>VXAY01004762.1:3768548-3799488 GCA_013399855.1 Oxyruncus cristatus
CCCCAGAACTGGTGACTGATGGACACGGTACCATGTTCTTGCAGAAAAGGGGATTGCAGGGCTCTAAGCTTGGTTGGCAGCAATGCCCAGAGGGGCTGCAGGAGTCCAGCAGCCAGGACACGCACAGTGCCAGTCTGTGCCATGCAGATGGGACCAGCTCTCAGGCAGCTGCCAGGATGCTCCTAACCTGAGGAAGGAAACCGAAAACCCAAAACACAACAAGGAGTTTGAAATCTCTGGAAACAAATCCATTTCTCAAGTAGTCCTGTCTCAGCATTTTAATTTTGAACTTCTTAGGATTTTATTTCCAAATCCTTTTGTAATTGCCTCTTGCACCCAAAGGGGAGGGCTCCTTTCTGCATTACACTGAAATGGCTATAGCATTGATCCCTGCAGTACTTGGACTTAAGCTTCACAGGAAAATAATTTCTGAATAACTCTAGACTATCAGCAAAACTACTGGATCAGGAACAACTCCTATGGCAGAGCACGTCCCAGCTGAGTTTTGACTTGGTATCAGGGCAAGGCTGGATTTCCCAGCACTATGCTGCTCACCAGCCCTCTCCTCAGGCCTTAGTTTCAATGGGTAGCAAGCACTGGCACAGTGGCCAAAAGGATGCCATGGCATGCTCCAGCTACGACAAACCTGAGGCCCTGGACGGCACAGCACGTATCGCTGTGGTGTGCACCTGGCTGTTAGGAGGCAGTTGTGCACTGGCTCAACACATTCCTCTCTGTGACATGTACTGGGTAAGTACAACTCACTGCCACCCGTGGTTGCATTGTCTTGTAGAAAAATGAAGGTGCCTTAGGCCAGAATATTTCCCTTTTAAGGAAACCGTTTTTAGCCTTTTTTTAAGTCATCAGATAACTTGGAGGCTAGAGGAGACATTTGCAGTTGGGCCATGGAAGGTTATGAGAAGGGTCAGGGAGGTTCTCTAAATAGACCTCCATTGGCAAGTTACAAAAAGATTACACAAAGGTGTTTATTTTATGACTGTCATCCAAAAGTAACATCAATAGATGCATTCTTCAGCACCAAATCCCAGCTTTGAAATGAAAGCAGGATTTGGTAGCGTATTGCCCAGTCAGGGGTTACTTGGAGGTTTCAAACACAGACGTGTGTTCTGTACAGAGGAACACACAGAGGAAGTTTTCTCTGCCTGAACTTGGACTCCTTTTCAAAATTATCCTGTTTTTTTGAAATATATAGGAAGTATGTTACCCAGTTCCCAGACCTTAATTTTATAATGACCACAGAGAGTTAACAGCACAAGAAACTGAGGGGACCGGGACCCTAGAAACACTTCCTTGTGCCATCAGAGCACACACCAGATTCTCAGGGGATTGCATCTAGCAGCTGCATCCTCCTCCTCCCTGAACTGGGTCAGTACTTCTTGTTCTGCTGTTTGGCTATATTCAGAAGCCTCATGCACACCGTTCAATTCCTACTGCAGAAAATCTATACCACCACCTTGAACAGCCTCCATGCCAGGCAAGCTCATGTGCTGCCCGGCAATCTCTGCCCTGCAGAGACCAGCAGGGAAGTGCGTAGGAGAGTAAGAGGGTGCGAGTGTGAGAATGAGTGAGAGTGTGAGTGCACACACATGCAGGCAGTCAGTGATGCAGCGTGGGAGTCCACCACAGTGCTGGAGCAAAATGCTGGAACACAGGCAGCCGGGGCACCCGGTCGGCCCTGCTGCCTTATCTGCTGCATCCAAACCTCCCTGTCTCCACCTGCCTGACAGCAGATACCAGCGTCTCTGGGTAATCACCCTATCACCCTCCTACCCACTGGGCTTGGTGCCCAAGGTCCCAAGGACTACCAGTACCTCTGCTATCCATCACCTGGGGCACAGGGGTGCCTCATTTCCTCCGCAGACACCCAGCTGTCCCTCTCCCTTCCCTCCTAGGCCCCATGGCTATGTCCCTCACCACAGCGCCCTGACTGTCAACAGGGGCTGCAGCTGTCATCACCACGTCCTCACATTCCTCAGCCCCAAACACTGCTTGCCCAGGCCTCCAAGTCTGCTTTAGTTCAGGCACTCTTACTTTGTGTATGACTCACCTGTCCTGCACACTTTCAGCGCTGGCAGAATGTGGGACATAGACATAGCACAGCTTACAGTAAAAACTACTTCCAGTTTTACCAGGGACTGCATTTCTGTTCCTGGCAGCACTAGTTTGCTGCCTGAGTACAGCAGCTTTCCGCTTCTCTCCAGCAAAGTCATGGCCTTCCCATCTCCACAAAATATTTGAACACGCCCAAGTGAAATCTCCTTCCTTCCTGCACACTGTAGTACCAGGCAATTAGATCAGCTCTTTTATTCAGGACTTCCACCTGCAAACTGCACCTGGCAAATTAACACAACTGGCGGTCTCCTTTCCACCACCCACTTTCCTTTCATTCAAAAAAATAGCGAAGGAGCTACAGGGACTACTGCAGGGGAAAACCCCAAGTTTTATTATTTTAACCTTAATTTCCAACCAAATTATGGTTAGAATTACTACAGAACTGCTTCAGAAAGCACTCAAGACAACATTGCAAAAATTATTAAAAATAAGATACATATCACAGTCAAACCTACAATTAGAAATTACTTGAAAGGGTTTTGAGTTGCCATGGAATTTGATATTAGCACAGCAACTATCACAGACAGTGCTGTTACAGTGATCAGGCAAACACAGCATTATCTTTAATTTTGGTGACATCACCAGAGTTAAAGACAATGTGGATAAAGTTGGTTCAGCCCCTTTCCTAATTGCTCAAAATGACCCTTCTACTGGAATCATCTGTGGCCCTAAGGGAGACTTGGGTATGGTCTTGCATGGTATTCTACTGCGGAAGATGTGGACCTGTAAAAAAGTTGGTTACACAGTTGCAGTGGCTTTGCAACCTGTTACAGCACACACATGTCTCTAGAGCTTGCTCTATCATGACTCAACTGTGTCAGCAGAAGATGTAAGGCTGAGTTTCAACAGCACCGCCTACAGAAGGTTAAACTTTTAGCCTTGTAATTGAGCGACCAAGTAACCTCCCAGTGAAGGGCTCCAGATGTTGACAACTTGAAGTACCTGCACACCTCCACCCAGCCCAGAGTGACATCACCAACTGTAGAACCAGAGGAACAGTGGAAGGGTGAGTGTAACCTGAAGGAAGGGATTATAAAATAAGAAGTGTGTGTATAACATTTTGACAGCAATAATACTTTTTTATGTAACAACGAAATCTAGACTAATAATGATTAGACCCTTTAGATTTCAGTTATACTAAAATTAAATTCCTGGCTCTCCTTATATAGAGTGTGCATCCTTTGCCCACAAACAAGACTTCGAGCCTAACACCACTCTCTGCTGCACAAAGGTCACTGATCCCAGCCAGGGAAAGCAGCACTTGGCACAGCATGGGTTTCCAGGGCAAGTAAGCAACCGGAGATTAATTACTGAGCTTGTGAAACAACCCTCAGCCTACTCCTGGCTTAGCTCAACCTATATTAAGCCATTACAGTGACAGGCCAGTATCCTATCTTGCTGAAAGATGTAAACAGCACAACCCTTTCACTCTGCAGAGCACCAACGTCGGGCTGGCTTTTCGGCTGGGACAAGGAGAGTGGCATGGCCAGACCGGAGCTGGGGCTGCCCCAGCCACACCAACACACAGCTCTAATTGGGTTTGCTGGGAGCACAGACCTGTGACTCCAGGGTGTGCAATACCACCTCTAAGAAAGAGAATGGATTCCTGTTGTCCGGAAATGCTCCTCGTGCACTGTCCATTGAGGTTCTTGTACACCTGGCTGTCAGGGTACAGGCAACTCCTGTTTCACCCTCCCAAATGAGTACAAGCTCTCCCTTCACAGGAACTGCGTAAGTTGATGCTGTTTGAACGTGACTCACCAACAGATGCTGGAAGTGAAATCATATCTAACATTTCCAGTCCTTTACAGTCAAAACTACAAGATGTTTTACTTTAATCAGTTACAAAAAAAATTTACAAAATGCTTACCACCTATGTAAAAAAAATTTACAAAATGCTTACCACCTCTCCCATTCACAAAGTTGAATGGGAAAGCCAATGCTAGACAGAGTATGGTGCTAAGATTGCTTGCTCTTTGGGGAAATGGGTTAAAGCCAAAGTCATCTTTTATAGATCCAGGACATACTGTTCATAGCCACAGTAGACTTTCCAAATGGTTTTAATGTTACAAAAATCTCCATCTTTTGTCTTTTTGCAAGCATTTGTCCCATGTGTGTTGCATGGTGTTTAGGACAGAATAATTTGTAAAAAAAAGTTTCTGGCAAATAAATTACTGTTTTAGAAGACTATGGAGAGAAATTATTCATTCTTCCACAACTGCTATATATACTGAAAAGGTGGCACCTTGCTGCCTTGTTAACATGCAGTGCGCAGACCAATGTGAGCACTTGGAAAGAGTCACTATAAGTAATCAGGAAAAGCAAGCTTACTGCTGGTAGGTTTTTGATACTCCTGGGGTCAACATCACCACTGGAAAATACTGATGTGGCTGCAAACTGAAGACTGTAAACTTATCCCAAAAAAGTATATGTAGTCATTTTTTAAAATGCGGACAGTAACAGAACATAGATTTAAGTTGCTAACCAAAATCCAAAGTGACTTGAAATATTTATGAAAATGATTTTCAAAACTGACAAGGAGATGAGGACACGGGACGTCATGGCAGGATGCAGCAGGATTGAAGTTAGCCTTGGAAAGCTGCTCTATCAGGATCCTATCGCAGGACAGCAAATCCTTTCTCTCATCATTACTGTAACCCTAAGACAAGCAAATGCCAACCTGGAAATGGCTGGGCCTATGAAGGCAAAAACCTGCAAATCCACCAGACAGTTTGATACTTAATTAAACCCGGTTGGTCTGCCTTCTTAGTAATTCCAGAAGGTGTCAGCCAAGGGCTTCCACCAAACGTTCCAAATCAATTCTCTGTATGGAACTCGGGAGGGAATAACTTGATCTCACTATGGCCATGCTCCCACACCAACGCTGGCACCATGCCTAGGTGACAGCAGAGCATACAAGGACCTCCTTGGTACAAGGAACAACGAACGAGGAGGAGGTTCCACAAGGCCAAGTGCTGGGGCCTGCATGTGGGTCACAGCAATCCTTTATGGCATGGATAAAAGTTCTCGTGCACACAACTGCTCACCAAAGTATTGCTAACTTTGTATAATTCAAACATCCATATTGTTCTGTTTGTCCATATCTTAACACACAGCTCATTACCCCACAAAAAGCTCTGTGAGTACAGGAGACCCACATGAGATTCATGCAGGCTCAATCTTTTTCAATCAACTACAATCCTGATTTCTCAGCTCAGTGGGCTGCCTCTACAAGAAAAGATCTATGCAAAAATATTTAAATTTAGACTGTTTGAAATACAAGAGCAAGCGAAGTATCTCAGTAAGATTTTAACTATTACATTATTTTCCATGCCACGACAATCTCATTTCTCAGTTTCTATACAAAGCCTGACTAATGCAACAGGATTATTACACATGGGGGAAAAAAATACCACCATCACCCAATCAACCCAACCCCCCTCTTGGGTTAACAGTAAAACATTTTGAGGAGAATAATCCCCTAAACTTTCTGAAAGTGTGTTAGTAGAGGAGGTTGTTTGTGTGTAATATAGGCATGAAAAGGAAAGGTGTATCTAATCAGGAGACAGCTGAAAACTGACCCTGTCATGCAAAATAAGCAGGCTGCAGAAAGAGGAAGCTCCTGAAAAAGGAAGAGCAAAGCTCTGTGAGACATTTGACATGCCAGAACCTCTGGATCAGGAGTGAAAGACAGACATTGGCTGTAGCTATTTTTAAAAATGCAACATAAAATGACAAAACTGTGCTCAGCACATGAAAAAAGATGATTTCATTCTGGCTTATATAGCTGGAACAAGGACACCAAGGAAAAAAAAAGTGGGGTGAAAAATGGTGACAGGATAGGAGCTTTCAGAAGTTTAAACAGTCCAAGACAGGCAAGACAAGATAGTATAAGTATCGTATCTCTTTAGCATCTTTTCCTTGCACACAGCGCTCTGTATGTGAGGCAGGCAGGAGGGGACTCTGAGGAGCAGGCTGGAGAACCCAGCTCTGAGAGGTTTCCTGTTCTGAGCCCTGCCCTTCCACTGTTGCCTCATGCCCACGTGGCCTGAGTTTCCTAGTATACCAGAGAATTTAACTACAAAATTTCTTTTTCACTTTTGCCACTTACCTTATTGACATGGCCAGGCTGATAAAGATAAGAGTTTTTTTCCTTTTCCAAATGGTATCTCAGACATAGCACCTACTGTTAAAAAGCAAGGGTAACAGCATCCAGCAAGACCAAACAAGCAACCAAATAAATCACAAGCTTTAACTAAGCTCAGCACAGCATTTACATAGGCAGATTTGAGCATAAACTCCAAGTACTGTGCAGCCTCGTACAGAAGGATGAAGATCAGGGCTTGACTCCACAAAAAATGGAAGATATGGAAATAGTCTGGATGTGTTTAACAGGTCTTCAGCTTCAGTAGTAAGCCACACTGAAGCACGTGGGATTCTGCTCATCCACGCCTGACAAACAGATCTGCAACAGATAATGCTCCTGCCACACCAATAAGAAGCACTAACAATTTCACAGCAGCCCACGAAGACATTTACAAGCCTCCGACAAAATATAACTGAAAGCTAATTTCTCAGCAATCCAAGTCTGCTGACTTCCTATATCTACTCATAGCAAAACCTCCTGTAGTCCCAGTCAAATCTTACAAGCAGTGCCTGCAGCAAGCCTCAACTGAGCCCATCATCTCCCGCTTCAACATACTGGCGTTCAGGTACAGAGCACGTGAAAAGAACAAAGTGTCCATTACTTTTCCTAAATGTCAGAAATCTGAACACTGGAAGGAAAATAAAGAAAGAAGGGAGAGCAGAGTAGGAACTTCTGCCACAAGAGCAGTGCCAGCACACCGCTGGAGGTGACACCGGGGCACAGGCACAGCCCAGCGCAGTTTAGCACCCAGCACCCAACAGGGTAGAGCCCTAGAACTGCTGGCACACCTCCACCACTGACAGGAACAGGCTGTGTCACACAACAGGGGAGCATATCAGCAGAGCAAATGATGGCAGAAGACAGGAATCAGAAAACTGAGAGTTAAATTGCTTGACTACAAATCCTATGTTATGCAGTTTTCATCATTATTAAAATCACAACTTTTCCATTCTGTGTGTTGTTTCTTTGTTCCCTTGTAGCTTGTATAGCCCAAATGTTTACAACAGATGGATCAGTGTTGTAGCTTGGTGACATTTTTTTAAGTATAGGTGGATTTATGAAATTCTTAAATAATTTCAAAGGAAATACTCTCTGCTGAGGCAAGGTGAGTCAGCATAACTTCACTGTCAGCAGCGAACACCAAAACTGAGGAAGTGAAATTGGTAGGGTTTCATTTAAAAAAAAAAAGATCACGAACTTATTCAAAAGATAAGATCCCGAAGAGCTGAAGGAGACAAATCGGCAAAGTAATGTGAAAATGAGCATGAAACAACAAAAAAAATTATCAGATGAAAGTTCAATGTAGACACAACCCATGCAGACATGAGTAGAATGCAGGGATCCAGAGGACTCTAAATGCTGATCACCATTATCTGCCAGACACTTTAGAAAGATGATTTCTATTTTGTGATCACCAATCTAGTCTCAGCGAGATTAAATAAAATAAGAAAATTTAGGGTTAAAGTAACACTGTGTGAAACAACTTCAGATGTCTCATAACTTGAAAGACAGTGTTTAAAGTTTGAGTTCACACTGAACTTTGCTGTATTTAAGTTTGTTCTGATGATTTCAGATTTTTCCCGGCTCTTTACTAATTCTCATTTGAAGCGTGTTGTAACTAATTTTGCAATACGAATGGTTGAACAAAGTTTAGCAATTTAACAATTCATGAATTTAGTCATATATTCCAACAGTGTGGCAGCCTGACTGCTAAGTTATAAGGCTGATTTACCAATGCTTTCCCATTTTGCTTTACTGATTTCACTGAATTGCAAACCAAGAAGCTTTTTTAATAATCATATCAGTGATTTAAAAGTTATATGTAGCTGATTATAAATGCATTACATCTCTATACTGGAAATTCAGTAAAAGCTGTTAAACGTTACATAAAGCCGTATAATCATCTTCACTTAACTTGCAAGTTGTCTACCATTAATTTGTATGTTCGAGTGGCATCAACACGCCTTAAGCCTAGTATCTACAGACCCATGCCATAGCCCAGACAGCACGTCTCAGACCAAAACAATGGACGATATTATGTTAATACGGCAACACACACAGTACTTTTCACGAACTATCGGACAACATTCTGTCCTTCTCTGTGGAAAAACCCCCATTGTTTGTATTTTCCACTTTTTACTTTGTGTTTCTTGTGAAAATTAAGTCAAGGGCAGTTCATGCATTTTTTACAGCTCCCAACATTATGTAGATGGCATAGCAATATTGCAGCAGTCTTAGTCATTCTGGCTCTTGGAGGAGGGAGGGGATAGAGACCCCCACTTTTTGAGTGAGGCACTAAGCTACTGGAATAACTTTTCCAATCCTTGTGCCACACTGTGAGGTAGTGCTATTACCTGCTCTTGGGAGATAAAATGGGGTACATCACCCAGACTTGGCAAAATTCTTCATGAAAAGAAAGAATCCAACTCTCCCACAAACTCTTTCCCCCTCTACAGACAACAGGCATGTGCAATGTGATTTCTGTACCAGGGATTGAGACTCACATCTCCCCCTCATTTTAGGTCACATTCTCCATGGCAGTATTTCCTTGGCCATGTGACTTTATACCCACAGCATACATCTTTACTGTCTGCCACAAAAATGCTGCGAATATTAAAAAGCATTAGAAATTCACAGAACTGTACCAAGGGACAGTTAACCAACTGGTTATGGAGGTCTCTGACGGTTTAGTCTCCAAAGGTGGCCTTTCCTCTCACATTTAATTTTCTTTTTTTCAGACTCCAGTCCCCTCTCTCCTCTCTCTGACACAGAGGAGAGAAAGCCCGTGCAGCCCCAGCGGGGCGACTGTCCGGAGAGGCCCAAGACCCCCCTTCCCAGCCCTTCCTCCGTAGGAACAGCAGCTACAGTGGTAGATGTTGTAGCAGAATGCTATTGCTGTCAGATTAACAGTTCTCATTTTTCCAGTCATTCCTGCCAAGTGATCCCAGTGGTTTCCAAACTTTGATTGCACACCTGAATCAGTATGAAATTTTTGAGCACAGACTGCCAATACATGTATGTTTATTTATTAAGTATATACACCCACTACTGAACTAATACAGTAGGCCCATTATAAAACACACACAGAAATAGAAATTAAAAAGGAAAAGAAAGATAAAACAAACCAAAAAGTATTTCCTTCCCACACTCTAATGGACTGTCTTGCCCACATCCCACTTTGGAGATCACCAATCCAGGCAAAGGTGGTAACATTTCATCAGACCAGCTGCATCGCTGGGAGAAAGGACACCACACTCCAGATCTTTTCCCATATTCTCATATTATTTACCTAATATGCTTATGTCTGTCCAATCTCCCTGCTCATACATGAAATAAAAGAAACTACAGTTTTAAACCAACAAATCAGACCCTGCTTCATAAACTTCAGTTGCTGGATTCGGGTACAAACTCAGAAAACTAACAACTTCCCCCAAAATTCTCCTGATACAAAGATCAGGAATTTACTCACAATGAAGAAAGAGCCCCTACGCAAATAAACCCGAAGCAATGATGAGGCCTCTTTCTGAGTTTCTCAATGGCTTGACTGGCATGGCTCAACTGCAAAGTTAACCAACCCAGGAGAACACATGCTTTTCACAACTACTTTATTACTGTTTCTGTTCTTTTAACTGTTGACAAGATGCAAAAGTTCCAGGCAGACCCCTTAAATGCCTCTCCCAAGAGGAAATTTTACTCTCTGCCTTAGACTGATATTATAATTTATGCTAATACTTCGTAATTACCATCTATGAATGCAAGATATCCTAACGTCTGGATGGCTATCAGGGAAATCACAGAATCATTTTGGTTGGAAAAGACTTCAAAGATCATCAACTCTACCCTGTGCCTGATGCCCACCTTGTCCCCCAGGCCAGAGCACTGAGTGCCAAGGCCAGTCCTTCCCTGGACACCTTCAGGGGTGGGGACTCCACCACTCCCTGGGTAGCCCCTTCCAATGCCTGACCACCCTTTCCATGAAGAAATTCCTCCTGATGTCCAACCTGACCCTCCTCTGTCACAACTTGAGGCCATTTCCTCTCCTCTTGTCCCTTGTTCCCTGGGAGCAGAGCCCGACCCCCCCGCCCCTGGTTCCCTCCTCCTGTCAGGGAGTTGAAGAGAGTGAGAAGGTCACCCCGAAGCCTCCTTTTCTCCAGGCTGAGCCCCCCCAGCTCCCTCATCTGCTCCTCACATGACCCACTCTCCAGATCCCAGCTCAGTTCCCTTCTCTGGACATGCTCCAGCACGGTGAGGGGCCCCAATCTGACTCCAGGGTTCGAGGTGCAGCCTCAGCAGTGCCCAGCACAGAGGATAATCACTGCCCTGGTCCTGCTGGCCACACTATTCTTGATACAAGCCAGGTGCCATTTGCCTTCTTACCCCACCTGGGCATACCCAGCTCATGTTCATCTGGGGTCACCAGTGCCACCAGAGCCTTTCCCACTGAGCTGCTTTCCAGCCATCCTGCCCAAAGCCTGGAGTGCTGTGTGGGGTTGTAGTGACCCAAAGGCAGGGCCTGGCACTTGGCCTTGTTGAACCTCACACCGTTGGCCTTAGTTCATTGATCCAGAGTGCCCAGATCACTCTTCAGAGGAGAGATCTGCAGTGGGGTAATCCCCATTAGGTGGGTCACATGGTCATAGAAGGACTAGGCTGGTCAAACAGGACCTGCCTTTCCTAAACCTGTGTTGGCTGGGCCCGATTCCTGGCTGTCCTGTATGTGCGATATAATCACACCTGAGATGATCTGTTCCATGATCTTCCCGGGCACTGAGGTCAAGCTGACAGGCCTATAGAGCCTAAGCCCATCCTCCAGGTGTCCAAGGTAGAGGTTTTGCTGACATCCTTCCTTACGTCACCAAAAACTGAAAACTCCATCATTTTGTGTCACTGTGCCAAGATGTCCTCCAACCACAACTCCCACCAATGTGTGGAAAACATTTTACCAAATAATCTGGAAAGATTTTCATTTGGAATATTTCAAAGTAGGCTTTGAGGGGAGAAAAAAAAAACATACAAGGGAACAATTACTCCGCAGAGGAAAGGCAACCTCCAGTTGACTGAGGAGACCTTATTGAGCCCCAATCCATCACCAACTAGCCAACAGAAAAACTCCATAAAACTGCAGTATACAAAAACAAATTTTCAAAACTAAAAATCTATGTAAGCCTCAGGACCACGCTATCTCAACGGCATCAAACCCCCCTGAATTGTTTCTCTTGGTCCAAGGGTCATGGTCAGATCCTCTTTAATTAAGAGCACACGAACTAGACACGAGTTGCACAATGCTTTCTATCTTTATCAAAGGGCTTGTCCTCCAGTGAACAAGCCTGCAAAGAATTTTAGGAAAAAAAAATTTTTAAATTAGAAAGCTAGTTCTCCAATAAAACAAACAAAAAATCCCCCCAAAATCCAAGAATGTTTCAACTAAATTGATCTGGGTAAAGAGAAAAATAGTAAGATAAATGCTACTTCTTGTTATCATCAATAAGCTGATCTACACAGCTTTGCAAGAACAAGTCACAGAACAGAGACTGTCATTTCAGTGAATGCTTTTCCCACACAGGCAAGACAAACTGAAGGAGACAACAGCGATCCCTTATCAGCAGAGCAGCCAGGCTGATCTAAACCTTGTTCAGGCAACTCAGTACTGGACATCAGTCATAGGCTGCAGCCCACATTGCCAGAGCCTCTCAATGGCCTAAGAGACCAACAGCACCATCTACTCCAACTGGAAATTCTTTGCTTTTATCAAACACACAAAAAAATGAGAGAGGAATTAAATACCATCTAGTTAAATGAAAGGTTTTCTTGCAGGAACCAGCTAACAGTTGCTAAGGAGGACTACTCTGGCTGCTGCTCGTCTCATCCCTCCTTGTTTGATCGGGGTGTGCCATCCAACCAACCTAATGTGTTTGAAAAGTAGCTTGTTTCACTGATCAAATACATGCAAAATCAGCCACCTGCCATGTGAGAAAACGACTAATGCTTGCATCTTTTAAGCTCTCTGCTTCACCACTGTAGAAGCTTTTGAACACAGTAGCATTAGTGTTTGCTGAAAGAAACCTGCTTTTCAAAACAAGATTTCAAAGGGCTTAAAACATACAAGGAGATCATAAAGATCAAAGGTAAATCTGAGTAACTTACTGCTGCTGCTGCGGCCTCCTCTCCACCTACATAGATAGAAGAAGCAATCTCCATCACGGACAAGTTTGTGGGAGCATCTGTAGTGGATGATGATCTGGGCCGACCTGACTGAATATCCTGGGCAGACCTTCTGTTGATCTGTGGGCTTCCTTTCGGGGCATCTGCCTTGCCCCACCTGCTGTGCAGGCTTGTCCCTCTCTTCATTTTAGGTGGCACTCTGATTTGCTGAAGCACCCGGTTCAGAGCTGTGGGGTGGGTGGAGACACCATCAATTTCAGGACAGACGCTTTGGCTTTCCAAATCCAGATCAGGCTCCAGCTCAGCCTGAGCTTGCTGCACATCATGTGGAGAAACAGACGACCTCCTGCGCTGATGCTGGAACAAGTGCTTCAGGCCTTGACCAATGACATTAATGTTCTCCAAAGCATTATGCGTTATTTTGGATAATTTTTGCTCCGATTCGTGTTGTTTTTTGGTCTCTTGATCTTGGGATTTGCCTCCAGGATCAGGGTCATCACACAACTGTTCAGTGCCTGAGGGCTCCATTGATGACACCCAATAGGTTTATTTGACTACTCATACATAAATACGTCCCCTGTCTTTAAAAGGCTTGTGTTTATTTTGAAAATGCCAAGATTGTCAGCCAATTAGGTGTGCAATTGCTTCAAGAGTGACTACACATGCAGCTGTGCCTCGGTGATCTCATGCTTATCTAACGTTAAACAAAAGAGTCGTTATTACACATCCATGCAGCAAGTAGTGGATTAAAAATCCAATGTGCAAAACATGCCATTAACAAAACAAACAGTTCTCGGAGCACCCCTCCATGTGGCATTAGTTGCATTTAGGCTGTGAGCAGAAGCCAAAGCTTGTGTGAGACAAGTCACTCTTTGCCCAGGGGAAGAAGCCCAGCACAGAGGGTACAGGAAAGCAAGAAAAGCAAAAAAGCTGTTCAAAAGGGGGAGAAGCAAGGAGAAAGCAGTGGGGTTTTGATTATTAAGAACATGCCCACAATAACATCTAACAGAACATCAGGTTAAACTTCTGAAGAGCATGTTAGTTACTCTGGCAGAATTAATATTGCACTTTGTCAAAGATCTTATATTTTGTGCTTTAAATGTAACATTTGCTCTGCCTACCTGATTTTCCTGTAGAATGCCTAACTCCCAGTATTTAACACATGCAAGAAAACAGAACATTTCCAAAGAAGTTATTAATTTTCAAATAGCAAGAAATGGCTTATTACTGCCAGCATCCATTGATGGCACTGGAAACTAGATGTGAAAATGTGCCTTCAAGTGACAATAGGCAAATGAAATGCTTTTAATCAGCACAGTCTTGTCCATAGCCCTCAGAGAAAACAAGAATGCCTTTTAAAAAGTAGATTAAGCAACCAATGTGCAATGGATCAGCACCAGGCATGTGCAGTTCAGCCTCTGGCAGATGAACCATGCAGCTTTTCTCCGAGAGCTCAACTCGAGCCATTCCCTGGGCTCAGGCAAGACTGGGTTATATGACAGTGCAGATGAGCACTTGTACAGCAACTACCATGGGAGAAGGTTAGCAAAGAAATGGGGAAGAGAGGGAGGAAGAAGGACACAATATCCAAAACAGTTTCACATCAGCACCATGAGATCACATGCTCAGAAGTTGACCACTGTTTTCTGCATGAGAAAACTTTTACTAGGCTCCTGTAAATATAGAAACCAGCTCACAGAGGTCTACCTCAATCTTGGCAGAAAGCAGTTTGTGCTTTAAAAAAAAAAAAAATTATCTGAAATGCAGCATATGTTTGGGACTTGAGAGCATTAATTTCTATCCGAAAACAGCTGCAGAAACATAATGCATTGAGTTTACAACTGGAGCGCTTTGATTTTGTGCATCTGAAGCCTGACACAATGGGTTAAACATATTCCAAAATGCCTTCCAAACTGCCATCCAAAAATATCAGAAGAGCTGCCTCACTCTCTTTTTTCAAGTGTCATTGCTATCAGCTAGAGAGAAGATGAAACTCAGTGCTTACAGAAAACAAAACACCAGAATCATGCAGGATTTTATCTCAGTACTTTAAAGATGCTATAAGCATTGAGTCTAAATAAGGTGGCCAGTTTAATTAGGAACACATTAAATGCAAAGTAATAGTCTACATCTGAGAAAAACATATTTACCCATATTCATGCAGCAATTACATGGCAGAAGAAAAAAATGTGCAAAGAACATATTTACATATTTAACAAATTTATGCTTCAGGGAAAAAAAAAAATCACAAAACTAGATTTTAATTTTTAACTGACATAACAAACGGTTCAGTGAACAAAACTCACTGTCTAA
The DNA here is from genome assembly GCA_013399855.1 of Oxyruncus cristatus. NCBI lineage: Eukaryota > Metazoa > Chordata > Aves > Passeriformes > Cotingidae > Oxyruncus > Oxyruncus cristatus. The sequence continues at coordinate 3,783,304 of VXAY01004762.1, forward strand.
AATAGCAAGAGTCCCAAAATTATTTGCTATATAAAATACAAACCTGACAGTTGACCCATAACTGCCTTTCGCATTTTAGCTAATTCGCTTAGCATGTATTTTTCAGTCAGGACTCACCAAAGAACTACAGTTCTTATCAAAGATGACCAATATACTCTATAACTAGGATTTCTGATCTCCTGCATGCTCTCTATCCAGATTACCATTGATAATGGTGTTAGTCTTAAACAGCAAGACTTCAGTCTAACTTGAGTTCCACGCATTATCTGCTAGAAAAAATTAACCTGCTTAAATTAACTCTATGGCAATTTACAAACCAACCTGAAACAAATCAGCCCACAGTGAGCTCACAAACAAGGCACGGCCACCCTGTGTATTCCGGGACAGATTTCTGAAATTGCACTGACTCTTTGAGAGGCTGCTAACGGGAGCTTGCTAGTCATCTTCTATTCCTATTTCCATAGGATGAGTCTGAGCCTGAAAACAGCTTTGCAAATTGCACATCTGGTATGAAGATTCTTAAAACTACTTATTTGTTCTAGTATCTACTTTTTGGGGAAAAATAGTCATAAACGTGAAGAACTGTGAATTTGCAGAATTAATTAGCACACATTTTCATTAGGATTCAACTTTTGTGCTCTTTTTTTTCCTCCACTTACAACCACCTTTATATTCTGTTTGGAAGGAATCAGAATACTTTATAGCATGAAGTTCAAAAACATACATTTCTTAATTGAAAGAGAATACACTACATCAGGGACAAAATTCATCAGTCCATATACAGCCACACTGAGCAGATGTTGTAACATTATTACATCCCAGAACATGCTAATATAGTTCTTCACTTGTGCAATTATTTCATAGGACCACTGGGAAACAAAACAGTTCAAAAGGAAAAACTGATAAACCCAACGTTAGATACCTGTGAAAGGATAAACTCATACTTGCCTCCATCACTTGCCCTTTAGCATGGCTGATCCACAACAGTCCCTCCACAGAACAGAACTGCAAAAGAAATTGGGTATGAGATACAATTCTGGGAATGGGAGGAAATATGTACACAAACAACAAAACGAGCCTGATTCCAACTTCTACTTTTTAAAAAAGTATTATTTTTTTTCCATTGAAATGTAAGTGCCCCTGGAAGCTGGACTATTTTAAACTCCTTCAAATCACTGAAGGGATACAAATATAACCGAAGTTAAAACTGAATCTTACAGAGTTAATCAAGAAGTTCTCGTGAAGGAACATTTTCTCTTGAGGTTGATGGCCACCACCACGAGCTGAAAGCGGAGGGAGATGTCAGGACTCCAGCCTGCAAGGTCAGTCTCTCCACAAAGATTTTATTTTCTCCTCCTATTTCGTCATTCAAATGCTCCAGGCACAGGTCAGTCAGCTGGCTCTTGTTTACCTGGAGTTCACCTCACAGAAGCTGTGAGCACTCGGACACACCTGCACCTGCCACAGCTCATCTTCCAGGGCAGCCCCTGTCCCCTGCCCTGGGCATGGCAGGGCCCCCACACCCAGCCCACCTGTGCCGTGACCTTCACACAGAAGTGAAGGTCTTGTGAATCCCACCTGGGCACAGCCTCCACACTCAAGGACACCCCTGGGCTCTGCTCGCCTCCAGGAGGGAACAGAGTGTTCCAGGGTGAATTCCAAGGTCTGTTTAACCTTGCTGTGACCAGCCCAAGGTAAGGGCAGGTGCTTGCCAGGAGATGACAGAAGGGCAGCTGACAGCAGACACAGTGACTGCATTTCTCTAGCCAGACTCACAGACTATTCTGAAACACAGCCAGATCACCCCAGTTTTCCAAAGGTGATTAGTTATTCAACCAGTTCTTGAAAACAGGGACACAAGCTTCAGAATACACTATCCTTCAGAAGAACACTACAAGAACTCTGCCTGACTAGGGTATTTTGACTATTTTATTACACGCCAGATTTCCACCTCCAAGACAGCAAGAGAGAAAGAAAGGGTTGGTTACTCAGAACTACTGAAGTGGGATGCTAGAATATGGAAAACATGATGACAGCATATATTAAGAACTTGAAAAAATGAATGAATGCATTTTTGAAAAAGATCTTGACATAGAAGAAACTTCATTTCTATACTAGCATAAGTGGGAAACTAGGCACAGTATGTGAAGTATTGGTCACACATGAGGTGCTACTAACAGAACTTCAGAACCACTCTATTTGTCTTTTTCTAGTTTTAATGTTATTTTTTATTTACAAGAACTGTAAGAGCTTCTGTCAGCAAGATCTTCAGAGATATAGAGATACACCCTACGGCACTACAGGACCTGCAGGTCAACACTTCTTTTGGCTCAAATTAGTCCACAGCTGCCACAGTGCACAGTCCACGTCCCAGACTGCCCACAGGTGGGCCCCAAGAGGCACAGGAACCAAAAGTACCTGTACTGTTCCCCTCTATGGATCATAGTTCTCACTGACACACCACCAAATCACCCATTTTCTGTCAGAAGCTCCATTTTTTTCTGAACTTTGAAAAACTACTGCACTGGGCTAATCAACATTCCTTCACTTCCTGGTACTTACAAAGTGTACACACAGTGTTAGCTTTAATTTTTTTTCCAATTCTTTCCAATACTTTGTAATGTGAAAATTTAAAAAAATTTGATGAGTATCAGTCTGAAAAGACTCTGGCCCATTAGATTTTAGTTAGACTTTTTTGAAGTGAAAGTTTACTCTAAATTCATTGGTTTAATTAATTTTCTTTAAAACCACAGTTCTTTGTAAACAAAATGAACTCTGAAGCTACCACTGAAACTCAGTTCAGAGATGACTTATCTGCAGCTGAAGTACTTGTTACAGATACAAACAGTAGAGAACTGCAGAAATGGGGAAGAAAAATTATTTTCAAGAAAAGAAAACAGAAAGATTCTGCCTTTTCATAGAATATTTCAAATATCAATTATTTATGCTGTATTTGCACACCTTCAACCCTTAACATTTATGCTGAAGTACAATCACCTAAGGAGTCCTCATATTTCTTTTATTCCATAAACAGGTGTCTCAGTTTAATGAGACAGAAGTGTTTTGCTAAGGAGGATGAGTTATGAGGAAGACCAAAACTCCTCCCTCTAAGCAACTGTAAATCTGAAATTAAGAGTCTCCAATTAAGACAGTGTGGAAAAAGGAAAAATAACAGCTCTTTATTAAAGGATATATGTGTATTGGCAGAACAACAAAAGAACACAAAACAAAACCCCAACCGAACAATAACCCTATACCCAAAAATCCCTCTCAATGAAAAGTGAACAGTTCAGTTTGTGCTTTTTGGTGCCATTCTAACCACAGTCAACAGGGGGCGCTGTTGGATTGCTGGAGGGGCAGAGCCTGCAGTGCTCGGGGGTGGCCGACAGGGGGCGCTGTGGGGCTCTGGCGGTGGCCTCGTGGAGGCCCCAGGTGTGCTGGGGGGGGCCGAAATGGAGCCCTTCCCTCCCCCTCTCCAGGAAGGGGAAAAAGAAGAAAGAAGGGTTCTTCCCAAAGGGGACTCACTGTGTCTGCTGCTGGCCCTGGGACTACCCCTTTCTTCGCCGAGGTGCACAAAAACCGCTGCCAAAAACATGGGAGCGGGGGGAGGGAAAACAAAGAGTTCCTCAGCAGAAGATTTTATGCTTTGGCACCCCAAAATGTGTTCGCCATTTCTATTGCTGTACCCACTAGTGCTCACACTGCAAGGGCAGCATGCTCAGATATACCAGAACGTAACCTTTCAACACCAGCCTCCTCTCTGATCCACATCCTGTTGAAAGAGTTCCTTCCCATAACTTTATATTTAATACTGCTGACCAGCAGAACTAATGCACATAGTTTATGTTCCTGAAAGCTCAATTATTAATGCTGTAGTACAAGAAAACTGCACTCAAGTCACAGATGAGCAGATACCAAACACTCTCTTAGTGAGAGACAGATCCCCTCCTCCTTCCAATTTCTTTGTAAGAAACATCTTCCTAAGCACACACATATCAGAATCAAGCACCTCCAATACCACCCATGGACAACCTCTAAATTACTGCTGTCCTGTCAAAGTACTGCTCACTCATTGCTCTCAATGTAAAATAAAGACCAATGGTTCTTCTGCAAAGTTAGAAGTTCACATCTAAGGACCATCAACAATATCATCAAAGATTAGGCAATTTTCCGTGTTTATTTGAGTTATAATAACTCAGAGTAACTGGTTTTCAGAAATGTTTCTGGTGCTTTGCAGTACAACCAATTGCCACTGACATCTTTTCCACCCCTCTCTGAACAGTCAATAACTCCGTGGTTATGCTGTTGTCTGAATCAAAGCTATAAAGTAGAGGTCAAGACTTCAAAATTAATAACTACACAGAGGCACCAATATATAATCATTCTGAGTTTTCTGTACGCTGGAAACATCACATGGAAACCAAAGCAAAACATTTCAGCTGTATTTCTATAGCGTGTGATCTGTTCATTTATCAGACGCCTTTCCCGACTGCGCTGCTGTGTCTAGAGTTGGTATTCCATGGAGTCTGACTGTGGGGCAACGTTGCTGGTTCCACAGCTTAGCAGAGCTTCACCCTTGATGAAATTCTTGGCTACATCAAGTATTTCTAGGTTTATATTATCATAATAGGTGAGCAGTCTCATGAATTCACCCTTGGAATGCTCCTACACTATACTGAATTACTTCCCTAGTTTTCAGGTGAAAAAAAAGACAAGAAACATCAAGAAGCTGCCTTAAAGTTATGTGAGACTTTTAGAGCAGAGAACCAAACTTAAAATTTACCCTTATAAGGTTAATATTATACCTCCATGATCTCTCACTGTTGCTGCCTTCGGATTTGTTTATGAATAGTGTACAGCACTACAACTGGAACCTACCAAAACCACTTGAAAAATGTTCTTTTCTGGAAAAGTCTACATATAGGTTCTCATCCATCAGCTTAACAAAACCACTGCTCCAAGAAAGCTCAATGAATGTTAAAGAAAGTTTAACTAGACCCTTCTGATTTGTGGACCTTGGCAATTACATACATGAGACACATTCCCTAGAAATTTTTTTGTGAGTGTACTTACAAATTCAGAGACAACACTAAAAATGCAGCCTGGAGCGATTTTAGAAGAAAAACTAATTGGATGGAACATGGGCATATACAAAGAATTCTTAAAAAGACAGTCTGCTTTACTAGACTCAAGAGGAAACTTGCAATTCACAACCGTGTGGCCTGCTAAAAGGGAGGGCCGACAGATGACACTTCCACTTAATTTCGTGGCCTGTTTCAGAAAAGCCATATCCTCACCTACTCTCCTCCAAAACCAAATTGAAGCAAAGCCAAAAAATCAGCATTTCCTCAGGAACCTCTCTGCTTTTTCCGAAAGAGAAAAAAGTTGCGCTCCTGTTAACATGTTCTACAAACCAGGCAAGTGCCTGCTCTGAATTCAGGGCTTCACTGGAGGGCATTGAAGGGACATCTCCAGCCACAGTCCAAGCAGAGGCCCGAGGCTGTCCTTTCACAATACAAGAAATACAACACAAACAGCAATTTAAGGAATTCCAACCTCTTTTGTCCCCTGGAGCTTGTTTTCAGAACCACAGCATGGCATACCATTTATGAACAAATGTAAAAAACTTAACTCTTCTTCGAGGGAAAACAGGACTGAGGGAAGAATCTGACCATAGACCTGGTAATAACAACTTTGGGATAAGGTTTAAGGGAGGAAGTACAGTGACAGGGCACAATTACTGCAAAATGGTGTTAGCAAAAACCACCTATCTGAAGCTATGGCCACAACAGCTGGAAAAACAGGAACTCACATGAGCTTCAGCAAGGACTCATCAAAACACAAGTGATTTCACTTTCACAGTTCAAACACTGCATTTTGTAAACAGAGAAACTACCTTCCCTAAAGGAAAAGAGTGAAGAAGTATTAAGCAAATATTCAAAACATAAGGTTTTTCACAAAGAAAACAGCCTTGTAAATAAAGAACAAATAAACCAGTATCTCTCTCTTGCAATCCTGGTCAACATTAGCATCAGCAAAAGTAATTTTTCCTTAGATGCATGAATGTACTTAAATGTGAGGAACAGAGCTCCCAACTCGTCAGACAAACAATGAAGATCTGCGTATTAGTTGTGGGGATTTCAATAACATGACTTAACTCTCTACATTCCAGCATGCAGTGAAGTCAAACAATTGCAGTGAGATTACCAAGGACTCGAGCAGGGAAAACAATGACACAGACATCAGTTCCAGGTGCAGAGCCCAGAGAGGCAGCAGTGGCTGGGCCCATTCCAGTGCTGGGGGCACACTCACTGCAACTCAGAGCCCCACAGACCAGAGGATGACGATGAGTGAAGATCTGTGATGTTTTGGAAAACTGCCTAGGGAACAGAGAGAAAACGTGATCATCAGCACAATCTGCTCTGCTCTCTACTCAGAGCTGGGAAAAGCTCCTGTGGACCATGACAAGGAAAAACTGCAACAGCAATATACACTCCGAAGTGTCTGTCTCATTTAAAATGCAGCTTGAAGCACTGAGACCTGTTTGTCAAAACTAACCTCAGTTCATCGTTGGAAGAAACCATTTTTTAAGCTGTTTTATCAATTTTCACTACTGCAGAGACATACAGCAGCAGCAGAATGTTGCAGCAAAACCCACCGTGTCACTAACATGGTTAAGACAAGCTTTGGAGGTATTCATGTCACAGGCAGGAGCCTGTACTGAGCCTCTCCAGAGTAGCAGAGCAACAGTGAAAACCTACCTTCAAATTTCAAATGGATTCTACACATGCAGAGGTGAAATGGAGCAATTCAGTTTCTTCTAGCTTTCCCTCTTGAAATAAATCTTTCACTGGAATGGATTCCATTCCTTGAAGCATCTCAAATGTTTCTGTGGTCAGTTGCGCTCCTACTATCGACTTTTCCTATTAACATTTCCATTATCTGGATCTGCTTCTTCAGTCTCTGGAAAAACACAACATTGCTAGGCCATGGCAAGCATTTTGGCAGGATCTTTTCAGGGGTAGGAGAGACAGCTCAAAGCTGCTCTTATCTCCTCACTGCCCATCTGCAAAGAGATACTGCCACTTTCAGTGTGTCAAAGCTGACTCAAATGTCAGGAGTAAGTGAACCACAAAGTGGAAATACTGGCACTCTCATTCCACTTCCAAAGAAGACAAAAGGTTACACTATAGCTATTTCTGGCATTACAGAGAGACTTCAAAGCATGCTAGTCACAAAAAAAAAAAAAAAAGAAGAGATGGCCTCTCATTTTAACTCCTAGCAGATCCATCTTTGACAATGCCAGCACTGAAGTTGGCAAGATTTAGCACCTCTAGTTTTAAAAGAAAGGTTTATTCCAGGCTTGGAGTCATAAGCAGGTTAGAGCAAGCTAAATTAGCAGGTTTGTAAAGAAAGATATCATCTACCACCAACTCACACTATGTGCAATTTTAACACGTGCTTTTAGCCCTGAATTTTGGAAAGAATCGTATTTACAATGACTCATGAAAGAAGAAAGTAAAACTAACCTGGCATAGAGTGGTAAAATACTCCCCCCGATGACTCAAACCCAGTATTAATTCTCTGATCTTTGAGAAGTGTTGACTCAACTCACCGAGACTACAAGACAGATAAATGAAGTTTTCATTTGGCTCAGCAAAAGCACAATGCCATTCACACTAATTCAGTACTCTGGGTACTGGGCATATAAAAGCCTTTCACGAATATTTGGCATCAGGTGAGTTACAGTTTTCAAAAACTAACATAAACCATACTTGGTCCCAAAATGGGGATAAGTCTACTAAAATCCAACCCACTGATAACCATCCCCACACTGCAACCCAGCCCTCTAACAGGTCTTCCCTACATGGTGCACCTTAACCTCTCTCTGCTGCCATTAAATCTCAGACTCCAACGAAGCACCACACATCTCCTATGTGATGGTTCCCTCCATGTTGTTGAGAATGATACCTGAAAAGCTCCATGGTCTGAAGACCACTGTCATTGCAAAAGTCTACCTGCAGGCTGCAGAACCTGACAGCTCTTTGCACCAATATTGCTTAAAACATGACACAAATCAGACAGGACAGAAATTCTGACCAGCAGTTAACAGCCCTCACTAACAGCTTATGATGCCCAACCACTTCCAAACTGGTTTTTGTAATTCACAATATGACGGCTTCATCCTGCTCTTCAGAAGAAAACTCTCCTTCCTGATCTTTCTTTAAGAAAGCTAGTCCAGGGAGCTGTTAATTAAGTGAAACTCTTAAAAAATTATATTACTGTAAGAGTAATGGCCTTAATCTGGGGCTGCTTTGTTTAAATGCCTTTTTCTAATCAAGCATTAGCAAATTCATCCCTGCAGTGCTACAAACAAGATGTTCAGGTTGCCCATCAAACACTGCTTGCAGATATATTCAGCCAGCACTCGCAGGAGGCTGGGAGGACCTATCAGTGAAAGACCATGCCCATGTATACCCTAACAGGCAGGAACAGCAGCAGCCTGGCCCGTGTGCCTCAGGGACACCTTGAGAGAAGAGCCAGGGCCACACCTGTCCTGCGGCACACGGACACACCCGTCCTGCGGCACACGGACACACCCGTCCTGCGGCACACGGACACACCCGTCCTGCGGCACACGGACACACCCGTCCTGCGGCACACGGACACACCCGTCCTGCGGCACACGGACACACCCGTCCTGCGGCACACGGACACACCTGTCCTGCGGCACACGGACACACTGCCGGGCTCTTCTCAAGTGCCAGGGAAGAAGACAGGCACAGCCACAACTCCCCATCCCCGCAGCACAACACCATTTGGAACAGGAGCCATGTTAGCTGTCCATCAACTGCTACCACACGGAGTTGAGAATTCCCTACTTTCTTCATTTTTTGGACTTCTGCAATAAAAATGCTGATGCCCATCTACGGTTCTTTTCTTCTGTTAGATTTAATTATGCGTTTTGAGAGAATACATGCAAATTGCACAAACACAGCACAGCTAAGCAGCCACACTCACAAATATGCTGCTCTTCAACATCCACCTCCACATCCAGCTGCACAGAGACAGTAACTTGGTATAAAGAAATTGGGCTTGATGATTTGCTTGCCAATGGGAATCAAGTAGTCACGCATTTAAAGCCTCAGCCAAAATCAGAATGTTTCCTCCCACATTCATGGCAGAATCCACATGAAATGCTCAACAAAATCCTTACCCAAAGCAGCACAAAAAGGGAGCATATTTGTTTGAAATAAGGCTGAAATTTACCTACCACTGAGAAGGTGCAGGCTTTTAATCAGAGCCAAAACTAAGACCCAAGTCAACACCTCCTTACAGAGCCATTGCCCAACTTGGGTACCCCCCAGAACTCCCCAGTCACTTGCTGCAGAGCAACTTTGCAGCTGATTGGGCCCCCAGCACGGGTACATGGGTGATTATACCACCTGCTACAGTGGTTTGGTCTGCCCTAGGTGCAGGGCTTTGTGTTTCTCTTTGTTGAACTTCATGAGGTTTCTGCCTGCCTATTTTTCAAGCCTATCCAGGTGCCTCTGAACGGCAGCACAATCATGAGGTTTATCACTTCTCATTTTGTATCACCTGCAAAATTCTTCACAGTGCACCTGGCCCCATTATTAGGCTATCAATGAAGAGGTTAAACAGTACCGCACCCAGTACTTGTCCCACAAACTGGAATTGCACCTGAAGCATTTAAAGGACTTCGGTAAATCAGAACCAAAACTTTATCTTTCAGCACAACAAACCAGCTGAAAACTAACTCTGACAGCAAAAGTGTGACCAGCATGGGAACTGTTCTGCAGAGCAGCAAGCAGCCACTGCTACAGCCTCCCACTCCTCAAGCCCCCGCTCCTTTACCTTAGGGTGCTCTGCAGCCCAAGCAGTCAAACTTGTCACAGGTATTCAATATAAACTCACCAAGTTCTTCTGTTACGGTAAGGCTTATGTAAACTGTACATCTTCCCCAAAGATTTAATGTATTTAAAGCATTTAATGTAAATCAACAGCTATCAGAGCTAGAGGCTACCCCAGCTGAAAGCCAACAGACGGAAGGACCACAGCACCACATACCCTGGAGGGCCTGGCTCCACCTGATTTGCCTTACTAGTCAGTCGGCCATCACTGGCCTGAACGAGGTAAGTCCAGTCATAACACATTCTGACCCAAAGTTGCTCTTTGTTACTTTCTCCCATTTTAACCATTATTCAGCCTCAGGAATACACCAAGGATACTTGCTGCTCCTCATAGACAAGTGACATTACCCCTTATGACTGTGACCCACTAAAGCATGAGCCACTTGTTCAGTGGGCAGTGATTTACAAACATGGAGTGCTATGGGTGAAGCATTTCCAGCAATCCCAGAAAAGGCCATAGTCCTTTTGCTCCAAACTAGTGTAACTGGGGATCATGAAAAACACATTTATTTGCTACCAGGAAAATCACCACGGTAACTGGCTTCCAGGAAAATAACAGCCAACAACTTCAGGACAAAGGCCACTATGGGACTTGTTAAGGACACCATCAGCTCACATAAGCCCAAACAATACCCAAATTTGCCAAACTATCTCTGAAGAAACTGTACGTAGACACCTGCAAACTTCCTGTCATAACCCATCACACCAGCTGAATCAATGGCACTACCATCCATCTCAACACTGCAGTGTCCTTGAATGTTCTTTGAAGTTCTTAGACAGCCTGTAGGGCAGTTTTAAGGCAATATTCTCTAATGTACACAATTTCAGCTTTCAGACCATTTCTTTATATCAAAAGAAAACTTTATCTTACATTCAAATTCCTTGTCACTCCACACATTAGTATTCACTTCTAGTTATATGAGTATGAATAATTAAACCGCAACACTTAAGTTATGTTTTTCATGAAACTGAATGTTTTACAAAGGTAGGTCAACCTCGTCTTACAGTTAAGGTTTCCCAAATCTTCGTTCGCGAAGCTTAGCCATGATGATGACACTTAAGGTAATAAAGATTAATACTCTGCTTGGGATAAACACTCAGGGAGACACTGAATCTATACATTCTTACAGGTTTTCAGAGATCCTGCAGAGATTGTTCTATTTTGACAGAAGAGCAGCTTTTTTGGGAAATGTGCACCAATTTGAATTGATGGGATTACAGAGATCATAACTTATTCATGTACAATTAAAAAAATGCACCAAACCGGGTTACACAATTCATGCCCTTGGTATACCATGTAAAGGACCACTAAGGTGGCAACGGGCAGCTCAGCAAATCACTCCTCATGTGTTTCTACAGTTTCCATGAAAGCAGCTCACAGGAAACAAACCCACTTCTCCCCCCAGTGCTATTTTAGCACACTACCACAGCCAAATAATACTGCCCAGGTACACTGAGAAACACATTTAAAGTGTGCTGCACCAAGTTCGACTTATTCATAACAGAGAATCTCACTAAACTGCCAGCCCTTGGCTCCAGCTCTGCTTGCAGGGGAATGATGGAGGAATTCCTTCAGCACAGGTAAGGATCGATTCCCTTCCCAGCCACAGCACTTCACTGCCAATCACAGCCCATTCTGCCTTCCTGTTACAGGAACAACACCATCAGGATGTTTTAAGCCAGACAAGGAGGTATGTAAGTCAGATCTGCGTCCCTTCCACTATCGTCTCAGCCTGAATCACTGGAGATTTTATCAATAAAGCTTAGAAAAGTGTGTTTTCTGCTAAATGCATCCTGTACAGCAATGTGGCATGCTGAATGATTCAGTCAGGTAGCTACTTTCAGCACAATAATTTTCCTTTTTAAACAAAGCCCACTATTGAATAATGTCTCTTCTGGAAGCCAGAGACATGCGTGTTTGGTTGCCTTTCACCGTAACCCACCATTAACTGACCAGACCTCCACTGCCCTGGACTGTTGGCATCTACATTATGGGAGGGATAACCATGTCCAAGTACCTTACAGGAACAGACATTATCAGTGCACACTGGCCTCTCCTAAACTCATTCAGAGGAATTTAGCCAAATTCCTCATTCCAGGTTTAGAATTCGATATGTAAAGACAGACAAAAGCCTCCAGGCAAAATACAGCTGTGCAAGCTGGTGACTTTCTGTGCTTCTCAAACATCTTCTGTTACCTGGGTGGGACAAACCTGCACAGTGACAAGGCAAAGCCCACCAAGCTCTGCTGTTCTTGTACATCACAGGCACACTGTCCTATGAGACTGCTGCTTTCTGTCAGCAGATAGTACTGTGCTAGCAACTGTGCCCAGGAAGGCAAGCAAAACCTCCTTCTTTCTTAACCTTCATTCCAGATACTTCCAAATTGGATGCAGGTACATTGTAACTTTATGTGAACGCTTCATCTAACTAAAAAGAGCAACCACTGTAACCTCCCAGTGCATTTCAATGGCTACTAAATGTCAGTCACATGCTTTGGAGGAGAAAATGTCTGCAGACCCTGTAGCATTTAGGAACTGAATGGCTGAGCAGTAAAGGCTCAGGTCATATAATCAACCTTTTCTCAAGAGAATCTTTTGAATACTCCCACAGCAGGTCACTCAAGGTGAGAGACCCACACAAGGTCACTCTCCATACAATGCCAGCTGGGTACTGTGGTGCTCCTATAGCCTCACCGTGCACGTGTATATTCTATTGCTAAAACCATGCATAAGGGTGCACACCGACCTGAATCTAGAAAATGTACACCTAGAGCCCCCTTTGCCCTAATCAGATGGCCTTTCTTCCCATGTATTCAAAGTTATAGCAGCCATACATACCTCAAAATTGTTCAAGGTAGCTCGTCTCTTTGCATAGATATGCTCACAGTTGTAACCCAAATGTCTTCAACAGAGGTCTAACTTTAGAAAAGTTTAGAAACGTAAATTCCACAGGAAACGGGAAAGTCAGGGAGAGAAGGAGATACAATTTATCAGCTTCTACATTTGCAGACATCTGCAGTCAGTACTGTAGATCATTTTCAGAGTAAATCTTGGCAACAAAGCTTCTTTGTAGAGGAGAAAGACCTGCCAAAATTAACAAGCATAGTAAGAATCACCATTAATACCCGATAAACAATAAAACAGCACACAGATTCAGTCCCCTTCAGAGAAAAGAATTAACTAATTTGAAATAATGTGTTTCTGCTAGCTTTGATGCATTTAAAATCAGAAGCAGCCTCTGAAGTTATCTCATATTTCAAGTACTTTAACCTAATAAATCTTGTACTAACCTAATAAATCTTGTACTAATCTAATAAATCTCAAGGACAGAAATTCTCTAAGCATTCAAATAATATTTGATCATATCAGAGTACACAACACTACACCACAACAGGGAATGCCTTGTTTCAGACAAACCTTCACAGCTCACCAAACGCCTTGATGTTCAACACATTTTCACACAAGAGTGGTTGTGTGACCAGTGTCAGAGTAAAGAACTAAGCTGCTGTCCAAAACGAGGACTAACACAGAGCATGATGGAAGCCCCAACACAGCATGTACATAAGGTACATACTGGGGAGTTCCTGCACAGCATAAATGTTCAGATGTGATGGCAAACTCCTGAACTTCTCTGGTTTGGATTTAAGTTAATAAAATGTAAACTCTTTGGGGCAGAGGCCTTCTACTGTGTTTGCACTTCACATGGTATGTCAGATCGAGCTTCCAAATCAAAGCTGTTTAATGTTATCGTGACACAGTTGTTTTTTGCTTTTGGTACAACAGTAGGATTCTTCTTCATAAATAAAAAAAGTTAACTAGATCTGCATTATCATGAAATGCTTCTGAAAGTATGAAGAAATTTCATTTTGCAAAAAAGACATTTAACTCCACACAATTGCTTGTTTCCTTCTTTCCTTTTTCCTTAAGATGCTCGGCTGGAGAAACAATTTTAAGAATTTAGAGCTTAAATTCAAACTTAAAGAATCAGCTCACTGTGCTGTGACAATATCCAAGATCTCGACCGTTTAGGGGGGGTTAAGAATTTAAGTATTTAAACATAGCAGAATACTCAGTTTCTAGTAGAGTAGACACCACTTTCACATTCCAATTCATCACCCATCTTTGCTCTTAACAAAGATGCCAGTTTATCCATTAGGAAACATTGTGCTAAGTTCACAGACCTGCTGAGCATGGAAAGGACCTCTGGATGTCACCTGGGCTACTCAAGGCTTGTTGCCTACAAACCACTTTAACAAGTCTCAGTGTTAAGATTCCACCCCAGACAGGTAACATGACTCCCTGTGAGCTCAGACCCTCATGGAGAGCGCACAACCTTCCCCACAGCAACCAGCTGTCATCAGGCCTCAGAGGAAAGGCAGAGAGAGAACCACTTGCCATGTTTCAGAGGTGAGGAGACTCGAGGTCTGTAAAGAGGCAGCCACTTGGCCAGCTCACCTGAGCAATAGCTTACACTTGGTGAATCCAGGTCCCAAAGCCCAGCTCACACCAGCAGACGACAGCTATGGAACTGACTGAGAACACATCACACCAGGGAACTACACCCCCCAGCAAAGAGAAGAGACTCCTCCACCAGAGCTCTAAGCAAAAATTCCTAGAAACCCAGCCCAAGATGTTCCCACACCAGCTGTTTTTGAATGGTTCACAAACAATTCTCTGAAAGACCAGACAAGACACTAACAAGAGGTTTGCCTGCCTGCAGTGCAGCCCCAGCCAGGCACAGGCCTATCACCAAAGCAGAAGAGGAGCTGCCTTGCCAGATACAACCCATTTCCTATAGAAAGTACCTCTCTAAACACACAGAAACAAAACCTATAGTCCTCCAATGATTTCTCTTTTGTATCTGAGTTAGATGCAGGTTTTTATTGGAACTTTAACTATGATTAAATAAGATGCGAGAGTCCAAACCATGACAACAGAACTGCTTAAAAAAACAAACTCAGCAACTCAATGTGGTAGATGGATGGGGAGAACTCCCAAACTTTATAGAACCTGAAGTTTCAACTTCTTTCTAATGCAGAATCCCCACAAAGCAGATCTTCCTCTATCTTCCGTTTGCTTCCATATTTTGGATCTTCCAGATTGGCTGGGTGGGTTTATCAGGCAGCTGAACTGGACACAACAGATATGAAGCTCCAAAAAACTTGTCCATTTGATGCAGGAACCCTGTGAGGCTGTGAAGTTGCTGAGCAGCACACATCCTGCAAGCTGGAGAACCCCACTGTCCCCAGACAAGAGAGGGGAGAGTCGAGAACAGGACAGAAATAGTCCTCCCAGTGAGTACACTGGGCTTTCCTTGCCTCCAGACACTTCCAGATGGACAAAGAACCTACCCTAGGAAGAGGATCGTCCTGTGACCAAACGTGGAGTCACCTGCCATGTGTTAGCCTTGTGTAAGACAGGGCTGGCAGTGAGCAGTGGGGACAGCAGTGCTCGCTCCCCAGGATCAGGAGAACCCTGTGGCACTGGCTCAGGTCAAGGCATCACTACTTCAGTAGCCACACCTATAGTCTATATTGTTACTAAGGGCTTCCACCTTGCACAAGCACACGATTTTAAGGTTTGTGGATGATGGACACAGTTTCTGATGCTAGTTACCTTCTGATGGAAGTTAATTACCCTTCTCCTCCTCTAGGCTTCCACTCAGATCTTTATACCTTCAGTTCACACCGTTACACCTTCTGCCCACCAAGAAGCCTCCTTAAGCCTCCTTACTGATAGAGCCTTGTTGTGAAAGCAATGCCTCCACCTGCCATACAAGCTTCATACATCAGGTGCTTCTGCACCACCGGTGGCAGCAGCTGCACACGCAGGTCACGCAGTGTTAACTCCAAGTCTCTGACTTTTGGTACTCGGAAAGCTCTGAAGCTGCTGCTCTACATCTTAAGTTCTTTACTTTAGGGGCCTGTTCCCGACAACCTGTTTTTAAACTGGCAAAATCTGAGCTCACCGTGAAATAATTAGCGTCTTAACGATCTCATCGAAACAGCCAAGGCAGGCAGGAATCGGTGAAGCGAACACACGCCTCAGCCACCGCCAAACCAGTGCGGGGGCCGCGGCGGCGCCTCCCGAATCCACAGTACCGGCCACACGCGCGTGGGACCGGCCCGGGAGGGCCCGGGAGACCGAAGGGGCCTGGGGGATCGCGCAGGCCGCGGGGACGGCGGAAGGGGCGGGGGGCCGCTCGCCGCCGCCGGGCCGGGCAGTGCCTCCGCACAGGCCAGGCTAGGCCAC
>VXAY01004762.1:3801784-3835720 GCA_013399855.1 Oxyruncus cristatus
CCCCACAAGTTGGTTCTGACCCAATAATAACTAATCTGGTGTCTAACACCAGATGCCAGAGCTTCTCTTCTCATATGTAGTCACCAGTCAGTGGGACTGGATATAAATGCTGGCCACACTTCCTTAGGTGCAGCCTAGAAGCTCCATACTTCGCTCTGCCCCCTGAAGGGCCACCCTGCTCACACAGAGGTGACTAATACAGAATATTTTGTGGGGAGAATTCAATTTTTTTCTAGTAAGGGCAAAAGAAATTTCTTATTGTGAGGGTGGGGAGGCCCTGGCACAGGTTGCCCAAAGAAGCTGTGGCTGTCCCATCCCTGGAAGTGTCCAAGGCCAGGTTGGACAGGGCTTGGAGCAACTTGGGCTGGTGGAAGGCACCCCATGGCCAGGGGTGGAACTGGATAATATTTCAGGTCCCTTCCAACTCAAACCATTTTTTGGTTCTATGAAGTTTGATTGTAGAAACATAGAATTTGCTGTAACCCTCTATTGAAGCATGAGCATGAACACTTTGCCATCCTTATGGACTGAGATCTAAAGTTCTAGAAGAGGTGTTCTCACTCTGTCATCTCTCACATCACATGCTTGCCATGCATTAGTGCTACAGCAGATATGCAATGAAGTAATGCATACTGAAAGACAGGAGAATAATTTTAAAGCTGTTCAGGTTAAATAAGTTATCACTCTGACAAATTCTAGTCATACTAGCAATTGCCCAAGAGCGGGAAGAAACTGTATACATTCGCTGAAAATAAGAATCGAAGCAGAACATTAAACCTGCTCAAGAACACTGAGAAAAATGGCAGCTGCTTTGGCCTATCTTTTAACCCTCACTGGTATGCTCTAGCCAAAATGCCAGCAGGCAGAACATTGCTTTTGCTGTCACAGCAGGAATAACACATGCTGAGCTGAAAGCTCACCATTAAAAAAGGAGGAAGGGGCAAAAGGAGTCAGTCTGCAGAGCTTCTCTGAAAACAGACCATCACCTGGGAGGTACAGAGAGCAGCACAGGGGTCAGGAGTTTGCTAAGATCCTTGAATATTAACCAAGATCAGGGTGATCTTTAAATATTAACCAGCTTTCTTGGGGCCCCATTTCCCTCCAAGGCCAACACAATGGAGTCGTTTTTATTAAAACTTCCAAATCCCAAAGAACTAGAATGATTTTAGGGCCAAGAATCAGCAGGAAGTAAAGTGCTGAATGGGACTCCATTCAGGCTATATCCAGAAGTCCAAGAGTAGTAACAGTGCTTTGCTTTGAAATTCTCCAGGTACATGTACGAACAACTCACAACCCCCCAGACCAGAGACTGTTGTAATGCTGATAGGCAGCAGAGCTGGGCCATGTCGCTGTACGAGGGAGCTGGCTGATATGTTTCAGCAGAGCTCAAATCAAGCTCCAAGTACCACCACATTTCTGTGTTTCCAACTCAGCTGAGTGTTGCATCCCATACCCATCAGTGAAACAGGCCAGTTACTGACTGCAGTGAGATGACACGTGCCAAGCTCGAAGACTAGCAATAGAGCAGGGGAGAGCTGCAACATCTGCCGTGTTCAGCGCAGAGCAATGAGGTCCCTTCACTGTGCTGTGAGCAAACAGACTTCCTACCAATTGTCAGCCAGCACCTGGCTTCCAGAGGTCCTGAAGGCAGCAGATACCTTCAGCTGCAGCAAACTTTTTCTCTGGGTACTTTGTCACTTTTGTTCCTCGTGGCTCACAAAGTAAGGCACTGCCTCCCAAGGAGCAGGGAAAACCCACCTCCCACTGCCAAACACTCTTGGCTCTGATCTCTGTGTCAAAGGAGCAGGAAAGGACAGTGACGCCAAGGTTGGCTCTGAATAGTTACTATGGCTTGAAATGCCCTTAAAAGGTACAATCCATCTAGTTCCAGTATAGCAGAGACACTTACTCCAGCCTGGACTATCTCAGAGGAAGAGCATATCCCTAGCTGGGTATTAAAGGAGCTGTAATTTGATTTTCTGGCTCCTGTGACTAAATTGCTGCAGCTTTGCTCTCTCATGGTCCAGAAATCCTAGGGAGCCTTCAACGGAATTACAGCTTGTTGTAACTTAAAGGATACACCTTAGAGATAATGGTTTAATGCAATAATATGATGAAAAATGTACTCCCATCTGCAAACTGCTCTGTCTCCTCTAAGTGTTCCAACGCAGCCAAAGAAATTAATAAAAGAAAAGCAATTAAAGCAAATATTAAAAAAGAGTTAGTCTTTTTTGTGTGGCATTTCTAAGCAAGACAGCCTCATGTCACTGCTCTTGAGCTAGATAAGTATGATCAACCCCCACTGCAGATGGAAGTGCTATATTAAAAACATCTTTCTGAAGTCTCCAAGTATAGGGAGCCTGAGGCTCAGAGGGCAGGGGCCCAGGCCAGCAAAATGCTCAGCATCAGCATGGAACACACCTGGGCCCCACAGCTGATCTGCACACCTTGCTGCGTACACCTGCAGGTGTCCTTGTTCTGTGATTGGACTGCCGTGGATTCCCAGCACTCTGCAGAGCACTAGAATAAAACCCTGACCAGCTTTTTCCCTTAGTGAGGCACAGCAGCTGCAAGGAGTGCGAGAGTAAACCGACCGTGTGCAATCTCGTTTTACCCAGCAGTGCCAGCTCCTCATGGCACCTGATCTCCCTCGGTCTCACCTCACTGGCCCGGGCCCGCACCCCGCCGAGCCGCGGGCAGTCTGGGCTCCCGTGCACAGCAGCGCTCACTGGTCGATGGGCACTCACAGCAGCGGGTGGGCGCTGCGTGCACCCCGGGAGATGCCCAGCAATCAGAGCCGAGGGCACAGTGTCCCACACGCGTCGGCTCCGCTCCGGGGGCTGAACCCAGGCCAGGGCTGGACAGGGGACACCCCGGGCGGCACCGCCTGCACGCGGCACGTCCGGCCGGCAGGGGGCGCCAGCGCCCCGGCCCGGAAAGCGGAACTGGGACCCGCCGGCGACAAAACCGCGCCTGAGGGCGGGGAGAACCGAGACTGGCACCGGCACCGGCACCGGGACTGGCACTGGCACTGGCACAAGCACCGAGCGGGGACTGGGACCGGCACCGGGACAAGCACCGGCACCGAATGGGAACCAGCACCGGGACCGGGACCGAGTGCGGACCGAGCAGGGAGTGAGATGGGACCGACACCAGGACTGAGTGGGGACTGGGACTGGGAGAGGGGCTGGCACCGGGACCGAGTGCAGACCGAGCGGGGACTGGGATCGAGCTAGGACTGGGCCAGTGTTGGGATCAGGACCAAGCAGGGTCCGGGACAGCCCTGGGACTGGGACCAAGCTGTGACTGAGCTGGGACTCAGCTACGACCGCGCTGGGAATGAGCGGCACTGGCCATGCAAGCAAGTGGGTCCTACAGGCACACACACACTGCACATACTGGCAGCATCCAGGGATAGCACGCACTCACATTAGGGCTGAAACACCTGTTTCAGAGCCAGTGTCTGGGCTAGAATTGCATATTGGCCTTTTACTGCATAATACAGACCTGTACCCTGGACTTCAATTAGATACAAGTATTATTTTCTCAAAGAAACCCAGGCCATTATCTGATCTATAGCCATTCTGGACATTTCTAACAGTTTTCATACTGCTACTGCACTTTTACTTGGGTTTGCATTTTTAATTCAAACTTCGTTGAACTCTGACTGAGAATCAAGAGAGAAATGGTTTAATCCTTCTGTTGCATAAAATGGGAAGAATGCCTGAACTGAGAAGGTGGGGAACTACCGCAACCTTTGGGAGCAGGTCTCTCTGTTGTAGAAGTGGGGCATGCAGTACAGCTGCATCATAGCAGAGATTTCAGGATCCCATGTAGGCTGGATCTGCAGGTGGAATAAAACACAGCATTGTGTCTCAGCGTGGGTAACCAAGTGGTGTCTCCCTCTCAGGGAAAGGAGTGGGCAGGCACTGTTCTTGCTGCTGTTCCTGGAGTTCATACTGCCTCTCTAATGCAGTACTTGACTACCTCATGACCAGTGACAATTAATCAAATGTTAGTATACCACTCATTAGTCTGAACCTTGTAAACATACCCAACAGCACTGCATCACTCAAAGTGACTGTGTACATCCTTGGAAGGACCACAGGGACTTTGCTGCCTGGTTGCACTCTGTCCTGCCCCACACCTTATATCCACAAAGAGGCTACCTGGAGCTAACCTTGTAACACTGAATTACACACATGGGGAGGGGAGTGGTTAGTAAAAGCAGGGTTCTATTCAGACCAATGTAGTGCTAAGATGGATTTGGGAAACAGAGATTCAGGTCAGTTAGAAATCAATAATCAAACCTGACTATTATAAATTCACAAACACATTTCTGCATAATTTTTTTCCCTACAAAACTCTTTGCAAACTTCAGTTGAAATACCTAAGAATATTTTATCCACTAAAATGCTGAGATACAGCTGAAATGTGGAAACTGCAGGCCTTTGAGTTATTCAGGCCACATGAGCTGGCTCAGGGAACAGACTGTGAAGGACAGACTGTTACTGAGCATGTTCTCTCTGTTTTCAAGAGACTGCTGGGGGTAAGCTCAGCTTTGGCTCTACTGTGTGAGCTGAATATTCAGTCTGTCTAGAAGTACAAAGCAGGTTGGGAAAAAAAGAAATGCAAAAATGCAGAAAGTCCTTGATTTCCACTTTTTTCCCTGTCTTCTGTTTTAGCTGCCTGTATAAGAGAGAACAAGGGAGTAAGACTAGCTTGAGAACTGCATTATGGACACAGGACACTGTGTGTCCTTAAGTGCAGAGTAGTGGGGAACCAAGAGACAGCCTGAGGTGAGCAACTAATGCTGGATTTCATGATGAATTCAGGTTATCAACTTCTGATCTGGATGGTAAGAGCTGAATTTGGAATATTTAAATCCAGAATTAAAATTACATTCTACAGATAGGAATGAGGTCACAGTACCTTGCTGTAACTCAGTTTTCTGTATTTCTAAGTAGCAATAACAAAATTTGCTTTTGTAAAAGACAAGATCCTCATATAAAGGCTTTAGGGAAGTACAAGTGGTTGTTCCAGTAGCATAAAAAGGGCTGTGACAGTTCCATTTCTATACTAAATAAAGAAGTGCTCAGAAGCTCTTTTTAAAAGCTGTCCACCCCACTTTTAACCTTGGTCAGTTTACAGCATCTAGGGATGCACCAAGTTTTACAGCACTTAACTGGCTTCTATTCAGACTGCTGCACAAAGGCTATGCAATACTATGTAGTTCAGTTCCAGTGCACTGACCTAAAACTACCTTTGAGGCACTCCAATTCATTAACCTGTGTGGAATTAAGCTTGGAGTAAAATAACATCATAAGAACAGAGTATGGGAACAATGTGTTGGGCCAAGCCCAATTCTTGATTTTCAGGTAAGTAATGTACTACAAATCCACTTGCAATGGTTTTAAAGCATACCTTAAAATTTTTACCCTGTGTTCATTAGAGGTATTTTACTAGCATACGAAGACAGCTCATTTATAATACAGCTAAGAGTTCAAATTCCCAACTGACACCCTTCCCTCAGAATAAAATCCTATTGTAGCCTCTTTCTTTCAGGCTCCAAGCTATCATCTAAGAATGCAGCTTTGCTTTCAGGTGAAGAGGACTAAGAGAGTATGAGGCCAGATGCATTTTTAAATTTTATTTATACTTTCTATAAAGCTTTTTCTGCACTACCATTACAGACTTATGTGTTTACACTTCTAAGGCATATCCAAATATTTCTTACTCTCTAGTTGTGTAAGTGTGCTAAACCATTGAGATTGGTGGGAAGCATCAGCACTTACAAGTTTTCGTAAATTATTCTAGATCTAGTTATCGTAGATCTTAAAGAAATTTATAGCAAAGATAGTTGGCTTCTCTATAATCACATCTAAACAAGATGGGATTTATATCATCAAAATAGTATAGAAAGGAGAAACCACATCCCTGAGAAACCTAAGAAACCCCACAGAAAACCCACAGCCTTGTTTGACAGTTTTTGAACTACTAAGCTTTGTGCATAACAAACACGCAACTGGCCTTGTCTATCAGAAAGATTCAGAAATAATTTAAGATTAGCACATGTCTAACTCTGCATAAGCAGGGAACAGAGCACCACTGTTTTGCAACTGCTGCTTTAAAATTGTCTGACTGGTCAGATCTCTTCTCATCCCTAAGCTGTATGTTTTATGATGGAAGAAGGAGGGAAAAGGGTAAAAAGAGTAAAAGCTTTCCCCAGTCACTGCCAGGGCACAGCAAGGGCTTGCTGCTCACTAAAGGATGAAGAGCCAGGAGCTGAACACCACAGCACAGCTGTCAGAGGCCTCCAAGGTCCAGGCCTCCCCCAGCACCTGAGCAGGACAAACAAGAGAGGCCCAGAGGCTGTGGCCAGGTTCACCAAGCCCACATCACCTGCCTTGGAATACAGACCCGCCTGGCAATCAGTTGACTGTGTAACCCTGGTCACCGTCACTAGACCCGACCCTGACCTGTGGACTGATGTTCTGCCTGGATCTTATCAACACCAGCTGCCCTCATGCTCTGGTTGGCCCTGGCTGCCACCCTCAGCCCTGTCCCGTTCCCTGCACAGGTGTGCACTCAGGTGCGGCACTGGAAGGCCCCTGCCCTGCTCACCTCCTGGTCCTCTGTCCTTCAGTGAGCCCCTGGACTCATTACTCTCTGCTTTACTCTGAGCATCTGGATGAAAAGGGAAACTTGGATATGTTTATCTGTATTTCTGCCCAATACAGATTCATGACAAGTATCCCACAGCCACTAGGCCTGACTGGCTGAGATATGGGGGTCATGTCCCAGCCTTGGTGTGAGAGACAGTGTGGAGTTCACAGGGACATTCATTACAAACACCCTGCATCTGAGGCCTCATGCTGTGTCCTAGCTGAGCCCCAAGTGAGTGGGAAGGGGCTGACAGCATTCTCACCACCATGGCAGGTTACTGCTTGACTCCAACAGCAGGTGACGCAGAGCTGCTGAGGCATGACAGGTACACAGGGCAGGAGGCCATCAAAGACATCGATCCAGTCCCTGGAAGGAGACGGTCCAGAGTAATTATGATTAACTACAGGGTTTACTTAAGATCAAGGGATCAAAATGCAGACAGACAGCTGGGGAGAAACAATTTGGTGGCATAATGGGTTTCTCTCTTTGTGACACTGAGTGCTGAACTCAGCGGGAGTTCAGGGGGAGAGAAAAAACATGTTTTCCGCTAAGTAAAGCCTGCCAGGTTTGCCATCTTTCTGAGGATGCATGCAGAAAATAAAGGCTGTGGAGGAGAAAAAATGGATTCAAGCAGTGAGCTTGACTTATAAAGACATACTGGCTGGGTGTGATGTTCAGTCTTGAAGTTCATCTAATTGAAGAGACCTTATAAAATCACTCAAGTTAACAGAACCAGCTCCAACTATCCCATGGGAAGAGCTGGGACAAGGAACAGAAGGGGTAACATATGGATGACATGGGAATGTCATATTCCATAGCAGGTTCTGGGGGGAACTTAGTGAAAACAGAAGTAGTGTGCTGGCCAATACTGAAACTATTCCCTTGGCCATGGAACTACACTGCAGTTAGGGCTGGGCAAAAATCAGGATTACTTTTGAAAAGGGCAAGGATGCTTTTTTCACTTAGGCAAGGGTCTGGAATTCACAGCAGTGGCTTGAGATTAATCCCACTAGAAAGTGCTGAATGATGGTAGTGAGCTACTATGACAACTGAAGTTATAAATGGTTCTGCATTTGTAAAAAACTGTTTCTTTTGTTGCAGCTTACAACTAGTAAGAGTAACTCAGGAGACAATTTGTGAGAGCAACCAGAATCCAACCCGCTCTTACTTATCAGCCTGTACTCTTAGTCATGAATGTTCACAGAAAGACATAAAAATGTTTTAATTAGGGATGTATCATTTCACCAGCTTTCTTCAAGTCCTTCCACTCCCACTTAAAAAAAAGTGAAGTAAATATGCCTCAAGTTTCATGATGCTGCAGCTTTGCTTAGCAAACATCTCATTTTTTGTAACAGAGTATATACCTACTCGGAGTTCAGAATTAAACAATCATTTAAGTGCTATGTAGTGCAGACACCTTCTTCACATAGTTGAAGATGCTTTATGAAATAAAACCAGAAACCACACAAAGAAATAGTGAACACAGAGCATGAATAATCTGTATAGTCCAAACCATACAGACATTCTGTTTATTGCTTTGTTTTACAAAGATTGCAAAAATTTGCCATGCTCCATACAAGAAGCTTTTCCTCTCACTGACTTGGTGAGATGTTAAGAAGGTGACATAAATGATTTTTTTAGTCTCATAAACACAACTTGCCAACAAAGAAGTTTGTTCTACATGACGTACCAGTGGATCAATAGGTAGAAGGCTGAAAGGAAATGTAACCTACCAAGGAATAGACACGTTTTGCAGGAACAATGTGTTGCCATTAGGTATAATTGGACAAATGGTTGTGTGATCTTCAAAGCCTCAGCTGATCATATTCCCTTAAGTGTATTATCCAATTAGGGGGAAGGTGCATTAGCTATGCCTTGCTTTATTGTACTGCTGAAGTGGAGAGCAGGTGTGAGAAAACAAAAAAGTTTGTAATCCTTGCTTGCTTTGCAAATCAATTCTTAATCACTCTGGCTCTTATTTCCATGTAAGATCTAACTTTTTGATATTTATGAGAGCAACTTGGCAGCTCCCCTTTTGTGGCTCAAATAAGTAGCAGGTCCAAGAGGCTTTTAGTTCCTAATACTATTACATATAATTTATCCATCTCTTTTCTAAACAAGCAGATAAACACAGCACCTGCCATTGACAAAATAAGCAGATATCAACAGCACAATTTCTTGCAACCCTAGAATTACTTGCAGTGAGCAGGTCTTATTACATGAGGATGAAGGCAGAGTAGCATTTCAGTCTGTGTCCTGGGAATGCCTAGCCCTGTGCCAAGTTCTGACCCTTCTTGATCCATCTGATCAGTATGCTAAATTAAATCAACTGGGGTTGAGCAGTCTCTACAATTTATTCAAGCAAGAATATGGAGTGTTATGGATAGGAAGAAACAGAAATGAGACTGTTCTTTCAGTGATTATGTGCATTTAGATCTGGTTATGGTTAACAGTAATACAGATTATGCTGGTCTAAAACCAGCTGCCCCAATTCTACGCTCTGTGCCTCCAGCTGTGTGACTGTGCTCTGTTCCTAAGCCAACAATTAGTTCTAAAACGAGCGAGTTTCTTGAACCAAGAAAAAAATCTGAGAGCTATCATGAACTGCTGCTTGGTTACAAGGTCACCAATTGAGTCTTTTAGTTTTCTCCCCAGTCTTTCTGCTCCCCTAAAGCCAGTTTGTTCACTGTGACAGATGCCTGAAGGAAAAATGCTCCCCTGCCAAAGAACCCTGGTGGAAGTATATATGTCACCCGGTGTAAGGGGGGTACTTTTGAATTAGATGATCAATGGAGCATAGAGGCGTGAGAAAGAAATCATATTAGGATGTGAAACCAGCTAGAGTATTGTAACACAATGTAACTTCACGGCACAAGTTAACTGTAAGGTCTATTGTGCTTTTTAGCAAGTCAGCTTGATACTCCCTATTATCAGGGCTGAGTTCTTCCTTGGTTTTGCTACATACTGCGAGATGGACACATCTACCCTTGAAACACAATGGCAGAGGTCATACACAGGGGTGAGAAAGATGATGGTGAGAGGAAGATTATGTAGGCAGGGTCGCTCGCCCCTTGCCCCACAGTGGGGCAGGTGCAGACTGTTGCTGTTGGGTAATGAACACTCCAGCATCACCTTATACTGCGCCCTGGCCCTGCGCAGTGTCATGTGGAACTGATCAAATGGGCTGTCAGCACTGCTGAGTTGAGCGATGCTCATCCTTCCATCGGGACTGTGCTGCTCCGCGGGGATGCCCGCTAAGCATGGGTGCCGAGGAGCTGCTGCACATCCTGACAGCCCTGGCCAGTCTGTGTAGGTAAGCACAGTTTATTGATAGGAAGCAACCGAGAAATATCCTTTTAGTGTTCCTTTAATTCCCCTTTTACTAACCAATATCGTGTTAATAGTTATCCGTAATATTGTGTTAAGATCCCTTTTTTGGTATCCCTTTAACTCTTTTTACTAGTTAATACTGTATTAAATGCTGTACGTAGTATTTGTTTTAATGTCAACTGATAAAATAGTTATTTTGTATTCTTGTAGTTCTTGATTCTCTTTGCTAAAGTTATTATTATTATTATCATGCTCACTGTAATAAAAGACATTTTGTGTGTTTGAATGTCTGTTGTATTTGTCTTTATTCCAGCCAAGTATCTTAATGAACTATTACACCTGGCCAAACAACTGAATCAAACTTCTTTCTCTGCTCTTTAGTGGCTAAATTAGGAAGTCAGAGTGTTCTTGTTTTCAAGTCTGAGACGCGAGACTTAATTTAAAGACATCTTGTTCAGTCAGAAACATCTAAATGGTCATTGATTGTTTTTCCCTAGTTGGATATATGAGTCGCTTTAAAAACACAAACTGTTTGTTATTTGTGCTCTGTCCCTGCTGCTAGACAGGCTACAAGGTTTGTGCCAACATTACTACAATAAGAAAAATATGAGTTTGAACAAGTCAAGCCTAAACTCTTACACTCCTGAGAACCAGGAAAATTGCCAGTGAATTGCAATGAAGTTGTACTTAGAGGCAACTGCAAGGACCCTGGAGAAAGCACATCTGGTTGGAAAATTTCTAGCATTGTTGGGATGCTGAAAATTCAATAATACAATGACAATATTAATTTATTAATATTAAAGATAATAGAATGGCTATAGCTCCCCTTTGCTTCACTAGGCTCTGAACAGCACAGCAGCACCAGCAGGTACAACCCTCTGAACTGCGTTAAGGAAACTTCCCCGTCCAACCCTCCAGGAGCCCCCCTGGCAGTTATGCTGACACTCCCTGAGCTGGCACCCAGGCCCCTGTACAGCTGCTCTCCCCCGACTCACACAGTCAGGCCGGGTTTCCTCACCCGCTCCACCTCAGGTTTCTTATAGCACAGTCTCAGAGCCCTGATTCTTGGTGCAATAACTAACAAAGTAACAGATGGAGCTTGGTGTCTCCCAGGAGGCACCACCAAGACAGGAATGCCCGGGCTTTTAACACCCTTCCAGTCTAAACAGGGGAAAATCTGGGTCACTGGCTCCTGCCATGTCCCTGAGTGCCCCTCACTTGCCTGTGCCCAAAGTCTGGAGGTCACTGGCTCCTGCCATGTCTCTGAGTGTTCCTCACCTGGCTATGCCACAGGACCCCGGGCTCTTTGCTATGCAGAAGATTGGCAGTTCACAGCTTCTTGCCTGGGGCTCCCATCCCCAAAGCTCAACCTGCAGCTTCACTGCAGCTGCCCCCTGAGCCACCCGCACCCAGTGGATTCCTCAACAGCAGTACCTCCTCAGCTCTGTCACCTGCCACGGCCACCACAGCCCAAATCCTAGGAAGCAACACCAATGCACAGAGGAGTTGCAGTTGCCTACCAGATACAAAATTTACTCCAGATTCGACCAGAAACAATTAATAGACTATTTCCTATTCATAGGCAAGAAAACAAACAAACAAAAAACCACCGTATACTTCTAGCCTCATGCTACTTAAACTTTATTTTATTTTTTTTAAAAAAGCAAATTCATCTACAGTATAACTTCATTGAAATTATCGCCTCAACCTCACCTGTGATTCAGTCTTGAACCTGAAATCAGGGGAGATTTGACAGGGAGAAATTTGATTCTGCTGGACTACAAAACGCTGCTGGTGCCAATTTAAAACAGAGGATTTACCAACTGCTGTAGCACTTAAAAGACAGTTATTTGAGAGCAAACTTCTTCCAAGGTCTTCTAAGCTTCATAAAACAGTTATTTTTTTTAGCATCACTATAAAGAAACTTTCTTTTGAGACCAAATACCAACTTAATTTGATCCCTCCCCCACCCCCAAATATTGCAGCAAAAATAATGGGCAGTCACTTCATGAAACATCTGTTTATCTCAGTGTCTTTGAAGAATGAATGTGATCAGGACATTAATATGTTTTCTGAAGCAGATAAACATCAAATAACTAAAGACCTTTAGCAACCTCTGGCAATATCAAATAAGACGACACAATATCACTCATTCAACTTCAACTTTTCACTTGGATTTCCAGGAGACAGCATCTAAATTCTGCTAAAATCATGGACTTATTCTAGATCTGTACAATTTCAAGGGCTAAAGTTGATTCACATGCTATAGTAGGGCTCTGCTTCTGCTCTCGTACCCAGAGAGGACGGTATCTGATACCTAGAGGCTGCCACTGTTACATGTGCTGTCAGATCTTCAAAAGACCAAAGTGCTCAAGACAACAACTACTTGAACAAACCTAGCTACTTCCTTTGTGTCTAAATGGGAAGGATAACCCTTTGAAAATTTCATCACTTAGGTGTAAATTCATAGTCATTACATTGGTTTTACTTTTTTGTGTTGTCAATTTGCCAGGCAGCTGAGAACTCTGAACGGCAGAATTCAGTGGTAACAAAATTTTAGTCCTGAAGACTGGTAAATTATTATAGTAGGAAGGTCCAAACAATAACACCATGTAGTCCAGATTCTGAAGCAGAAGTCCAAATAAACCACGATTTACTGTGTAATCAGACGCCATTTTACCTCATGAGGTCCCCAAACTCTTTACTACTGTAGATCACTGACCTTGTAATTAAGTGGTCTGCAGCTACCCGAGGCTAAAAGGACTCAATAACCTTGCAATTTAAGTCCACTACAGAATGAGCACATTACACCTGGCTTGACTGGGAAAACTGGCTTCTTTATCCATGCAGAAAAAGGACTTGCTAACTCAGAGCCCTCTTTACAAACAGTTCAGAGCTCCTCTGCAACCACTGCTGTACTGGGTCTGGCTGGGATGGACCTAATGCCAGTTCCAGGCAGCCTGCGTGTCAGAAAGTGCCTCCTGCAAGACTGATCTCTGGATTTGATGCCATTTTACACCTATGCTGCATGAAATGACCTATTTAACATTAAGGTAAAGTCTCCTCTTGGGGGTATCAGCCATTGACAGGTTCTAGTCCCCATAAGAAACATGCTACATTTTGCTTCCAAAAGGCAAAATTCACATTGCCTGTCATCAACACTGGGGTTCTAGCACTTTAAGTGGAGAATTTCACATTTTTTTATGACTCTTGCCCACAATTTTTTTTCTAATTTAGGCATCCATTTCACACTACAGACAGGAAACAGAAATGCCACATGTAAACACCTTTAAGCAGCTCTCTGCAAGATTATCTCTGTTCGTAAATTTACACAAGGTCTTACACCAGTCTTGACCCAAAAGCCTTCAACAATCTTTTTACTGTTGGAAGACCCGGCAGACCCTGAATATGGGGTGATGTACTCGTAGGCAGAAATGATAAGAGATGTACAGAACTTTTTGTTTTGCAGAATTCTGTGAAGATCTCATGCTTAGATAGATCAGAGTTACTCCCATCTGTCAGAGAGGTGACAAAGGCATTCAGAACTAAGGACAGGGCAGTGCGCTGGGCTGATTCTTTTCACTGCACCATGCTAAAGAGCAGTAGGATGATCACTGACAGAAGCAAGCTAGAGGTGTGAAACACTTAATACAGCTCAGTTCCAGATGAGCTACCTAACACACTCACAGGTGTAGGTATCCTTAACTTAGCATCCATTTAGCAGTGATTTCCAGTTCCCCATTACAGGTTGCGTTCACCAACACTATGTACCATCAAGTAAAGAAAACTGCTACATGCCTTCCTCCTTCCCATGTAACTACTTTGCTCTGTACCTGGCCCCAAGCAGAACTGAAAGTGATTCTAATGAAGATGAAGTTACTGTTTTCCAGTAAAAGCACAAGTAGTTGTAAAAAGTCAATCAGATTTACCCGTTGTTGTCTTAGAGATAATTTGTTATTCAAATGACAATAGTACTGTGTTTATTAAGTACAGCTAGTGATCAATGGCACTACCTGCTTATCAGGCAATCCTTGGCATTTTCATAATTTGTCCATACAATAAGACCTGAGCTTCACTTACTCAACATGAGCAGTGGAAGCTCAGAAATAATCACAGATTATTGCTGAGATCTTCCAGAAAAGTATATTAAAAACAGTCTATCAGCTTCTTTGCCTTGATAAGCTATTTCAAATGTCAAAATATTGGTCATATTTTTGAATAATAGCTATAAAAATTAATGTTATGGAAGTTTTAAGTCCTCATCTTGCATGATGGTCTCTGAATCTGCCATGGAAATGCAGGTCTGAAAGTCACTCCTAGGAGGATTTTTTAACTTTTTCTAGTTGCTTTACTTTTTTTGCAGTTTCTAGATCTGTAAGCATTTTCTAGATGACCTATTGATAGGATTTCTTTTATTAATGTGCTTTTCTCATCCCTTTGAAGTCATTCCAATCTTTGCATTCTCTCATACCAAAGCTGAAAATCACTGATGCATTACAGCTGTCTCTACTCTTCAAGGCTATGAAGACCATCATCAGTCATTCCAGGAGTGCATTCTAGAACTTGATTATACCATTTAGATGCCAACATAGAACATTTCAAATCTGACAGCGGCTACAGACAAGGAAAGAAAGAAATCTGGAGGAGAAAACTGTTTATCGACGTCATCAGATATTTTCAGAAAGAATCCTGTGAAATTGCTGATACTTACTATATATATACATATAATGTATAATTGTGTTCTTACCACAATTGGTCACAACAAAGGTTCATCGGAGTCCAATCAATCACAAGTTTTCTATTTACCATTTTCTTGACTTAAATTTGCACACCAGGCCAACTGGGCTTGGTGAATTCTACTTGCTCCCTAAGAAAACCCCATCCTAATATAAACAAGAATTTTTACTTCTCTTGTCATGATTTGTGACTTTCAAAGCACATCATAAGCATAAAAAGTCACTGTATTGTATCAGGATTGCTTATTTGTGGACAGGGAGCACAAAACTCAGGTATTTATGGTCTACCTAACTTCAGTTACCATCTACGAAAAATCTGACTCTGATTTTCACGACAGTTGAATTTCTGCCTTAATGCGCCACTGGCAGTCACAAAGCAATTCAATGGGAGAAACAGAAATAGAATCAGCTGTCCCAGTTCTCAGACTCAACCAAATAACCATATGGCCTCCCAGCTTGGTGCTTATAAAAATACAACAGCTGCTGTAGTTTGCATCTGCAAACCATTGCCTAACTACTTTTAAATGCATCTTTGTTCATGTTCAGGCTCAGCTCAAAAGACCCAGAGAGAAGGCAGTGAAAAAAGAGCTGAGGCATATAGGCTTTGTGCCTCACAGTCTTCTCAGTAGAAGCAAGTATCAAATGACTCAAGGAACTTTTACTCCAGTGCTACATGTTCATTCACTCAGCCTCCCTTGGTATGCATGGAGTGTGCCAGCTGGACAGACGTGAAGAGAAATCCACAAGAACATCACAGAAGCCATTTCTAAAAGTCAGGACTATGCCTGGTCTCAGCAGGGACCTCACTGACCACTTATGTGCCTCTGTTGTTCGCTAAAGCATGATGTCGAATATTTGGCCAATGGATGGAACAGCTTTAATAATAATCTCTGCCCCCAAATGGCAGCTGAATACCTACTGATTCTCACCTCACACTGTTTGCTTGTAAACAAACCCATTAAGCACAGTGGAAAAGCCTATTGTTATTACAATGACTGTGAAAGTTATAAAGATGCAAATTACATAAAGGTCTTTGTCGTTATGTAGCCCACGGTACAATATGAAAATCATCTTACTTGAACAACTGGTTCTTCCAGTTCTTCCTCCCCCTCCAATTTTCTCAGTTGTGCATCAAGCTTCATCTAAACGACTGGGCAGGGGAGCAGTTCTACACTGACTGCTCTATGAACTTCCCTCATATTAACCAGGTAATTCACTTAACCCACCAAAGAAGGCACTTCCTGACCTGTTGTGCTCTGCGCAATGCAAACGTCAGCACTGTCTTAGATCTCTGGTGGCTTCTGTGGTTAGTAAAGTACAGGCCATAGCATTTCTCAGTTCACTTCTAGTCACTTATCCACACCTTTGATTCCACCAATCCACACCTTTGATTCCACTAATCCATATCTTTGGTACACTGCAGGCTTGGATTCTAACAGCTTCCCGTTTCACTGGTGTCATTAGTGATGGTTGCAAGCGATAGAAATAAACCCCCCCTAACTATTCTCATTGCCACATAATTGCAGACACAGTGGGACTCATGGACAGTACCAGAAAATATAAACTGTATCACTACCATTTGCTAAAACCTTCCCACAAATGGCCCATGCTGCAATTGGACAGATTTCCTGCAGATGTCTTCATCCTTCTGATAACGGTAAGTGACCAGATTTCTCATAAGCCTTTTCTTATACAGGGGAGGAAATTCTTGCCAGTATAAAATGACTGTCTTCTTTCTTCCACATCCTTTTGCAATACTGCAGCAAAGCTCACAAATCAACTGTAATCTGGCCCTCAATATCCTGATGCTGATTTACAGCCACTAGAGCTCTTGAAATACTATATTTATGCCCAGCACAACTGACATGATTACTCCACCCTCTTGTTTGATCAATCATTTCATATACCTCCAGCTGTATGTAGAGAAGTATGATTAGGGGTAGGTGCATATGTATCTGTATATATATATACATTTAGACTTCATTCTAACTCTCTTGGGATAGACAGTTTCAGTTTTACTTTGGTATAGTACTTACGTAAAGTACTTACTTACTTATAGTACTTATAGTATTTAAGATCAGAGTCCATAACAGGACTCTGATCTTCAGTGTTGCTGTGCTAGAGGACTCTTAAAAATCAGAAGCCAAAAAGATATAATGACTAATTTTACTGCAGGAAGAATAACATGGTGAGCAAATTTAAGCCGCCACAAAATGAGCAGATCAAGTAACTTACTAACTACGAAGAAAAATAAAGGTGCTAGAAAAAAAGACAGGAACAGTTCATTAGTAAACCCCAGCATAATATACATACAACCCCACAGGCACACAGAAACACCCGAGGGTAAGGAGCAATACCCGAACTAACTGTTATCTATTTCAAGCAGATCAGCCGATGTGACTGGTACTGGAAATTAACTTGGTTAGTTACACCGGATTCCTGCTCAAAATTCCTCTCTGCATCCAGTTCCAGGACGCTCCTCCACTAGAAGAGCTGTTCTTGAGTGTTGTGTATAGGCAGCTGCCTTGCTGTGGTGGTCCTGCAAGGGCCTGTTTCTCTTTTTTATTAGATCAACATAGACAATTTAAAGGGGAAATCACACTTACATTGCATCCTTAAAGCCAGGCTTGAGGTTACTTTACAGAATAATTTGTACAAATGAACAGCTGTCTTTTACAGCAAATGAAAGCAACAATAAGGAATAAAATTCTTTAATTTAAAAGCTGCTATAGAAATATCTGAATTTTGAGAGGAAGCTGTTCTACAGTCAGGCACAAGGGACAGTTCTGGAACTTTTCATTCTGCTTTCATTCCCTTTTCTTATTTGTGCTCTCTGATTTCCAACCATTGGGCAAGCATCATGTGTGTCAAGCCACCAGGAGCTTTGGAGCCTGACAAGTGAACTGGTCAGGATTGGCAGGAAGAGTATCCAAATATGCTCTGTGCTGATTGCTTCCAATGAACTGGACAGGAGCACTGGCTGCAAGCTGAGGATTGGTGACTTCAAAATCCAAACATTTTCAAACTCTTGGCGCCAAACACTAAATCTCCTATCAACTCCTCTCTCCCTCAAAAATTTGCTCCCTTTCACAACCAATTACGGCTTCTCTGTCGTAATTAGTATGTGTGAGCAGCAAGTGTAAAGGACCAGCACAGAGCAAACACACAAGCACGTTACTTCTTTAGTTGCTATGGGAAGTAGTGACCTTCTACCTAAAACCCTCCAACTGACTTTGCAAATTACCTGACAGTGTGAGTCAAACTTTCTTTTGAAAAGAAGCTGGATGTTTTCTATCAGACCAAATCAAATTTCCCTAAATCTATTCTTGTTATATGACGAAACTTGCTTCAGCTTAAAACCAGTATTTTGGCAAGGTAAACTGAGCTGTAAATTTGCTTTGCCCAGTGACTAATTCCCTGTCGGAAGTGAACAAGAAGCTCCTGAGTTCTGTCATCAGCAACTCTGAAAAAACAACAGGCTGGGCACCTGGAGTTTTTTGGTGCCTGGAGGTAAAGGGTCTTATTTGTTTCATTAAGTGACATTATTTGGTTTGAAAGATCCTGGACCGTGACTGCAACAAGAAACAGGACACAGTGATACTCTTTCTGAAGATGGCCACTTTCTTCCCAAATAACAGGGTTCTCGACTAGAAAACTATAGAAATGACCCTGCATAAACATAGTGGAGATAATTACAAAATAAAGGAACACTACAATGAATCCATTGAGATCTTTAATTCCAAACTGCCACCATCCCAGAAGGAACAAACTGTGAGTTAATCTGACTCCTAAGTATACAATTAAGCCTGTCAAGTTCTGGCTCCATAATATGCTGTTTAATATTGAAAAATCTGTCAGTAAACCAGTATGTGGTATTAATGTCATTGTGCTTTGTATTTGCTTCCTTATGAAACAATAAAACTATTTAGCCAATACAAGCAACATGTTATTTATATACCTATTGACAACAGTTTTAATGCTGTGTGGGATACTCCCCTTTCCTTCTAATATAATAGCCTTCCCTTTATGGATTGAAATTGGTGAGGGGAGCTGTGTATGCGTACACAGTAATTCTATTAATATCTTCCCCGCACAGAAATTAATGTTCTCATCTCATTCAATACTCATTCTATCCATTATTTAAAACAGAAGGCCTACTCTCTCTATATAATCAGTTTCCTCAAAGGATTTTCTATCAGTTTCAATGAATTCAAAAGATTAAGCTTCAACACTTCCATGTTTGCAAAACTATAAAACTTTGAGGCTTAGAGTCATAGCAGAAGGTTTTGCCACTTCCGGAATTTTTCAGAAGGAGGGTGTCAATTGGAAGTTCCACAGTCTTCAAAAGAGGTCCTTTGCATGTCCTTGCTATGTTCAGGTCATACTTCAAGAAGGTGCCATTCAGCATCAGCCAGCAGAGCTTCTAACGATTTCACCAGATTCTCCAGGCCAATTCCTTCACCTGGCTAACTCGCAGCTGCCCTCAAAAGACTTCAGAGCTCACATCACAAACAAGTGCTTCCCACCACAAATGCTTGCACTAAGCAGCAGCAGAAGTGCTATGGTGGGGGCTCAGTGCTGGAAGAAACAGAACATGGTAGAGGAGTTACCTTCATTTCCCTTCCTATATTTTATATTCCCAGCTAATGAAAATGAATGGGAAAGCTGTCATTATTCCTCAAGGATTTTGGTTTTGTGAGGACTTTCAGCAAAGCCAGTTGGGCTGTGCTGTGCCCATGGTGAAGCCTCCCTTGCTGGGTGTGTCTGTACCAAAGGGCTCACTGATGCTAACGCTGGCTGTGACCACCCCGGGGTTGCTTTTCAAAAACCTTCACGGGTCACAAATCCACTGAATGCTGTCTAGATCCATTTACTTAGCAAATGAATTTTGAGGTCTAGGTAGATGCAACTTGCTTGGAACCCTGACTCCATCAACGATTAATGTTTAATACAAGTTTGTGGATTTAGCATCTTTTATTTTAGTGATGTCTATAGCCGTGAAAAGCTGACAGTTCTGGCGGATCGTAAGTCCTTTTTAAGTCATAAGAGAGACAAACTTTCAGACAAGAATGCTTTTTCTCAGGTCTAAGAAAGGTTTGTATTCCTGAAAATTTGCCTCCCTTGTAAAACTATACATCTAAAGATCATTGTGGCTGTACCCACTCTGACACTTTGATGTTGTTAAAATGAAGATGAAGAGAAGCTGGAATTCTACCTCTCACAAAAATATAGCATATCCTCCTGCAGGGCAAACTACCTGTTGTGATGCGGGAAAAGCTGCATGTTAAGAAGGATCACATGGGAAGAGAGTGAGTTGTCCACCTATTACTGATACCCATCTCTGAAATTTTCTGCATGAGTAGCCCAATTCAAGGAACAAATGGGGAGGAGTGATCTAAGTAAGCTGTGCTTTTACATTTTCCAGAGAAAACAAAAGAGCTGATTTGCCTCTCATTTGTTAGCAAACAAGTCATTCCTAATTTACAGCACTGTTAACAAGTTCAGACAGAACAGCTTAGATTTGCAGCCATTGCAAGAAATACAACTCAGTAACTATCCAAGAGGACAAAATTATTTAAAGATATGAGAAGATAGAAACTACAGTCCCAGTGATAGTGTACACTTAATAAAAATTAATGGGATGCTTTAAGTAGCCAATGGAGCTATTTCTCTCAGTCTTGCAGACTGTAATGTCCTGTAGACAACCTTTTAAATGAGAAAGATGGGTTTCTTGTGAGGTACTACTGAAAAACCAAGCTGTTTTAATAAAGGAATGCTAAGCGAATGGATTCTGATGTCACTTTCTGACTCTGCAACTACGGCTCTGTGACAAAGTGCAAGCCACTTAAAAATTCAGCACGTCTCAGTAAACTGGTAACAAATGCAATGGCCCTTTAACTCCACATGGATATTTTTTTATCTTACAGTTCGAGAACAGAAGAGCAGTTCCCATAACAACTTCTATATTTCAGGATTCCTAGAGGGATGGCCATATTGAAAATGAGCAATGTAGTTCAGTT
The DNA here is from genome assembly GCA_013399855.1 of Oxyruncus cristatus. Lineage (NCBI taxonomy): Eukaryota > Metazoa > Chordata > Aves > Passeriformes > Cotingidae > Oxyruncus > Oxyruncus cristatus. The sequence goes on from VXAY01004762.1 coordinate 3,822,537, forward strand.
AATCTCTGACAGTGACCAGAGCAAGGTGTCCCAAGGAAGATGTAAGAACGCAAAAATCTGCCAAGGAGAACGTTCTGCCCGACTCCAGGATGTCCTAGCTGACTAACTGCACAACACATGAGCGGTTATATTCTTTAAAACAGAGATCAGACTTGGGTTAGCAGCAGATTTTCTCATTATTCACCTTCAAGATCTTTTAGGGACCAACAACTGTGTGCCCAGTGACAGACCCAATACTAAGGCCCAATTGCTATGAACACTAACAGTGAGCTGGGCAAGTGCTCAGCACAAGTGGAGGCCCCAGTCTCCCGCTTATACGCGGAGAGTGACCCGGGTCAGCAATGCAAGCAACAAGCAGGCTGGAGAGGGGACGAACACAAACTTCAGTCCTCACAGCTCACATATAAGGGTCTGACTCTGCTTCTGAAGGAGTTGTCTGCCTCTCAGTTTCTTCATTTAGAAGCCTTTTGAGAAGCTGGCATGCCCTTGAGAATGTTTAAAAGAAAAATAAGGAATTTAATCAACAGAGCTGATAAAGCAGCTCAAGGGACTTGATGCACCTGTGATAAAATACAGCGGTTGGACAAAGGGGTTGAGGATCACAGTGGTGCTGAAATGCTGTATTTAGGTGTGAAATGTAGTAGTTGGACATCTCAATGTAATTCTAGAACCTACCACAGACATACAGGCGGACTGGGAGCCAAACCCTGTGCTGACACAAGCTCTGGGCAAGTCTGGGGTGTCAGTGCATTGTGACAGACAGAAAAGTACAGCTTGGAAAACTCTAGAGTTTGAGAAAACAAACTCTCCCTCCTACCCATGAATTCATTTCAGCGTTATGAGTAATTGTGCAGTGAGGAGGAAGAAAGGACATTTACACTTATAAAATAAACCTCCAGAAATCTTTTACAGAGAAAAATCACCTGTGGGGAAAATGAAACTGAAAAATATGTGGCAAAAGAAAAACAAAACAGAATTCTTAAAATAAAGATGGCATATTAAAAATAGACAGTTTTGCAGCTGTGAAATATGAAAAGGAGATTTTTCATGAAAACTGAAGACTTTTTGAGGTGCTTAATTTTAACTTTCTTTCTTTAAACAAAGCATTAAAACTCTAAATCAGTCCAAAATAAGACAAAAATAAGTCTAGCAAAGGAGCAAAGCTGGCCAGGCTGGAAGTCCGAGGCATTGCACTGTGAATATAATTTTGCACCCCCTCAGAAGCTTTGCATGGAGATGTAATTGTAACACAGGACTTCATCCCTATTCTCTAAAGGGAATTCTCAGCTCAAAGGTGTCAAGATGCAGATTTTAATGAGAACAAAAACAGGCAGTTTCCCATTTCATCAATGCCCACTTTAATATAAGGGCAATATAGTAATTTTTTTAAACTCAAATGTCATACGCTAAGAGACCTTAAGGAGTTATTACACCTAGGAAATGCCAAGCAGCTGTTCCCCCTGCATGATTTGTTTTCAGTAGTACTGTGGGGAAGAATACCTTAAATAGACAGAGGGGTTAAAGACAGGGAGTCCTATTTCTAGTTACAATAGTATAATGCTTTTTGAACCACATAGCAGCAACATAACCATGTTTTAATATTTAATGCTATGCATTCCATATTCTAAAGTACTGTTTGTGGAACCCTATGCCAAGAAAATATGGAATTGTGAGCCAGAAACTGTGTAGTGTCATTCAGAATAAGAAATCATGGTGCAAACTTATTTAAATATAATCCACTACATTTTTGTCATTGTCTTTCTTGTCTAGCCTACCTCTCTGCATTTATTCTACAGTACTTGCTTAACAGAGGACACACAAGCTTAGTTTTGTAGAGAAAAACCTCCTTTTCTTTATCCTGAGTTACACAAAATTCAACATAATCTCTTTAGAGAACGGCAAAATAACAATTTCTGGGAGTTGAGCATGGATATACGGAGGTCAGCAATTAACTATCCAAATCTGAAAATGCATTCAAAATGCAGCTGAGAGCAGTAAAAAAACCCCCAACACATTATATCCCCTAAACTACCTCAGAGCTATTTGCATAAAGGGTCCAGAGGCGGAACAGTATAAGTAGGGAGACGTAAGCCATCCAAAGAGCACACAGCAACGGCTCTATTGGATACTCCGTGTGTCTGTGGCAGCAAAAGGGCAACTTTGAAGCTCAGAGGTGCAAACAGGTTTAAAGGACTATCAGTCTCTTGGCAGATGCATCAAGCAAAAATCTGAAACTACAAACCAGGTAATTTATCAAATAATTTCCTTTTTAGCAGATTCTACCTTTCTGTCTAAAGATTGCTCTAAGACAAATGACCTATGTGGCATTCTTAATGCTGTTACCCAAGAACCTCAGAAGTGACAGAATCCTGCCAACAAGAGAGGTAATAAACTCATTCTCTATTTAAAAAATGTGTTGTACTTCATAAAATGGTGCATTTGTTTCATGTTCTGAAGATAGACAATAATTAAGACATATATGACTGTTATACAAGCATTAAAGATGTATTCCATTCTACTGAAGGAAGTCTGTTTACTGTAAAATAACCCCCTAAGGTGATAAGAATTCAGTGCTAGCTAAAAGAAATAGAAAAGCACTTGTTATCTGGCAAGAAGTAATAGAGGATATGATTATTATTACGTCTCTGAAGAAAACAAGATGCTTCCCCAGTGCAAGAGATCTCCCTGCCCCACAAAGCACAGCTGTTTTCTTATCCCGACAAATACCCAGGCACATGGCTACTTTAAATGTATAGAAAAAGAAACTCTATTAGTAGACTAATAAAGTTTGGCTTTAACTAAAGCTGTAATGAAAGTGCTGCAGTTCCCAGTATTATTTTAAAATGAGCCCTTAGCAAAGGGAATTGCTTGATGGAGATTGGTAGTGCGGGTATAGGTGTCTGTACCTCACAGGGCAATAGTTAACACTGAGTTCAAGGGCGAAGTTATGTTTGTCTCTTGGCAGAAGGCAAAGCAAAATCACTGGCTTTCAAAATTATTTGTGACTCAGGAAGTTAGGTATTTAAAATACTCATATTTATTCTGCCAGAAAAATGAACAAGTGCCTGCTTTTAATGATGAAGAATTTGGAGGATATGAGACAAACTAGGCATTAGTAACAGAAATGAGGAAGGATCCAAAGAGACTTCAATCCCTACAACAGTGCTATATCTCTATTTCAGTGTCTGGAAATATTGCTGTTATTGCTATGTTTGTTTGCTCCATCCTCCTCCCCTGCTGTTCTCTGTTCCACAGAAGCCGCAGGAACCCCCATCCCACAATGCCATCTATCCAGCTGCCACTGCTACTCCTCTGCTTGACCTTCTGGGATGTTTGCCTCAATGGAAGACAGCCCCTTCCAGAAGAGAGTAAGACCACGAGAAGGAGTCCTCTGGATGACATCCATCAGAGATCTGAAAGCCTCATTTTTCAGTCTGTCCTCAAGAAAGATGAAAAGGATGAAGAAACTAATAAAGGTATATATCCCACTGGGGACATTTCTTTGCTGATGCTGGCATAGCACTTGGCTGAGATAATTAGATCCAAGGTATGATTTCCAAGTTCTAATATAAAATATCTATATATTTACCACTGTAACTAAGGAGAGGGGAAGAATAAGAGGGCTGCTGCGATACACTGACACAGAATTCTCAAAGGTACTTTCTTCTCCAAGATCTCCCTGCTCATGCAAGGCTGTACCATCACTAAACAGCTGCTGCATAATAAAAAGGTAGAAGCCTGTCATAGAAACCATTCCTGTTTGGCAAGTACTTCCCTAGGGAAGCTCTAAGAGGACACATAGAGGACATTTCCCCGTTGTGGATCTACCTAATGTCAGGTCTAGATGGGAGTGCTGCCATTCACCTACTACCTCAAGCCACTGGTTCCTACACCCCAGCAGAAGTAGGCTTTTTCCACAGCTGGGAAGGCTAGAGGCAGCTCCAGTGTCTGAGCCTCCTAGCTTGCAGATGCTCTGCTCTCACTAGTCACATGAATGAAAGGAAATCAGACTTGGGTATTGCAAGAAGCAGCACATACATGCCTACCAGCAACAAGGAGCACAGAGCCCTTCTAGAGTGGAAGAGGAGCTGGCCTCAAGTGCCCACAGAAAAAGCCTTGCTCCCTCTTCACATGCATGCTGAGTGGTGTTCGTGTAGATCCAAGACCTGAAATATTAAAAAGAATGAGTATGGGATACTAACGGTGTTATGACTGGTAGCTGAAATTACCGAGTTGGCTTTCAAAGAACAGCAGGTTATGATCCTGTACCACAGAATTCCACAAATTCCCATTTCAACTTCCATAGTGAGGATTATGGGGGCTCATTAACATTATTCTTTTCCTTGGACAGAATCAAAAGCCCCTCTGCCAGAATGGTTTTCCAAAAGACAACACCCTAGTGAGAAGTACCTAAGTAAACCGGAGAAGAGACAGCACCCTGGAAAAAGAGATGCTGAGAAAGACACATCTTATGGAGACATTCAGAAGAGGCAGCATCCAGGGAAAAGAGAGACAAAAGATGAACTTGATGTCTATCTGGAGCTGAAAAAACAACAGCCTCCTGGCAGAAGGTCACTGTTGGATCAGATTGCTGACAGCCCTAGAGCACAGCTAACCCACATGAATGAGTTATCCAAAAGACAGCATCCAGGCAGAAGGTATCTGATGTATGAGTACCAGCACCCTAGCAAAAGAGGATGGAATTACAAGGTAGACCTAAATGACCAATATGGTGAGAAACGCCAGCATCCTGGAAAAAGGCATGGGAATTCTGACAGCTCAGATGACACAGGCCCCTGCAATTTTTTCGAGTTCTTCACCTGTAAGAAAGGCAACTTGTTGCTTGATTTAATAGAAGATGTTAGCAGAGACAGGGTAGAAGAAAAACGTCAGCACCCAGGAAAGAGATCAATCAGCATGGGAGAGTGAAACAGAAATGAGAAAATAATTGTGTACTATATGCATTTGGTGAAGTAAACTGCCAGATCACTAAAACATTCTATTCACTCCCTTATGGCTTCCTGCTGCTGACCTCTGCACCTGCCTTTCAGTGCATCAGTGTTCCCATTGAAGTTAATGGCTTTGTCACACACTTAAAGCAAAGGAACCGAAGGACACAGCTGAATGGAACAGGAGTACTGAGTGGAGAAGTGAGTCTTCCCCCACTTTAGGAAGTTGAGTGCTTATTTCCTTAGGAGCCCAGACCCCAGAATAATCCAACTATGTGTTCCTAAATGACTAAAACAAGCTCTTAAATTTCTGTTCTGATGCTCCTGAAGCAAAGTAATTATTCAGTGAAATAGTAAATTAATAGTGAGGGAGAAAAAAGAACAATATGAAATCGAGTAGGTTTTCAGTTCTAAATGATAACATTTGGGAGACCTGAACCCTTACGCACTACAGTCTGTCCAGCCAGTAAGCACTGCAGAGAGACAGGAACTGTTTCAACTGGAACAGAATAGATGAGTGACTTCACTGTTTGACTTGGAACTGGCATGGGAAAACCCTTTTCATCTAAGAAGCTGCACAGTGCAAAGGGTTAATGCATCCCTGAGCATCTCAACTGCAAGTTGTGACCCCCCTAGACTGTGTACACCCACACTAAAACTCCCGCCCTTATATGTCCACACTTCAGCCATGCCATTTGAAATCATGCCTTCTCCGCAGACACTTAACAATGAAGCAAGCAGAGATCCTTTCCTTCCAGTGAGGATTTTCTCTTCTCTCAAAGGAAAGCTTTTACTTTCTGTAGTCAGACTCCCAAAAGTGTTTATTTGACATGAATGATTCAATAAACATGAATAGTCAACTCTGAGTGTCCTTAATGGTTGTGTAAACATACCGCAATAGTGTGAAAAACATACAACCAAGCCAAGCTAAATAAAGACAAACAAAGTAACATCACAGGGTATTTTTCTAGGCACAATCTTTTACATGCTGGTGGTCAGCACATGTTTATACTTAGACTGTTCTGAAGTGGAAGGATAATCTGCATATAGATAGACTCAGTTTTTAAATATTTATCTCTATGGCACACAAAATTATGCATCTGGGCTAAACTCACAGCCATCTTGTGGCCTACTTCGTAGAGAACTTGACAAGAAATCTGATTTCCTGTTCATGGGTCTAAAAAATAGATTTACTGATTTTGCAACTAATGTGCAGTTACTGGGTGCTCTGAGTTATTCGTATCACTTTTTGGACATTTAAAGAGGTTACAGCATGTCAGTATTTTACTAGAATGTTATTTTATAAACAAGTGAGTGTAGTTTCCACTGACATTCATCCTTCTAAATACCACAGAGACACATCAGGTGCCTCAAGGGGTCCTTTAAATACAGTTGCAGTACCTCAGAGCTCCTCCTCAGTTATAGAAGTCAGTTTTGCCATACGGTTTAGCTACGTTAAATACAAATAATTAGTCATTTCAGTGAGTTTCACTGAAGTTAGATGTTCCCAGACTGATCCACACTTAACATGGTCTGTCAAACAGTTTCGAACTTTGGAGATAATAGGTGGTTCAATATGTGACAATGGACAGACCTCTTCTATTGACAGGGGGGTTCTAATAAACAAATGCTAAAGAAGTCCTCAGAGAAGATAGCTGGGGATGTTCCATACTCTTCAACCTCCTTCTGCACACTTTTTGTATATGATGCCTTTTAAAATGTTCTATTTTCTTTTTATCAGGGAAAACCAGATTTCTCTGAAGAATACCATTTCATATACCATTTTCAGCAACAAATGAAAGCTTTTTAAACCTCAGGGAACACTACTACATCAGACCACATCCACTTGCTACAAAACGTCCAAAATAAGGGAAAAACAGGAAAGAAGAAATTCCCAGGTGGCTAACAATGGGCAACAGCAAAGATTACATATTTTAAAAAATGTTCCACTTTTTTAAGTAATTCAAACCATATTTCAAATTGTTCAGATTTTTGTTTTGATCAAAAGTACATTTTCTCTGAGTATCTGCATGAAAATTTCATCCCTATTTATTAATTTCTTCCTGTTGTCTGCAGCATTGACACCAGTCAAGTACAACATTCTTTCTCCTACAGACATCGTTCTTAGAGGACTGACTGCCATTTGGAATTTGACAGTCTTGTGACTGTGAAGCACACATAAGCACAAGTTCTGAAGTTAAGTATTTGTCAGATTTACCTATACCCTAAAAACCTTTGGGCTCTGGAGTTTGGCTAAGAGACTAAGCAGAAAATTGCCAGCTTTTTCCTATAATGCTCTGCTTCTTTGAACAGTAATAGTGCAATCTCTTAATAATATGAACACCACAGATATATACTATTTAGTTATAAGGTAAGAATTTGTTAATTGAACATTTCTCATCATCTTAATTTTATTGTATACCTTTCTCTCACTGTCATCTTCTACTAGAATTTAACATCCATGCAAACATCCACTGCTTTGCTCAGTCAGTCACACAAAGGCACTTGCACATTGTGGCAATTGCAGAAAGGGGCCTTGCAGTTGCAGTTACCTGCAGAAGTGCACTATCTATCAGACAGGATGTGGCTCTTCAGGAATCAGAACAAATCAACAGCAGACTTGGTCCAAAGGTCATGGAAGTCAGTGGAAAAATCTGCCTTCTCCTCTGCAGAATCTGGATTAAATCCACAGAGTAAAGCTGTGCACTGGCCCTAGTGTGGCAGCACAGTCATGCAAAATCTCATTTTCAGCTTTAATTGAGACTAAAACAACCATGCACAGATGAGTTCTTTGTTTACTCCACTGCCATTTTATATTTCTGGATGTTGCCAGTTATTGAGACATCAGGAAGTTGGACTCCTAAAGCACAGCTTTTACAAGCGTCTTCAAAATGAGCTTCGTTATCAAGGGGAGGAGAAAGTTCACGTGAACCAGCTGTATAATTAACATTTCCTGCAACTATTTTCAACTCCTCTCACTATTACTATTGTTCCCCTTCCCACACATTTATCAGCCTCGATCTCTTTCCTGACCACTATAATTAGCATGGGTTGAGTGTTTCCAAGAGCCCCAACAAACACCTTTATTACTTTATTAAACACTTTATTACTTATAACGACTCATTAGTTGCAGAAAGTTTGAAAACAACATCATCACTACAGCCAAAGTAACTCATTCAGTTAACATTAAATGTCCAGCTGCAATTTTAAAGCACCAGTCAGGACATTGCTATGGATAAAAAATACGATGGAAAGCAGTCAAGTGGAGAACCACTGCAGGAGTGATGAATCTGTGTGAGGCCTAGACCGTACAGAGACATGACACAAAAGATGAGACATGGAAACCCTTCTGCATTGGCGTGCAGAAGCCTCTCCAACCTCCCAATATGAACAGCATGAAATCCACACTCCTGCACGGTAAGGAGGAAGGGTTCAGGTTGGACACAGAGACCTCCAAAAAATAGATGGGGAAATTCCTTGAGAAAACTGAGTTAAGGCTTACTTGAGATTACTTTTAGACCTATGTGAAGACATTTGTGCTTTATTTGCCTTGATGCAGCTTAAAAGTACCAAGAAGGAAACAAAGACAAGGACATTTGTCAGGTATCAGCCAATTCACTTCATCTGTTTTTAAGAGATGAAGGAGGGTAAAACAGAACCAAAGTCTTATTAGATCATTGTACTGCTATGCTGGAGCAGGACACCAGTGCCCAACAGAGACAGGGCATGTCAGAGACCAATATAACAGAATGATCCAGCCCAAAGGCGAAAACAGCTCTTGAGTTTATTTCAGCCACCTTGGTTTGAACTGACAGTCAGTGATCCAGAGGAGACAGCAGTATGTCACTGGTACAGGAGTCACTCACTGTCGAGTGACTGAAGGAACACCTTCCTCACTTACTCACAGCTTACATTCCCTCACCTTCTTCATGTTCATGTAAATTGGAAAGAGGGAAAATCTCGACTTAATAAATTATGCAAATACTCCTGCAAAATGGGACGGAGGTAAACCAGGATTCAATGTGCCACATCAAAGGAATTTAGTTCATTGCCACCTTCTCTCTATAATGGATACAATGAATATGATGCAGTGTAGACAATTTATAGCTGACTGGTACAGGGAAAATGTGAGATTATGACTGGGAAAACTGAGGAAAGTGAACTGCTTTAAAGAGGCTGCCCGAAATATGATTGCTGATTTGAACTAATTTTCACAGAGTAGCATATGTTTCCACTGTAAATTCCCCCGTGATTCTGAAACTGGTACTGTGTGTGGTGTCTGAAGAAGCTATTGTGAAAAAAAGGAGAGGAGAGAGAAAAGTCAAGAAAAATGAAAAATATAGTAAGAATTTATGAAAGGTTCTCTGAGCAAAAGCAGTCAAGACAAATAGCAAGCTGTTCAAACAAGCAGGTGGTGTGGAAGAAGATGGCAACAAAACCCCTGCAAAACAATCATAAATCATTCCCTGTCAAATACCAACTGATGGGGATATTCTGCTTATTGCTTTTAGACCTGCTGTTTTTGAGAAGGGCTCAGCAAGCTGTCAGCTGCAGCTCTTACTGTTGTCAGTTTTGACTGATAACACCGCAAACACAGGAAAAATCACAGGTTTGGCATGAAAATGCAGTTTCTATCCTATCTACCCAGACTAATTAAACAGGTTTGTTACGTATCAAAATGTTTACTATAAGCAACTTGAGTGTATTGAATATATGAGCTTTGATAAAAGCTACAGTGATATGCATATATTTTAGTTCTCTGAACAAAATGAAAAATACAGAAAATGTCGATTTAGATTCACCTAAACAAACAAAAACATTTTCTCAGATAAATTTAAATCTAAGATCATTTATGTTGTAGAAGAGTTTTGTGCTACCCTTTTCAATGCTAGGAGATTTAAAACGATTTTTAAAAAAAATTATAATTACATTACAAAATAGAATTTAGGCCAATTTTAAAAGCAGTACTAAATTAAATTAACCATTTAGTTTAGGGAATACTTAGGAAGAACATTCTGATTTTCCCGAGAACAGTCTGATTTTCCACTCCTCTTATGCCCCAAAGTCTATATTGAACTCAACACGGTTAAATTTCAGATATTTTAAAATTTTTTTTTTAGTGAGTAAGCCATAAATTTGCAAAAACATTCCACTGAATTCCTTGACAAATAGACAGGCATCATGAAGTATTACCTCTTGTCTGCATTAAACCCTGAGATTAGCTCAGTCTATTAGAGCATGGTGCTAGTAACACCGAGATGATGGGTCTGATCCCTGTATGGGCCATTCACTTAAGAGCTGGATTTGATGATCCTTGTCAGTCCCCTCCAACTCAGAATATTCTGTGATTTACCTCTTTCGTGCTGGGATCAGATTCTATTATTTAAAATTTCAAATGGCACCAAAGGTATTTCAAGAAGTTGAAGAACACAGATGACCCCAACTGGAACACATTTCTGACAGGGCTGTTACAGGGCTGTGCCCCCCTTCTCAGCTATATTCCCACTGAAGTCTCTTGATCATCAGTAACAATAACAAACTGTGGAACAGACCAGGTTCTAAAATTCAGAGTTAAGAGTTATTACAATTCACAAACATATTTTTCAACTTATTTACTCAGTATTTGCAGAGGACTTGGAGTGCAGCAGAGGAGGAGTTACCTAACAGGGTTTCGTTAGCTGAGCAGGACTGGACAGCACATGCCAGACTGTGCCTCTGGAGAAAGTGTTTGGAATGCTTTCCTTTCCTGTACTGTTGCTTGTTTGCATTGATTCACAGAGTGAGCCATTACTGATTCAGATGCAGTCCCCAAGAGCATCTGTAGAACTGCAGTAAGGTTTAATTTGTCCCCAAATACCTCTTCCTATTGCAACCAGCTGGATGAAGACAAATTAACCTTTGAAGAACCATAAAGTGAATTGCTTTAGACTGATCTGGATGTTTACACCTTGTGAACACTCTCTGCATGGGAAAGTGTGATGAGCCTGACTAAGTGACAGCAGTCAAAGTCTATTCTTATCTACACCAGCACAAACGGAGATTATGTAATAAATGCTAGTTCTGCTAAGGAACATGAGGCCCTCAGGAACACAGAAGCCCACATTTGCCTTTGGGAACTAACTGACGCCATTCCACACATCACTTCACATGGCACGCTCACTTTGGAATATCACTTCTCTAATTGTCTCTGAGAGGCTCCCAGTAAGTTTAATACCTTCATAAAGGTACAAATCATATTAAGCAGGTGCAGTCACTTCATGGGGAATGAGTTCCTCAGAAAGGGCTAAAGACTATTTATATTCAGAAACATGTAAATAACGTTTTCCTTTCAAAATGGTGAATAAAATTTCTCTTTTCAAGGGTGATTGACACTACATGGTGTTTTATCAATACTTTGAAAAGATTCATCTGGCAAGATGCGCTCTCATATCTGTGGTCAAATGCAGAACATGCATAAGAGCACAATTAAGATTCAGTGAAATGTTTGATTTCTCATGCACACTGCAGCATACCATCATCCTCCTCTCAACTCGCTGCAGGCAGTCCTTTTTTGTGTCCCAGTAGGAGGCTACCAGACTTCAGTTGTTGTATTCACCACTTTAATAAGCCTTTAAGACTTTCTTTTGAAAAAGGGCAGTTACTGAAGCTGCAGAGAAAGACAGGGTTAAGGAAAGAGCTTGCTGTTCCGTACAACCTCGCTTTTCCTTATGCCCAGTTCTTACTGCTTGGAAATGACAGGAGAGGATGAGCTGCCTGGGCCAGCAGGGCTTACAGCACACAGGCAGGACAAGAACCTTTACAGCAAAGGCTGTGAAATCACTGCCGAGGCCCCCCGCAGGCTCTTGGCAGCTCTCGGACAGCCTTGCTATGCCATCTAGTGACAGGCACCTCTCCCATCCCTCACCTACCCCTTTTACTGCCCCTTCGCTGCACACTCCCAATGACAAATCACGCACATCAAACAGGAACCAGAAAACTGAAATGCCGACAGAAACCTCCCCACAAGCTCTGCATCTACAGAGATCTTGCAGCTCTTCTAGAGACACATGTATTGCTGTGGTGTTCTTTCACTGCTCAGTTATATATAACTGGCCTCAACAGAGATCTGGACAAAAGAGGCAAGGTAACAACAAACAGAGAGGTGGTACCACCTGAGCTTTCCCGAGGCATAGGTATGGCTCAGCGCTAGGAAACTGCCAAGCTCCAGCAAATCCAGAAGGAGAACAACACCACATCAGGTGAATCCTCTAAGGCAGTGAGCCTCAGGCTGGTTCCTGCTCTCTTCCTCCCGACCCCACCACGATTCCTGCTGAAAGTGTTTTAAACAATTTAACTCTGAGGGTAAAAGAGCAGGACACGATCAATGAAAATCCACCTTTAATGGACAGGACTCAAGCGTAAATAGCATTGTTACGTAAGAAAATCTCTGCTTCCAGGAGCTTGTAATTCTAACCCGAAGTGTGGTTACACACTCCTATTGTCACCTCCATACAACCGGGAGTGTGGGAGAGCAGGGACTGCTGTCAGTTGAGACTAGACAAAAACTGGCAGGAGTGAGGGGATACTGAGAAGCCTCTGCCGCTGATTTCCACAGCTATTTGCCAGGCGGCAAGTAGATTCTTGTATTCCACCTGTGACTGAGAGCACGTCACCTTTTGCAGTTTTGGGACACTTCCTTTAGGATAACTCGGCAGGCTGGGAAAGGGAATGTCGCTAATGTTGGCAACGCTGGTTCTTTTCAGCGTGCTCAGCGACAAGGCTCTGAGCACAGACCCACCGGCAGCTGGTGTTACGTGAGCGGGCCCGAGACAACGGGAGCCGGACAGGGGTCCGTGTCTCCGCCCCGGAGGGGGTTCTGTCCCCGCAGCGGTGCCACCCGTGCCCGGGCTCCATCGATACCTCTGCGCTCGGCAGCCCGCCCCGGGGCCGGACGAACCCTCCTTGTCTCCGCCCTTTCCTCCCATCGATGTGTCGGCGCTCGCCCCGCCCTCCGGCGCCCTCCGGCGCTCCCGGCAGCCTGAAGGACACGCTCACCTGACGCCCGGGCGCTGAGGTGAGGTGGGCCCGGGCCCGGGCCCGGCCCCGAGCTCTTCCCGGCCGTCCTCGGCCGTCTCGGGCCGCGGCTACTCGGCCGGGCTGAGCGGCCCCTCAGCGGCCTCTCCCCCGGCGGGCGGTGCGCGCTAAGCCCCGCCCCTCTCCCTGCGCTCGCGCAGTCGCGGGCCCCGGCCCCGGCCC
>VXAY01004762.1:3835785-3888468 GCA_013399855.1 Oxyruncus cristatus
CCCCCGACCCGACGCGGCCCGGCCCCGGCCAGCCGCGGCCCAGGCCTCCCCCTGCTCCAAGCCCTCTCCCCCGCCCCACGGCGCCGCCCCTGTTCGTTTCAGGCAGCGGCGACGGGCGATGCGGCCCCAGCGCCCCGGCGGCCCGTGAGGGCGTCGCTCGGCAGCGATGGCCTCGGGCTGCCCGGCGGCCTTCGGGGACCCTGGCGACGTGCGTGAGGGCTTCCTGTGCCCGCTGTGCCTGAAGGATCTCCAGGCGTTCCGGCAGCTCCAGGAGCACTACGAGGAGCAGCACGCGGGCGAGGACCGGGACGTCAGGGCGCAGCTCCGAAGTAAGAGCGGCCGCGGTGACGCGGAAATCCCGTATGGCGATGGCTGCTCGTTCTGCGAGCGTCTGACAGCACTGAAACACTAATTGACCGGCTTGCGGCCGAGGTTTCAGTGCCATTCTTCTGTAAGTCTCCTTAGGCCAAGCGTAGCGTTTACATTCTTCCGATACTTTCCATAAATAAGTTCTAAAGCAAGCGCTAAAAGACATTGAGACTGGATGTGGCACTTAGTGCCAGTCTAGTGGTAGTGGTTCAAGGGTTGGACTCGATGATCTTTCTTGAGGTCCTTTCTTGAGGTCCATCTGATTCTGTGATTCTGTGATTCTTTTTCAAACGTCGTTTATGCACGATTTTAATTATTGGCCTTTGGGGTTTTTTTAGTTTGTTTTTATCCGAAAAGTTGGATTTATATTGTAACCCAATGGATTCTCAAGCATTGCTTGAAGACCACACAGAACATGGGAAATCTCTGGTACTTGCCAAGTTCCAGTTCATTAATTTCTTGTTTTGACAGTAAATAAAACTGTGGTTGCAGTTAAAGTGTAACATTAAGAGAGGTTGTTGATGGAAAAGATGAAAAAGAATGCGGGTGGTGGAGCTGACAGGAGGTGCTGGGAGTGTGTTAGGGCTGTGCTATGAATTACCAGCTTTGACTAGTGTTTGGAAAACAGCTTTAAATTGTGTTTTACTAGAATATTTCCTTTTTTTACCCCCCTTGCATATGCAGTGTCATTTTATATTGAGAGAAAAATGTGTAAAATCTGATAATACTTCTGTGTGTTTCCTGCAGAAATCTGTTTGGCTGTTATGCTACAGATACTGGCCTGGAAGTTTATTTATTTATTTGTTTATTCATTTATTTATTTTCTCCTGAGATTGATTAATAATTCAAAAGTCTCCTTTCTTGGTGAAACCCTAAACCTAACAGTGGGCTGTTTAGTACTTTTAAAATTATGTGAACAAGCACACTGAAGTTTTTAGTTTGTGCAACAAGACGAAGTGTTGAATATCCTTGAATCTGAAGAAAATAACTGGCAATTAGAAGAATTAAGATATTACTATATGATACCCCAGATGCTGTGAGACAGGTGCCATAGTTTAGACATACTGCTGTTTTACATTGAAGTCCCTGAATGGAATGTCCTAACCTACTATTTTGTGTCTAGAATCTCAGTACTGCTTTATGACAGACAACAAAGAGCATTTTGTGTCATCTGTGGTGCTCTGAACTGCATTCTGGTTCTAAGAATGTGTTGAGGATAAACTTGTCATCCAGGAAAAAGATTTGTGCTAAAAGAAAAGGAATATTCCACACTGGCTTCTTATGATAAATATTCAGTGACTACCTGCTACATTTTATAACTTGGCTTTATCTTTTTCAGATCTAGTCCAGAAGGCCAAAAGAGCAAAGAAGAAATTGCTGAAACAAGAAGGAGATGACAGAACTGATTCTGGATCTCAGGAACGATATGAGTCATTCAGCTATGGTGGAGTAGATCCATACATGTGGGAGCCCCAGGAAGTAGGTAGGAGAGCTAGAAAGCAATATGCAGTGGGGATAACTTTTAACCTGAATTGGGGAAGTACTGCTGATGATGAAGTCCTTGGAATTGTGTCTGTGCATTCGATTCGCTGTAGCGGGGGATTATGGTTTGTACATTGACTTTGTGCTGCCTACCTACATTGTGTGGGGTGTGGGGAAAGTGCAGATAATGGTCAGAAAAAATACATGGATAGAATCACAATCCAGCTACCCTTGAGGCAGCTGTTTGTCATGTCATTGTGCCTGAGCTGCTGAGGTCTGCTGAATCTGTGTTTACCTCTGTGCAACTGGCTTTATCTTGTGACTCTAATTAACAGATTAATAATTGATAACTAAGCTATATAAATAATAACTAAGGTATATAAAATCTCCAGCTTTTGGGCTGCACTTAAAGTATTTGTTAGTTAGCATGTTTGACAAAAAGATTATCCAATGATTTCATCTTTTTCCTTGAATTTAAGGTGCAGAACACCTCTCATTAAAAAGAGGTTTACTTTAAAAAAAAGACAGGTTAAAAAAGAAAACAACTCAACCCCAAACCCACTCCTCTGAAGATAAGTCTACATTTGTAGAATTTCAAGGATAAGGTGACTGAGCCTGTAATTACAAGTACTGCTACTGGCAATTGCCTGTTACTATAGCTGAAATATTGTTGTTATTTTTGGGGGAAGAAGCAGCACCATCTCTGGTGGATCCTGGCAAATTTTCCCCTGTGGTGCTGACAGACTAGGACTGAGTTTGCTGCTCAAATAATGACATAGTATAAATATTATCTAAGAATACATTTAGTCAGAAGGTTTATGATCATTGGGGAAGTGAGAACTGTTTTCTGAGTGGAGAAGATGAATCGTAGGGATTTTGGAATGGGATGTGGTGGGTCTGTGAAAGGGACTGTGTGACATCGCCAAAGCAGTAGCGGAATTCAATTACCCAGAGGGGTCCTTTCTATGAATAATTCATCTTTGGAGATTTTTTGATTATTTCATTAGCATGAGGAAGTGAGATTCTTACACTTACATAGTAGCATCAAAAAGCAACATCTGATGCTGAGTTCTACTAGTTGGAAAAAAGATGATTGTTTAAAATTTTGTCTGTAACTTTGACTTTTAATATCTGGCTTCCCTTATTTGGCAAAGGAGTAATCTTAAACTTTAAGCAGTGTTGTTGAGTGTGAATTGTACATTTCCTAAATAGATGCCATAGTGTTCTTTTGAATGCTCAGGGATCAGTTTTCTCTAAATCTGAACTGTCATCAATGATTTGATTCAGACCCCTGAAGGTGGAGAGATGATCAGAAGTCTGAAAGCATAGACTAGTAATCACTGGACCTGCCTTGTCCTTTTGTTCAACATGTAGCCAGGAAACTAAAGAGAGAACAATTGGAGAACAGTTCTAGTAGGTAACAGCTTGCTAGATGTAACTGAGGAATGAAGAGGGCAAAAATGTTGTTGCAGATGTTCTCTTTAACATAGTGCTTGTTGTTTTCTGTGGTAGAAGTAAAACACTGTTTGTTGCTAGCCTGAAGATTAGACTTTAACCTGCATGTTTTATTTAGGGCAACACTATGAAAATGTAGGATTCTGATGTGTCTTTAAAATTGGATTTGAACATGGGAAATAAATGGTGAAAAAAAGAGACAGTTGTCTTTCAAGAGGCATTTAAATCCATGCGGAATACGTGGGTGACTAGGACAGCTTTCTCTTACCCTTGCAGGTGCTACGAGAAGCCATCTTTCTGAATTCAAGAAGCACCGAGCAGCCAGGATTGATCACTATGTAGTTGAAGTTAATAAGTTAATAATCAGATTAGAAAAGGTAAATTTGGTGCTTTTTAATATTCGAGCTTTCTAAATGTTTCTTAGATTTAAAAAAATATATTTTGGTATGAAATGTGCCCATTTATCTAGCAGAACGCTATATAAAGGATACTGAACTATGACTCTTCACATACTACCTTGAGTAGTGTGCATGGTTTGACCCTGTACTGTGGGTATGATTTCTATTTCTATGCACCATTTGCAAGATGAAGATGCTGTTTCCACATACTTCAAAAACCATCTGTTCTCCTGATTATTTTCTCAATCTTTTACTTTACTAAATTTCTCCCTCATGTTTTTGTCATGATTGTTCCAGCTTCTCATTCTTCAAAATCTGCCAATGATAGACTTGTGTTTTGACTCAGATGCAGTAATGTTGGCTGCAGTAAGGATTGTGTCCTGAATGGTCTGATTTGTATAGGTTTGACAGTCATTGTTTATCACTTGTATGAATACGGCACTAGAAATGAACAGGAAAGTTGCGTGATTGGTGTGAAAGAGACTGCTCTCTTAAAAATGCCAGGTTTCTTTTTCTTGTTGGGCTGAATTGTGTTGCGTTTTTTTCATTGCAAAAGTATAATTTTCTTGAATATATTTTTTATTTTCTGCCAGCTTACATCATTTGACAGAGCAAACACTGAGTCAGCTAAAATAAGAGGTTGGTGTGAGCTTACCTTGGGACTATTTGCCCCTATAGTTTATCCAGCTGATGAATTAATTGAATAGCTTACGTGGTGTGTATTCCTGCTCATAGCTATAGAGAAGTCTGTTGTGCCATGGGTCAGCGATCAGGATGTTCCCTTCTGCCCAGACTGTGGCAGTAAGTTCAGTATCCGAAACCGACGTCACCACTGCCGCCTCTGTGGATCTATTATGTGCAAGAAGTGCATGGAACTCATCAGTCTTCCTCTGGCAAGTAAGTACAGTCTGTGGAGTTAATTCCTCCTTTTCTTAGTGTACTCTGGGTGCTAAGTGCATCCTGGCTTTTCCCCATTAGAAAAAAAATATGCTGGTAATAGTCTAGTTGTGCAGAAAATTTGGTCCTAATGTGTCATTCAGTTTCATCCAGACACTTGTTTGTGAAATACAATACAAAGAATGATTTCTCCATTTTTTTGTCTCTGTTCCTTCTTCAGATTTGGAAGTGTTGCATAACACTGAAAAAGTTACTAGAAGTAGTATGTACTTCTGGTAAATATAGCTAATATCTAGTGTATTGTTCTATTGAGTACCATAACTATGGTTAATTAAAATTATCAACTTTAAAAACTGCCAAGGTTCTCCACATTTAAAAATATTGTGGATATTTCCAGTCTTCCCCATGCTCTCCAAATGTTGGACATTTGTACAACAAATTACGGAAATTCATCCCTAGGCCTTTAAAAACCCCTTCAGACTTTTTTCCTCGTCTGGTGCATTGGAGAGGAGACCATATTTTCTGTGGGGATAAATAACATCAGCTGTGCTTTTTCGAGGTTCAAGCACAGACCCTGGACAGCACTGACATACCTGTTCTACACATTATTCTGTAACTGTGCAGGCTTAAACATGAGAACACTTCTAGGCATAAGCAAAGTAGGTGATTCTCAGCAGTCTGCTCTCTAGCTGGTTTTAAGTATAGCAGGCTTTACGGTGAAAACCCTAATTCTGACTTGCAGTCTTGGTTGTTGTGCAAACCTTGCATGTCTTTCCTTCAGCAGACTGTTTCAAATGGTTTTATAATATTTCCTGAATGTAAAGTTTTTGTTAAAGGGCGTTTGTTTGTGTTGGTAAAATGTGTTGGCTTCTCCATTTACTGTAAAATTACCTGTGTATAATTTTTAGGCAAACTCACTAGTGCCAGCAAAGAGGCCTTGGGTTCTCATACCAGCCCGAACTCCTCACCTAACAGTGTCCATGGCTCCCGCCGTGGCAGCATCAGCAGCATAAGCAGTGTAAGCTCCGTGCTGGATGACAAGGATGATGACCGAATCCGTTGTTGTCAGCACTGCAAAGACACCCTGTTGAAAAGAGAGCAACAGATTGATGAGAAAGAATACATGCCAGAGATTGTGAAACTCTATGAGGTAAATCAAGCTCTGTGCTCAGTGTATGTGTCTGCAGTAGTCACTACTTGACTTGTTACCTCATGTCCAAGCTCTTACTTTGTGACTTATATCCACTTACATGAGACTGTTGCCTCATCTAACACATAACAAAGACATATCTGAAGTGGCGGAGTCAGTTGCAGTACAGTATTTCTATCTCACAATAACTTCAAATGTCTTTTTAAAATACATCTTCCTTCTCATCATCTGGAACTAGTAGTTCAGAGATGCCTCTTTCTTAGAATTGTGAATTTGTTTAAACCAATGATCTTGGTTGATGGGCTGCACTGGAACTGTAAGACTCCATGTTGTCAGTACTGTTTGTCCTCACACTAACGGCAAATGCTTTTTTGAACCATCCATATCAACAATGTGTTCAAATATGCTTTGCAAGCAGGTACTGAAAATCACCAGGTATTTTTTCGGTACAGTTCACAAACTCCCCAGGTTATTATTAATGGGAGTTTCTGTTGGTGCTCTTTGTGAATAGATTTAAGGCTAGAAGCTGTTCAAGTAATTCATTCAAAAAGATTCTGGATTCAAAGTCCACCTTGCAGGGTGCAAGGAGTCTTTCCTTGTTCCTGACCGTACTGTATGTATTCTGAAGATAACTGGAGGGTCTTGTCATCCTGAATAGTTTAAGTGGCTTTCATCATGATCAACTTTGAATGTGCACAGGCAGCATGAAAAGGTTTATGTCAGCATGTTCTTGCCGTAGTTAATGTAAGTTCTTTATACATTTTGTTTTAAACAAGAAACTCCGACTCTGCATGGAGAAGGTTGACCAGAAGGCACCAGAATATATAAGGATGGCAGAATCACTAAAGTAAGCCCCATTTGCTGGTGACGTTTATGAATATGTTATTTCCTCCTGTAAATGTGGGAAGTAGAAAGGAAGTGGTGTGTTAAGGCTGCAAGTGCGTGTAAATTATAAGAAAAATCAGTGTTTCATTACCTATTGTCTTCTGGATGCTCTTCAAACAAAGTAATACTGAACTAACTGTTAATGGTAACATACAGAGAAGTTGTTTGATTTTGTAAAATTTTTTTAAAGTCACTTCCCAGGAAGGCAACACTGTCAGATTTTGTCGTATCATCTTTGCAAAAAGGAAGTACAAGGCCTACAATTCTTGTGTAAATGAGCCTCTTCAGAACAGTTGCCCTGAGCTGGATACTCTGGCTTCCAAGGAATGCCAGCAGCTGAGGATCATGAGAACACTTCTTTGTCTGTTCTCCTGTACAGGACCTTTGCCTGGCAGTTGTTCTAGGAGTACCTGGCATACCCTGTGCTGCAGTGGATAAGCAGCATTCTCATATCTCAGTTTTGTGCATAATTCCTTGCAGTAGTTTTGGTTTCACGGGTGTAACTTAAGTCTCTCCAGCTTTATCTGCAAGAGTTTGCCAGGTTATACTTCTGGCTTGTATAGGGAGAGAAATATGCACGTTGGTCTTGGACTAGGAGGCAGATCTTTCGGGAAAGTTAAAGTTAAAAAGTATTGCTGTACCTGTCCTTCAGATCTGGTGGTTTTAGAAAAATTAGTAACAAAGCTGTTTTTGTAAAAACAGTCCTCCAAGTAGGAAGAAAAGTACAGAAGGTAAAAAACAAGCTAAGCTGTTGCTGCTTTTTGTCATGACTTCATGAGAGATGGGGTTATGTGGCTCAACAACTGGAGAAAAGTAAAAACACAAATGACCTGGATAATGGAAGCACATGTCAGAAAACAACAGGCTTCTTACTGATGAAATTAAGGATTTCTGACTGGTAGTGAGTCCCAGAAACTGGAATCATATGGGTCGTGAAGTTACTTTTGAGAGAGTGATCCTTTTCATTTATATTTGTGATACAAAAGGACAGGGAAGCTAAAAACTGAAGAGTCTTCTCCATTAAATCCAAATTTATCAATAAATGGGAAACTCTAGTAAAGTGCCTGTAATTGATTGTGTCCCCATGTGGACCATCAGTTACTGGCATCTTAAACATTACACCTATGTGGGGTGTAGGCTTTTGCTTTCTGACAAACGCTAGTGGAGTTAACTTTTGTGCTTTCAGGGCATAGTTAGTTACTTAGTGATTTTTCCACACCCAGTCACCTGAAAAAAACTCACGAAATAGATACACACATGCTTAGCGAATGTATCTAATTGATAGAGTGGCATTCTTGTGTTAACATACAATTTCTCCCAGAATAGTAAGCAATAATACAATTGTAAATAAAATTCTGTGAAGTGTTCATGTTTGCAGGATGACTGTAATTTTCCACTTCTGTCACAAAGAAAGGTTTTTTAATCATGAGCTTGAAATAAAATCATTCAACCCTTTAGTGTTAGCAGTTCTTACCATTGTTGAATCTTGGTCATCTTGGGATAACATATAGTGTTGTATGTGTTGTTAGCTGGATGCATGACTTACAGTAAAATTCTCTTTATTTCTTAGTACTGGGGAGACAACCTACAGTCTTGAACATGCTAATGACTTGAGAGTGGAGATCCAAAAAATATATGAATTTATAGATGCCTTAAGGTAAAAGATCATCTCTCTCCCCTTCCCGCCCCAGCATGTGTGTGTCTCCCTCTGTTATGACTTCACTGATTATATGGATAACCATCCAATTTATCTGCTCAGTTGTAAAAAGCATTTGAAAAGGTAGATGCTGTTCCTGTGCACCATCAATTTCTGCTTTCTTTTCTGGCCTTAAAATTCATGCATTCCTCTGCAGTGGGACTAACTAAGCGTAGAGGAAACAAATAGCAGCACTGTTTAGGGGGAGGGGGTTGTTTGTTTGGGGTTTCTTTGTTGTTTCAAAGGGTGGGAGTGGAAAGTGTTATAAATTCTAATATCCAAAACTGTTTATCTAAAAGAACATCAGAAATTTTTGATCCAATATTGTCTCTCCCCTTCTGTTGCATTTCTGCTGACCTTTGTTCTTGAACTGATGTGGCTGTATGTTTGCTTTGATTCAGTAAGAAGATTTTGAGTCTAGGCTTGCATGAAGATCCTCAACCTCATCCTAAAACACTACAGCTTCAGCGAATGATAAGATATTCAGCTACACTTTTTGTTCAGGTAAATAGAGCATATGCTGTGAGATGACTGTAAGTTTTATATAATGTTCTCTTCTTTGCCAGGCATCCCCATGGTTTGAAACTGTTCTGACAGGAGGCTTAGTTCTAAAAGTTTTCTATAGTTCCCCTAATGACTTATGGTAGCCTTAAATAAGCTGGCTTGTGCACACAGCAGCATTGGGTCTGGGCACCCAAGAGGTGTGGGAGCCTTGGCTCTGGCTCCTGCTGAGGTGTTTTAGCCCACCCAGCAGTGCAGCCGTGGCAGCAAAGCTGTGCACAGACCTGCAGCAGGACCTGTTGGCGGGTTTGTGGGGTTTCTGCTGGTAGTATTTTTCTCAAGGACTTGAAAATTGGCTGAATGCCTGCAAGCAATACTGTTCACAGTATTTTTTTTTAAATTTTGCCAGGAAAAACTGCTTGGCCTAATGTCCCTGCCAACCAAGGATCAGTATGAAGAACTCAAGAAGAGAAGACTGCATATGGTAAGACAGGTTAGGATCCAATATATCTTGCATGAGTCACAGATGTAAGCCTGAGAGTTGTGTGGGTATGAGGTTGCCTTCAACACTGGATTTCAGTTTGTCATTTTTTTCATGTGTATCGTACCATACCCTTTTCCAGGGATTCACATAGCTGCTGCGGGATCTTACGGGATTTTGGTCAATATCATCACAAACTCACAGGAAGCATTTTCTGCAAAGTAACCAAAACTGCAGCTGATCCCTTTTAGCGACAGCCAGCAACATCTAAGATCAGCTAACTTGTACCTGTGGATTTAGAATGAAATTTTTCAAGCTCATGGTGTTTTCTTACTACATGTTTTTTGGTTTAGGTCACTCTCGAAACACAGGGAAAACAAGAGGAAAATCAGAAAGAATTTATCTCCAGATCTGCAGCTGCAGTTAATGGTGATGAAACTCACATGAAAAAAGGAACAGTCAGAAAATCTGAGGGCTGGTTACCCACATCTAGCATCTCAAGAGAGAGTGAGAGAGCAGACCCACTTCTTCAGCAGATTGACAATATCACATCCTTTATTGAGCAAGCAAAGGCAGCTAATAGGATAGATGAGGTCCGTATGTTGCAAGAAAACCTGATGCAGCTTCAGGATGAATATGATCAACAACAAACTCTGAAAGCTATTGAGCTTTCCAAAAAACAGGCAGAAGAGGAAGAGAAGCAGAGGGAGGAACTTCAGGTCCTTCGTGAAAAAGAGTGGGAAAGAGAGCGGCATAAATTCATGTCTCAGCATTCAAGGACACGCTCCTTAGACTTCAGAGAAGTCAAGCAGCATTTGGATATTACTCAGATGAAAGGGGACATGAGTTCTGAAACTCCTGCTGTTGAGCAGCTGCCAGCTCAAGAGCATTTGACCTTCACACTCAAACCCCAGAATGTCTTACAGTGTGACCTAGACAGAGATCAGCCAGCCTGCCTAAACCCCTTTGAAGATGAAGCAGATACCCCGCAGGCAGAGGAAGATCCTGCTAACCCATTTGCCAAAGACACCTCTCCAATGGTTTCTTTCTCTAACGCAGCTCTGCAAAGCAATAAAAAAGAATATAATCCATTTGAAAGTGAGGAGGATGATGAACAAAGCAATGGAGCACCTGGCAGTACTTCAAACCCTTTTGAAGAGGATGAAAATCTGTTTCAAAAGCCTGGTGGGGGCAGTTTGAATTCAGGGAATCCATTTGAAGAGGGATCCTCTACTAATCCCTTTGAAGTGGAGGATGGCAGTGAGATCTCTGGAGAAGAGATTATAGAGGAGGAGCTGCTTCTCCAACAGATAGATAATATCAAAGCTTATATATTTGATGCCAAACATAGTGGACGACTGGATGAGGTGGAGGTACTGACAGAGAACTTAAAGGAACTGAAGCACACATTAGCAAAGCAGAAGGAGAAATCCAACTGCTGAACGAGCAATAGGGCTGTGTAATAATTCAATCTGCTCTTAAATAACGGAAGGTAAGGCAGATATTTATAGACAGATCACAAGAGGGAAGTGGGAGAATCCTGATCTTAAAGCACTTTCATTTAGGCATTGCCACTACTACACAGTCTTGGAAGTAAGAATGTCTGAGGTATGCTGCTGGTGTCAAAGGCTTATATTAAGGAAATTTAGAATAGCTAACTGGTCTTACTGAATGCTTATTTTGGTCAAAGAGGTTAAGTGCTAATAGGGAACTCTGATTTGGAAATGGTTGGAATGTTGGTTTGCCTTCTTTCCCCCCTTTCTGCTGTAGTGTTGGCCTTTCCTCTGTTGATGACCCAGGGTAGCTGAATTCCTTGTGGTGTTCTGGGAAAGTGCAGTTAAAAAGCTGCTGTGATTCTCCAATCTGCCGAATGTACAGGCTTGCAGATCAAGCTTGTGCAATGCTAATAAGTACATAAAAGGGATTTTAAGACTGAGAAGAACTTTCTGACTGATCTTAATAGGAGTAACTTTTTAATGTGGGCATAGATTCTCAAGGAAAATTTGGGTGCTGTCTTTTCATCACTTCTGGTTTCCCCTTGGCTCTGAGCACCATGTCATAGTGCTATGCTGTCTTCAGACCTGCTCTTGAGGGAGCAAGTGTCTGCTCATTTCCAGGGAAAGGAGCATCAGGCGAGCACCACTTCAAACTGTAGTATATAAAGGGTGACCCTCCAATTCCTAATTCTATTATGGAATCTACATTCCTTTCAATCCTCTGGGTGACAGAATGATCATGTTTGTTGTATTTGTGAGACTGGAAGCCCTTTTTTTTTTAGCATTCAAGGAACAAAAGATCTTTATAATGGAAAGCTGAGGTGCCACTGAACTGGAATTCCACGAAAGCTAGGAGATAAAAGTCTGTGGCTGCAATAGTACCAAATGACAATTCTCTTTCATGTTAGATTCCCATCAGGAATTTTTAAGAGAATGAGGCATGTCTGTCTTTAATAAGCAACTTTAGATTGAAGATGACCAGGTGACAGCCAGCACCTGTGCTGCAGGAGGGCTTACAGCTGAGCAAATGCAGGGTTGCCTCAGGACTAGGGCAGCCTCTGTCTTTGAGAAAGATGGAGTTTGAGCTGCTTTGATTTTTATCTTTGAAAGGCACAGGTCCATCCATCGTCAGGAATCAGTGTTTGTAGGGGTGGGGAGGAGGAGTCAGTCTAAAGGGTTTCTTTATTTAAAGCTGAAATAGAGAAAAATCAGCACTAGTAGCAGTGGGCTTACTCCGAAGTGTGAAGTTCTCTGGAATGGGACATGTGTTTTAACTATGTCTCTGATAATTGGTATAGCTGTAACCCAGGCACTGCGTGAGATTTGAGAGACACAAATTATTCTGCTACCTAAAGAGTAGGAACTCTGGTTTTATTTTGCTGTAAATAAGTGGAGGTAGGGACTTGTGGAACTGCTGTTTAAAAAGCCCAAACCACCTATATCCTCACTTAATAGCACTGGTAATGGACCAAAATAGAGCAGCCAGTCAAGGACAGCTGATGTTCTCTCTAGTTTAGCCTGAATCTGGAGTTGAAAAGTGGAGGGAACAGGTTGGCTTAAGACCATGAAGTTTTTATGCTGATGTTTAGTTAGAGCTGATTGAGGCCTTAAGTGTTATTTTGCACCGTGCAAAAAAAACCCCAGAGAATTCTGAAAGGTCTTAAACGAACAGAACTCGTGTGCTTGGCACCAGATTTATGAAGGCAGCAAAAGCTGTTGATAAATCAACGTAATCCCTGGAATTGTATAAGGCCGTTATTTAGGATGGATGTGTTTTCTAATCAGGAGGATTGCTCCCTGCACTCTTAACCTAATGCTTTTTTTGATATCAACATGAAAAAATGTTTCAGTGGCTTCTGCTTTCACATTAAAAAGCGACTTTTTTCCTTGTTGCAACTATCCTGCCTTGTTTGTATTTTCTGTCTAATACACTAACTATTCTTACTGTATGTGTAATATATTATTTTTACAAGCAGGTAACAGACTAGCATACCTCATGATCTTTGTCAGTGTTAAATGTGATAGACTAGATAGCTGATACTAAACTCATCTCCACAGTGCAGGTCTTTGCTGGTGTTGGGACTGCTTGAGGCTTGCAAGGCACAAGGGAATGAAGACGTCTTAAGCATAAAGCTCAATAACTGTCATTGAGTTTTGTTACAGCTGCATGCACTACTCTGTATGGAAACTTTGTAAACAGAGATGAAATAAAACAACATGTTTATTTTGTGCTGTGTTTGTCCTTGACAATTTGTACAGGGTGCCTGAATCGGTCTGAAATTTTATATTCGAGCACGAGTTCTGAAATGCTGAGATAAGCCTGATGTAAAGGTTTGTGTAATAGAGTACAATCGATCATGTTTATCCAAATTACAGGTATTGTGTATTGTTTGGTGAGGCAGAAGCTGTGATGATTTAGAAGGGTTTTTTGACCATGTGCAGGGAGGATTTCTGAGGTAAGAGGAGTTATATAGCAGCACGGGACTTTGAAGCACAGTGGACTTGCTGGCTGGGAGGAAATTGATAATTCAAGACACAGTTCTTCTTTGTACGGACTGTTTAAGAAATGGTGGAATTCTATGCTGCTTCTAAGAGAAACTGTTAGTCTAGCCTCTCTGTCCCAAAGAAAACAAGATACTGATTTTGCCATAATGGTTTAATTGTTTACCTGCAGGCATGAGTAGGAAATAAGGCTTTAAGTAATTCCATTTTCCACTGTTGACTAAAATTTTGTAAAACTGGCACCAAAAAAGCTGTGGTTTTAACTTTTATTTATTTTTCACTTGAATTATTATAGTTGTAGCTGCAAAAAGATTTATGAGGCAGGGTTGTCTGTACTGAATGAACTTGCTTGTTCCTGTTTCCAGGAACTGTGAGCTCTTGTGTCTCACTGAAGCACCTTCATCATCCAGCCCTGAGGAGAAACAGCTGCGTGACTCGTCAGGCTGATGCTTCATTTTTCATAGCAGCTTTGTATTTTCCCCTCATCTCTTTGGGCAGTGGCACAAAAGCAGGGCAGGGAACTTGGCCTTCAATCTCACACATGCATTCTCGCAGATGATACTTCTTGGGCCCAAAAGTTGCTGGATGTGATAGTTTTTTCCTTTCTCTTTCCTCTTTTTCAAGCATTTCTCTAGAAAAGAAATCTGTTTGTTACTATCAGAAGCCTGAATCACAGCACTTCCTCTCCTTTCCCTGGACCCAGTTTACCAGAAAGACAGATTCACAGTTCTTAGCTTGTGACCTTTACCTAGTTCATGCCAATTTTGTCTGGGAACAGCAGTATTTCCTTCTGTATTCCTGACAAAAGTTTGAATGCATTCTATTCGGTACACTAGACAGTATGTTAGCTTATTACATGTTACTTACTTGCTTTTTCCCAGGATTTTTTTAATGTGCTCTGTTATCTCTTTGTTGGTTTTATCTTCCACGTCAACCAAAACTTGTTCTCCATTGTCTGTCAAGAAAAATTCATAATTCTGTATAAAATAGTACCACTTCCCTCCCGCACACTGTTCAGAGAGGCTGTAAACACACAACAGAGAGATCTGCTACCCTGCTGCAGTTAACGATGCAAGGTTTAAGTGGAAAAGCGACATCTCCACGAGGGCGATTCTAGGGGAGCTGCCGAGGGGTAAAGCCGCTTTACCCAACAAGCAGCTCCTTTCCCCGCCGAGTCAGAACGACGCGATCGCGGCTGTGACGCCGCTGCTCCGCAGCTCCCGCGGCCCGAGCAGGCAGGACCTACCCAGATAGAACCGGAGGAAGGGCGAGGGGGTCATGTTCCTGAACAGCATGATCTGCACCCAGGGGTTCTTGTACTGGATCTGGGGGATGTTGAAAAAGACGAACTTTCTGGAAAAGAGGAGAAAAGCACGCGGGCTGCCGCGGTGTCGCCGCGGTGTCTCCTCGGAGGACGCGGCCCACGCAAGCCCCGGTGACTCTGCAGGGGCCGCCCGTGCACCCGCCGCGCGCCGCGCTCACCTCACGCCCTCGCTCAGCTCTCCCGCCGCGTTGTAGTTCACGGTCATCACCTTCACAGCGCTCTTGAACACGACGTCGCCCTGGCTGAGGTAGCGCAGGGTCCTCCGAACCGGGAACCGGCCCTTCATGGGCATGGCGGCCGCGGCCGGAAGGGGCGGGACCGGCGCCGCGCGCCCCCTGGCGGGAGGCGCGCCCAGCGAAGGCCGGGGCAGGGGCGCGGGTAGAGGAGCAGGACTGGGAGCGGGATCGGGTTGGGCCGGGGGTCGGGGACCGGGGCCGGGGACCGGGGCCGGCGTCAACGTCGACGTCAACGTCGGCACTGGCGGAACCTCAGGGCTGCGGTGGCGCCCGCCCGGCCCCCGGCGGTACCTACTGTTTGTCCGCGCACCTGCCAGGGTCGGTGCCCTGTGCACATCAGCTACAGGTTTGTGGCTGCTAAAAACTTGTCTGTTCAAGGAGAATTAAAAATTTAGGAAAAGCCTCCTCTCCTCCCAGAGCAGCTCCCTGGAATCAGTAAAGTTCATGGGATTTGTCTTTTGTATCGCACCCAGTTAAATCTCTCATAAGATAATCACGGTAGTGAAGGCAAAATGCTCTTTCTCCCTAAAAGACAGTAAATTGCGTATTTGGCTTAGACACCTCCTGTTTAAGAGAAATAGTGAACTTAAAAATAAAACTCAAGAATGCAGTTATATGTGTAATTCACTTTAATGGTATAAACCTCATTTAGCTAACCACAACAATATAATGCCACATTTAAACAGCATTTAATAAAATGCATAAGCTAAATCATGCACTGCGATACTCTATATACAAACACAACAATGCAAATTTCTCTTTGTGACTGAATACATTGATAGGTATAAAACATTAAAAAAAGAACATGCTATTATTTTTAAATGCTATCACATGCAGCAATGCTGAGTTCACAGAAGAAGCTGTGAGAAATTAACAACTTTTGCAAAGTTTTTAACTTGAAATAAAAATAACATAAACGTTAGTTTTCTAATTTATAATGAACAGAGATATCCAGAAAATATCCCAAGGATTTAAATGTAGATGCTTCCTTTTATAAAAATTTGCTTTTTGTAGGAGCTCAGCACTTCCTGGTATGCCAAACAGATAAAACATTTAATGTGCAGTTTTCAGTCAGGAAACTGAACACTGGCTTCAGAGTACAGAATAATTATTAAAAATATTCCAACATTTAACACTGATTCCATATATGAAAAATTTAACACATCCAGTCTGTAGGTAAAATGTTTGCTTCTTAAAGACTATTCTTTCTGTTGTAAATTTACTGAGTCCTACTTTTAACCTACGATCATCAAAAATACCTTTACATGGACCCGCGCTTTATTATCACAGAGCCTTTATTGCCACTACTTTTGAGAACATTTTGTCTTTCAGAATACAAACAATTCAAATGTGTATATAAAACAACTTGACAATTTTAAAATATGCTTCTTTTTCTGAATTCAAGATTGGATTTCTTAACAGATTTAATCTTAGTTAATACCCCAATTAGCTTCCTAATGTTTAAAACTGTTCCTGCAGTACAACATTAACAGACATTCAGGTTTCCATTCACCTTTAAAGAGGAAAGTAAGAGTTCAAACAGCACCAATTGCCCAGACCAATGAAGGATCACCTGTCACAGGAATTCCCGCCCTTAATTTAAATATTTTTCCTGCTGAAAATCACAAAAATAAAGTTTTGAAACATTACCCTTTTTTTCTAAATTTGAAATAAAAGCATACAAACATTTATTGCCAATACAGAAGAGCATGTCTTAACATTTTCCACAGCGAAGACCTTTCAAGCACAAAGCCTGACTGAGTCTTGTGGCTCACTTTATAAAATAATGTGAGCATGCAAGAAGCTCACATTAGTTTGACTGGTGTCTGCATTTCTGCCTAAACATACACAAGTCTTTGCCACATGGAGTACAGAAAGTGGAAATAAATGCCCAGAAAAGTCTGCTTCACCTTTTTCATATGACAAAACCAAGACTTGCTAAACTCCGTACATGGTCTGTGAAACGCTTTTTTAAAACCCTACAGTTAATACATTTACTTTACAGAAGACTCCCTTTGTAACTTCATCAGGGAAAAAGAACAAGAACTATTTGTATTTTGATAATGTAAATGAGTCCGCCTTATGAATAATAAACTATCTTACTGCACAACTCATTTCACAACGGTGTGCTCAGGCCCCACATGGACAGTGGGAACATCACATGCAGTGCAGGAGCTGAGCAAATTTAAGGCCGAGCAAAGGACAGAACAAGGAAATGGACATTACTTGGACAATTAAACCAAGCTTTGTTTAGTGTAAGCTGGAAAATAAAGAGAATAGCTTTGGAAAGTGAGTATACAATCGAAATTCATTGTCAAAATGCTGAAGAATTTTTAGTGCTTGCTAAGCAATAAACTACTGACAATGTCCGTCCTATTTAATTACCACTGTCCCGGAGCTGCTGCTTCACTGAACAGAGCACTTAGTCTTTATTTAACTCACAGGTTGGTTTCATGTGATCACTATGGCAATATGAATATTGATTTGTTAAACAGCATTCATTGCCTCCTGTTCTGTGTGCTATGGGTCAACGATAAAGTTGGTTTGGTTTCAATTTGCCACTGCAAAGGCTTTAAAAAGTATCAATCTCTTACCAAGCGTCACTGCAAAATGCAACATTACGAGAGAGTATTTCAGGATGCTGAAAGAAAAGGAGTACGGATTGAAAGCAGGGAAGTATTTTCTATGACTGTAGTTATTTGTTAATTATTTTTAACAGCCATTATGTGCTCAATTAACTAATCGCTCAGAGACTTCTACAGGTCAAATGAGAAAAGGCAAAAGCCAGAACATTCATGAAATACATTTGTAAGTTTTGAACAGAATATAGTGAATTCAGACTGGCTTAGAAAAAATCTGCAAAGCTCTGAAATTCAGGATTCATCTGCCGAGGTGATGATAAGTTTAGTTTGGGCTAAGAAATGCAAGCAAGGAAGCTCTGGATTAGCAAGTGAATGAAAAGCTTTAGCACATAGAATGGATGAACAGTGGCTCCATGTCTGTACATATATACACACACTAGGGGTTTTCTATACACTGTACAGAATATATTCAGGCAGAGGTATAAACATACATTCATACACACATACATACAGCTATGTACATATGCATCAGCTGCTCGAGTGAGTTTTACAACCGAGCATGCAGAAATGCTCAATGGTGGGAGGCACAAAATAAAGACAGGTACAACTCTAGGAAACCCTTTAAAAAGAGACAGGCATGAATTTAACAATAATAAGCCATTTTCAAAGCATTCATGTAACTCAGAGGATTGAGCAGGCTGTGGGAATTATGGAACATTATGACAGTATTACCTGTGATGAACTTAGCATGACTTCACAACAAAAAAACTTAATAATAAGGTATTTCTGGGCTTTGATGTTTTCCAAGCCCAATATATTTAGAGCATCTAAAGTTTGCAAAAAATTATAGTTTAACTTGAAACCTCATTATAAATAAAGCTTTAAGTTCTTTTCAGAAATAATTCCCACTATAATGTTGATAACATTGATTGTAACTGGAGTGGGGTTGTAGCATTATCTAACAAGAGGGGTTAATGACATTTTTCATCAAACAATAAACCTGAACTTAGTTCAGGAATATTTACTGTTAAAATGACTCAGCAACTTCAGAATTAAAAGGTGCAAAAAGTTAATGTTTTCATTTTCTTCCCTTTGCCATGCCCTCTTAGTAACTTTTTTCATATAAAGCTGTTTTTTAAACTAATTTTCTGTCACTCAAGATCGAGCAGATGCTGGCAATCTGTCCTCTGCTCATCCCTCTCCTCCCTAGGGTGACCATGGCCTCAGCAGGACTGCAGCTGTTGCATGCTCCTCTCACAACTGGCCCACACTCATCACCAGAGCCAACCACTGCAAAAGCTCTTCTGTGGCTGTGTGGGTCAGTATGGCAAAGCCCTGAGACAGATGGGAACCTACCTGGTAGTTCTGCTTTTTCTCCCAGGGACAAGAGTAGGTGAAAAAAACCTACCCTGGTTTTGCACTCTAAAGAGTGGAGGGGAAGAGAGGGTTTCAAACAGAAAAATCAACATTTTTTTTTCTTTTCAGGATATCATCCAGTCGGTATCTGCTGGTACATCTGTGCATGTCTGACTGACCTGCCAGTTCCACTGCTCACAGCACCCGATTCCAACAGCGCCCTGCCTGGTGCTGTTAGTGCAGGAAGCTGCTTTGGCACTGCTTGGGCAGTATCCTCAGCACAGTAATTTCCACTTCCATCTTCCTGGCTAAACTGCATTTCCAATACCATTTCCTACTCATGCTATTTGGTGCCCTTTTTTTTTTTTTTTTAAATTATCTCTTACTAGTTAGCAGCAGGTGATCAGAGAAGAATCCTAACTATTGTCTTAATTTTAATAGGCAGGAAAATCTACTGACACCTGCAATATCCCAGCTGAAATCATTCAGGAATCTGTGAATCTTGTGTACTATACACAACAATAAAAAAACACAGTCGTGTTTTACAGTCTCTGTCAAAGGAGAAACAAGAGTCAGGAAACTGCTTTCACCTGGAAGCTTCAGCCCTGACTTGGTTTCTCTGTCGCAGCCTCAGGGCAGAGCCAAAGGGGACTGGAATGGCAATGCAGAGCCAGCTGGATTCTGCAGAGACCTTGAGTCAGGGCTCTCCACTGGAGCCACTGTGGCTGCCTGGGGTGCCAAGGGCTTCAGAAAATGGTAGAAGGAGGCTTGGTAAATGACACCACGTAATCAGTGGAGACCAACAGTAGTTTCTTGCCCCAGAGTGCTCTGAAAACTAGGCCTCTCTAATAATGTAAAGGATCTCTCCTTGAAGATAATTTTTTCCTCTTCTACCAGTTTCATGCCAGATTAACTCCACTGACACCAAAAGAATTGCAGCTAATTTATGAGAAATGTAAATAGGCAAAGAAAGATGACTTTTACATGGTGTTAGTTGTGTGTCTCTCTAGTCAATTTAAGTAAATAAGGGAAGAAAAGTAGTATACCTTCTTGCACTTGTCACAAATGTAACAAAAATCAGTATTCTAAAGCTAGCCCAAAATGCTTTTTACCTACAAGATGCAAATCCAGTTCCTTCTCACAGGAGTTGGAAAACAAACGACAAATGAAGCACAGAGACACTGGACATTATTGCCTCATTATAATTCCCTGAATGTCCCAGTTTCAGTCAACAAAGAATTTTAACATTTGTCTGAATGAATTATGACTAATATACATATTTGCTCAAGTTCAGATAATTCTAATCAGATAGTTTATCACTGTATTTCTACCAAGTTAAAATATTTTCATTTCAAGAGCCGCAAAAACAGACCTCAAAAATTCTGGAGAAAGTGAATTTTAGGCACTAAGTAGAGCTTCAGTGAGATGAACTTTTCTTAGAATCACTTTGCAGCTGTGGTCCTTTGACTCCAAGTTTTACAAACACAGGTTTGGCATTTAAATTTGGCCTTTAGGAAAACAAGCTATTTCTATATTTGATAATCAAGAAACGGTTTTTCAATAATTGTTACAATAATAAAAAACTCTTCTGTTCCATATGCATAAGGAAATGTTTGCCCTTTCAAAGGAGAAAGAAAATAAAACTAATTTAAAAGTAAAGCTACTAAGATTAGCCTGTTACCATCTTCCAGTCACTGCAGAAGGGATGAAACAAAGCTCAGAAATGACAAGAAGAACTACATCAGCCTTGTAGTATTTTGTGCAGAGACACTGTAAACCTTGCCTGCAGATGTACTGCGTGCACTGTTCTACCTTCCTTACGTCAGAGCAGCCTAAAAGTGCAATCACCAGAAGAGGCTGAAAATAATGTTAAAGGTTAATACATTGAGCCCTAACAACTGAGGCTCATTCTCTTTAGATGTGCCTTTTCTATTGCTACCAAAAAATGCCTATACTTTTGGCAGAAAGAATTCCTGCATCAGTTCTGTGCCTTTTGAAGATCTATCTTCTGATGGATGTTCAAGGAAAAGATTTCTTTGAGCAAGTTAAAATAGCTCCACTGCTACATAACACCCAGATCACCACTAGATTAGCAACTCCCTTGCTTGATGCACCACCAGGTCCTGCTGCCACCAAGAGGGATTGCGACAGGCTGGAGAAATCAGCTGACAGGAACCTCAGGAAGTTCAAAGAGGGGAAGCATAAAGTCCTGTCTCTGGTAAGGAACAAGCCCAGGCACCCACATATGCTGGAAAGCAGGTCAGCAGAAAAGGTCCTGCAGGACCCAGGGCACACCAA
This sequence comes from Oxyruncus cristatus, assembly GCA_013399855.1. NCBI lineage: Eukaryota > Metazoa > Chordata > Aves > Passeriformes > Cotingidae > Oxyruncus > Oxyruncus cristatus. The sequence goes on from VXAY01004762.1 coordinate 3,856,894, forward strand.
ACTCAACATGAGTCAGGAATGTTCCCTTGCTCTGCTGAAGGCTAATGGTGTCCTGGGCTGCCACCAGGCAAAACATTGCCAGGAGGTTGAGGGAGGGAATCCTCCTACTCTACTCAGTACTGGTGGGCCCACACCTGGAGTGCTGTGTCTCTACAAGAAAGACAGGGACATACTGCTGCAGAGAGTTCAAAAAAATGATGATAAGGGACTGGAGCATCTCTCCCGTGAGGAAAGGCTGAGATTGCTGGGACTGTTCAACCTGGAGAAGGCTCAGGGAGGAACTCACCTAGTGTACAAGTCCCTGGAGGGTACAAAGAAGATGGAGCCAGGCTCTTCTCAGGGGTGCTCCGTGACAGGACCAGAGGCAGTGGCCACAAACTGAAACACAGGAGGTTCCCTCTAACAGCAGCAAACACTTTTTCACTCTGAGGGTGACCAAGCACTGGCACAGGTTGCCCAGGGAGGTTGTGGAGTCTCCATCCTTGGAAATGTTCAAAGGACACCTGGACACAGTCCTTGCCAACTGCTGCTGCATAGCCTTGCTTGAGTAGAGTGGGTGGACCAGATGTCCTTCAGAGGTCCCTTCCAACCTCAACCAGTTTGTGGTTAAACTTGAAATTTTTTAAGACCTCAGAATGTAAAAAATTAATTCAAAACCAAAACAGGATTTTTTTCTGGCCTGTATCTAATCTACTTTCAAATATTTAACAAGAAAAAAATAGAAATTAGTCAGTATAGCAATCTAAACCAAATCCTTTTTCAACAAATGAAAAAATAATTTCTTTTCCAGCTCTGCTTCTGATGTAAACCTGAATGTGCACATAAAGAAAATTGGGAGGAATTTGATTTGTCTATCTTTAGATCCTATTTGTCTGCAGAAGTCTAATTTCCACATAGGAAACCTTCCTAACAAGCAGTCCTTCAAAAGCACGAGAGTTTGTGCTATCTGTGCCAAATGCTGAGCTGCTGTGAACTGACAGTGGGGGACCCCTAATACTTTCAGTGTCTCTCCATCAGATGCCAAATTTTTGTCTCATTTTTTACAACAGCCCTTAGCCAGCATGTGAGAAAGAAGAGTTAGTTACTCATAACAACTATCCTTTTATTTATAGCTAATATTCAAATATACAAAATGTTTTAGATTCTGAATATTTTTTCAGCTCTAGGAACTTACCATCATAGTCCAAATTTCTACAATCCAAACTATTAGTCTTAGAATCAAAATAGCGTATAGTTAGAAAAAGCCCTTTTTGTTAATGGCATCAGGACTAACTAGCTTGGTTCTGACTACTGCAAGCCAGCAAATCATGCTGATGATGCTATAGAAAGAGAGACTTCATAGCTTTTAGGTGGTAATACCCGAATCTTAAGTATGGAACTGATTAATTTCATCTATTAAGTGCATGCACAATAAATAAAACCTACTTATGATTGCATGGTTGTTACTCAATTTACAAAAATTAATATTTTATCCCTAATAAGCAGGAAACTATTTGCAGAGTAAGTGACTACCAGAGTTTGATCAAGGAGATCATTACGTGGACTTGCATTTGTGGGGAGTGTAGTTTACTTGTAAACAGAGCTGCATGATACTCACCATTTTGGTTTACAAATGTAATGCAAGGCATATATTTTAAATTTTATTTCATGTGATCCCTCTGTTCCCCAAAAAATTATAATGGCTTTATTTTGTTTGCTGAACTGTTATGATCACAGCACAAGTTATAAAGAAAATGTTTTTATATAGAAAATGGGGCCCTTTTACTTGAAAAATCGGAAGTTGAAATGATATTTGTAAAGAAAAAGCCACCTGGTGTGTGTTTAGAAACAAATTTAAAAAGAAATATTCCAATGGCTACTTTTTGTGCTAAGGAATATTTCATTTGCCATTAACAATGCTTACTTATCTGCTTAAATGGTTTTTAAGAAATACTGAAAGCAAATCAAACTCCATAATCTCTTTTTCGCAATGAAGAATATCGCAATAGTTCAATGCATTCTGCTTTTAGAACAATGACATAACCTAATAAAATTTTAAATTTTAACAAAAAAGGCCCCAACTCTTTCCAAGGCAGGTACTGCTTCTGATGTTAATATCACCATTGATTTTTAAGCTGTGTACCCTTAACACAGGGACTGTGCATCAGAAGTTCTGAGACAATCCCACCAGCAGGGACACTACAATCAAATAGTTGGTACTCAATTCTGCAGTCCAGGTAACTTCACATGCAGAGGGCAGATCTTCCATCACATTAATAACATGACAATTTCATTTGCTACAGCAAAAGCCAAGAGAAATAAAAGTATTTGTAATAAATATTACAAATCTCCGCATGTATACTGGACTATTTGTAACACTTTTCGGAGAAGACTCTGAATGCACTAACAATGGTAACTGTAAAAGACATTAAAGCATCCAGAAGCTAAAATTAACCAGCCTTCTGTTCCACAGTGAGTGCTACAAATGTGAGCGCCCTGATGAGCATGAAGTATACCAGGTCAGGACTTTTTATTACTTCAGAAGCCTCATCTAGTGCTGCTTAAGATCTTTTGGCTCCAATTCAGACTCTGAAAAGACACAAACACCAACCTGGTTGATGTTTCTAAATAAATATGAGTAACAGAAGAAAAACGAAAGTGCTAAATGTATCATTAGGTTTTTGTCACATAAAACTACAAAAGTAAACATGCCTCTACAATACAAATAATTAAAATAATTGATGAATCTGATGAGCCAGGATCAGATGAAGGTATTAATTGACATGACATTTTAAAAAAAACTTTGATTGTTTAAAATACTTGAATTCCATAATAATAAATTATACTAAAATGAAAGCTATGCTAGCAGCTAATGACCAACACTAGAAAACATGTTGATGGCTCATCACTCGAGACAATCAAAAAGCAGTCTATTTTATAACTCCACGGTATATCAGTCATTAACTGCAATCGTACATGACTGAGAGTAAATCCTAACTATATTTTGGTTTCAAACTGAATCAGAGGAAGGTCGAGAGCACTGCAAAACTGGGAGTGCTCAGTGAGGGAGGGAGAGGGAGGTGGGGAGTTAATAAAGTGAGAGAGCTTTGCAATATACTCTTGTTGACAGCCACAGGTTCTACACATTTCAGGTTTTAAATTGTACCTGTGGCTGGATGATGAGGGTGTCCAGGAGTACAGAGAGGAGTAAATTTGGAAATACAAAGAGCATACTCAAAAAGCATCACACAGCTCTACTTGAAAATTATTTTTCTTCCAGTTAATGACTGATTTTCCCCACAGCCAAAAGGCTTCATTTTAGAAACATTTGTCATGACTGTGTTGGGTCTGAATACACACTTTAAGGAACCTGAGTATTTCATCATTGCTGTGGCAAGAAACACTTTTTTTCCTCCTAGTGTGGGGTAATTCCTGTAGCACATAATAGTTACTATGACTGCATTGTACTATAAATTACAACTGCACTAATTTAACAGTTATAGTTTCATTTAATGTGGATATCTGATTTAAGAATCCACATTAATATTTCATGCATAACATAAGAGCAAGTGACTCTTTGTAGATAAATGATTGTCTCCTGTAGCATTCTACATTTTCACAAAAATCGCTGGCATTTTGCCTAAGGACATAAGCATTTTTTTCATTTTGCACACTCATAAGCAGGATGTTGATGATGCTGTCACTTTGATAAGAAGTGATTACAAAGTGCTAGTATTAAACCCTGGTATTTACTAGACATTAATTCCAAGGATATTTTTAAATATATACATACTGTTCTTTTTACTTTTAAAGTAATTTTATTACTAATCTCTGATATTATAAAACTCTTTTTAACCACTGATAATTTCTAAATACAAAGCATGTGAAAAGTATGTTCAGTCATCTACAGCCTTTTAAATGAAAGGCAGCAAAAACATTCCTTGTGGTAGAAAAGGTCCTACAGCAGGTCTTTTAATAGCTGCTTAAATTCTGTCAACATCAGGAAACAGACAAGGAGAAATCTGTTCAGGAAACTGGTAACAAGTTGGAATTACTGCACAAACCAAAATGCTATTCTTTTAACTTCGTAATTATATGGTTTTTACGAAAATTACTTCGATCCATTGAATTGCATTGTTCCCACTATGGAGATGTGCCAGTTATTTGACCATTATATTCTGCTGTTTCCATTTTGAGAATGTAGGGGATTATGCTGTCAATGGGAACATTTCCAATGAGACCAGTAAAAAACAGTTCCTCGGTAATGCTAGAGCTCATCAGCCTAAGTGCTGGCAGGCGAACTAGGATCCGGGCTAGCCTGAAAAAGAAGTTCGGTGGATTATAAATACATGTAAAACCAGCTTAAGATACTTTGTGGCTAAAGAGCTGGATCTGCTTTTATTGTTACCTTAACTCACGAATGGGATTAAAGAAGCAATTAAAGGTAATTGGCTGCCACAAAAAAATGGCCACCTTTCTATCCTGCGAGTGAAACGAAAAGCCCCCAAATAGTTTTGTGGTTTGCCAGTGAAAGAGACATGTTAATGCCCTTTGTAGACAGAACGTGTATGTACACAATTCTCTTGGCCTGCTTTTGAAATTCCCAATTCTGGAAGGACAATGCTGAGACTAATAATATTCATACTGATTAGTGCGAACATTTGCACAATTTTAAGAGTAAAATGCTTAATTAAAATTTCAACCATAAACAGCATACTACTCAGTTGCCTAGCAACTTCATGCCAAACCAGATAGCAAGAACAGGACTGAATATATATAAAAGGAAAAAAGAGAAGCGGCTTCTATTAAGAAAAGGAATTTGGGGTGATGTACTGTTATGCACACACATACTGCCAAATGCTGTGAGGTTTTATTTACCAGGATGTTAACAGATATCCAATATAACAAAGTGATTGTTTTGAATTGCTGGACTTGCCATGCATATGAAATTAAGGACAGTGATGAAAGCATTTTGCTGCCATTTATATGGCAGATGTACATCACGAATGCCAAACCAAATAAATTTGCTGAACGAGAACCATGTAATAACACTGACCACAGGTGCTCTAGAAAATGCTTGAATATCTATGGATAAAATACATAAGGTCCATTCTGCTAATATATCATATCTTGTAAACTTTAGAGCAAAACTGAAAAAAGATTCAAGCTATGCAGTTGTTTTTGTGAAACTTTTAACACTTGTCTTCTATCTCAATTTGTGCCAGCATTCAGTTGCTCAGAAATAATCAGATTTGTTCTCTGCATTTGTCTATGGGTGAACATGGAGATATAGACACTATCAGTCGAAATACAGATTACTGCTTGTGGAATGTAACTCTGATTTTCTTCCCTGAGCCACTGTTAAGAGAAGTAAGTCTATGGAACAAATTCGGTATTTATTTTTATGGCAACTATCCAGCTCTCACAAATTAAAACAGAATGATTGAATTGTACACAGAAGAATGTGGGATTTGAGGATATTTCTGAGGTAGAGAATCCCATCTTCACTGCTCCACACAATGTTAACTCTATAAGATAGTGCAGAAACGAGAGAAGCTCTCTTCTTTACAGACAGGTTTGGTTTTTTTTTTTTTTTTTTCCTTACATCACCCTCAGACTGCGCCTAAATGTATGGGATTGCTTCTTCAGATGAAGATACCTTTCACAGGATACACTGTTACACAGAAGTTAGAATTTGCCTGGTAATGCAAAGAATCATTGTGTTGATGAATTTTGAAACTGTTTTGATGGAGACTGTTAGAAAATAGGATAACCATTTCTAGAAAATAAGAAACAGAAACAATTGAGAGGCAAAAAACCCAACCTAGATAATTTCAAAGATAAGGCCTTTGAAATCAATTAAAAAAAAAGCTAGAGAAAATAAGTAGGATGTGGGAATTTCTTACAAACAGAAGCTGAAGAGTTGGCTACTGTTCCCTGTTACATGTCATCCTTCTTTTTCCAAGATCTATAAGCTGACAGTTTTAACACTTTTCTGCATATGTAACTTGAAAAACATTTAAAGATGATAATCACCTTTTAGTCATCAAAGAGGCTTTGAGATAGTAACTTGAAAAACAAGGCAGCGTGAAGTTTGAGTCCGCTGAAGCAGTTATTCTCAAGATTTCTAATAAAGTCTGTTTACTTTTCTAAACATGACAATGAGATTTAAAGAAACCCTCAAAAAACAAGAAAATACTCATAAATTAAATTTACATGGACGAAGCTAGACAGCTGTTCTTGCTTCTACGTATCTTTAAACAAACCTTTTGCTTAACCAAAACCTGATTGCTTTTATGAATGAGGTTCTAGTTCTTTTTCATCAACAGTCAATAAAACCCCAGACGTCAAAAAGGAAATTTTTTTACATCAATGATGTTATTTGGTACTTTTGTTAGCTACAGCCCACAGTGTTACTTTGGATACTATAGACAATAAATACCTATAAGTATCTTCCGGATAGGTTTTTTGTACATAGTCCTGCAATTCCATCTGTGCCTTCTCCTGGAATTTTTCTATTTGGGTTGAACTGGTCAGACCAGGATGATCTAAAGAAACAAAACATTTCTGTATGTCGATTGGTTCCCTACACATTGTGAAAGAGATGTATTTATAAGATTCTCACATTTAATTTCAATGAAATATTTCTGTGGTATTGTGATGTTTAACATGTTTGCTGTATAAAGGAAACCACTCAGTTGAACATTTGCTTCTTGGCTTCAGAATTAGCTTGCTCACTTTTCTCTCCATAGTTGTGTGTTATCCACAAGAAAGTGGACAAAGATTAAGCCTGTAGGTATGTACCAGGCAATGATACTCTGAGCTTATGTTTCTTTCTAACCTTGCTGGTTTAAATTTAAATGTTTGCCTCTGTGATTTTTTCTAACCATGCTGACTAAGCAATACCTAGGGTTGTTTGCTTGGCAAATCCATTTCTTAAGCTTCCTATGTCTGCCTGATGTTTTCATTCCAGCTGCCTCAGCTCCTCAGACAGTCACATGATCTGAGTAAAAAAACCCGAACCCAGAAAATATCATCTATCTAACGATGCCCATGTATCTTCACTGTTATGTCCAAACTGCTTGTCCCTTGTAATAGGACAGAGCTACCTTTGGAGAGTTTGGAGAGTTTCTCGTTTTAACAACTTGAATAAAAAGCCTAATAAACCTAATCCTAATGGGACAATCTGCAAAAACAAACAAACCAAAAAAGGTAAAAGAACATTTTAGGACACTGATATCTTCTAATTAAGTTTTATTACAAAAGAAAAATAATATTAATGTAAAAAAAATGCAAAAAAACCCCAAAAAACCAAACACACCAATAACAAGATATCCCTTTCCTTTTTATTTTGTTAAATTCAAAGTGGTAAATGCCTTTGAATTAAAATAAATAATATACCTTTCTGAACAAGTTTTCCTTTCACTCATCCTGTCAGCAGTTTCAGATTAACCTTTTTGTGTCCTAGAAACGTTTTTCCACCTTTGCTGAAAAGACTGTCACTTCCAATTTCTTTAATATCCTTACCTTACCATTCCAGAAAATCAAGTGTCTTCTTTGAGTAAATCTTCATATCTCTTAAAAACTTGATTATACTTCACTTATCAGCTGTAATTTTTTTGGTTACAAATGGAAAGCAGCCTGTTTACATTTAGTTTTGGAGATTTTGTGGAATTTTTATATAAAACAGAGTGGTAATTCTGCTCGTATTTCAGCTATTCCTCTCCTGAGAGTATAAAAATTGAAGCAAATTTCTTTTTGTCACTCTGAGAATGTATTTCCTCTAATCCTTTCCACCATTTATGGCACTAATATTGCTAGTACACATCCCAGATACATTTTTACTCATAGATTCCCAGCTGAAGGTAACTCGAGAGTCTAGTCTTCCAAGGTGGATGTACAGGAAACACCTGACATAGTGGAACAGTAAATAACATGGATATGTTGCTTCAAAGTTATTTTAAAACACATATTGTTTGTAGTAATCATTATGAAACAATCATTTTATCTGCAATCTAGCAGGTTAAGTCTCATCTCAAGACTTTAGTCTCATTTAAAAAAATGCTAAAACATTAACATATTAAAGCTTATTATTTAAAGAGATATGGTTACTAAATTCCTTACCAGGGCTAAAAAGGACTATAGCTTTAAGGTATGCATATTCATATCCATCAATATCAAGCTTGGCCATGCTGTTACAGAACTCCTGAAGTTTCCAGATGTGTTCCATGACTTGCTTTATTCTGTCTCCAGAAAGTTTATCTGCAAAAAGATATTGCTTACTATTTCATGTGAGCTCAAGCATTTCTGATATATCAACAAATACACTTTTATAAACCAAGTCAAGTGATCCTTTCAAGTCTTTTGCTGTCTTAAAACCACTTAACATATAAGGATGGCCTAAATTATTATGGAAATGAAGATTTATAAATTTGATTCAGACAGAAGGCTAGCAAACAGAATGTTAACTCTTCTGTAATTTTGCCAGGATAGCATAATCTGCCACACCAATCTTTTTCCAGTCACGTACTGTTCTGAGCAGAGATTCTCAAATTATGGTGAATTATATGGAAATCTGCAGATGACACCAAGCTGGGGGGGAGTGCTGATCAGCTGGAAGGCAGGAGGGCTCTGCAGAGGGACCTGGACAAGCTGGAGAGATGTCCCTTAAACTGAATCTTTGATGCAGTTTATTAGTATTTTACCTACTTTCCGAATCTACAATAAAAAGATTGAATGAATGGAAGAACCATTTTTTGCAAGTCTTGAGACAAGAAGGAAAGCACAATTTACATTTCTTAAATACATTAATTACTATACAAGTTTTTAGGTACTCAAGACGGATGAAGATAGACATGATATAATGTTTTTATTTCCATATTTATTTCCCAGACTCATTGCATAGGATGGAGGTGGAACAGACAGCTCTGTATACTGACACACATGTAAGTAAAAGCCTAATGCTGTTTGTCTGCACCCAGACAACAAACAAGACGCCCAAAACCAAAACAAAACCCCCTCCCCATATTCATCATGCAAGCAATTAAAGCATACTATCCCTTTAAGAATCAAATGTCAGTCTAATTTACTTTATTGTGATGAAGCTAATAAAATAGATCAAAGCTTTACTGTAGAACTATAAAATGTACAAAGCAGATAATCTGAAAAAAAATGTTTTATATCCTTCAGTCCTAGAAAAGTACATTTGTTTTGTTTTACTCTTCTCAGTAAAAGCCTATTTACTAATTTTTGCTGTGTGCACAACAATGACACCAAAGAAAGGATAAAAAAAATTGGTACCAAATAGTATTCTGTAACTACTTTTAACTCACATAAAAATTTAAGATAGTTTTCATGTAAAGCTGCTAGAATTGTTTTTTCCCTCTTATTAAAAAGGGAATATTATTTTCATCCTATTGATTGGAAATGTCCTTAAAGAAAAGAACGGGGAAAAAAAACAAATATAACATCCATTCTAGATATAATCACCATTATCAACAGGCCAACACTGAATTAAAAAATAAAATTACACACATCTTCTTAAGAATGGCAAGAAAATAAGTTGTTTAATGCTTCAGGGGGCACTTCAGAATACATTAATCATCACTGCATTACAGCAATATCCAAAACTGTTATATACTTGCAAGAATATACTTGTTGTGATAATTGCCAAATGCTGTGGTTTTACACTGCAAAGAGAAGGAAAGTTTTGGGAGGAAAAAGTCTGGTGTGGTTTGGAAGAAGATATCATTGTTCTATGAGGAAAAAGGTACATCTGGATGGGAGGAAAGCTCTGTGACCACACATGACTAAGGATGTACTGTGTCTTTTTCTATAATGCCAGTCAGGTGTAGAAGACTCCATGGACCCTTCTGTGGACACTTCTATCCCAGGTATCTCTGTGAGGTCAGTGTAACAAAATTATAGATCATCAGAGGAAAGGTAATTATGCAAGAGAAGGCTTCACCTTCCCTTCCATCCTGGTGAACAATTCTGTCACTGATTAGGAAACACCTCATGAGAAATGTTATACAAATCTCTGTATTGTTAGCAGGACTGAAAACATACCTTCTTGTATGCTGTTCTGGAGGTGGTTGACAATAGCTCCCAGGATGGTAGACAGACTCATCACCTGTGCACACTGTGCCAGGCCTAAGGTAAACAGTTCATTCCAGCAGGCACGCACAAGGCTTGTGTTACAGTCTTGCCTGTAAACAGCAGAAAGTCAACTCTAGGTAGTTTCAATATCAGGTTGGTATTACCCTATGTGTAATTATGTTATTTATAACAATTAATAATAAGAATTAATGCATTGCAAAATGTTTTACTAAAAGGCATGTATTAACATACTACAAGTATTTCAAAAAGCAAAAAGAAATTACATACAAACTACAGGAAACCATTCAAAGTTATCTGTAAAATGGTGCTCATCAGTTCTTTAGCAAGATATCAAAAGCAACTACTTAATTTTTACCAATTAATGCTTACTTTTGATTTGCCTTTAGTTTCTGTAACCACAGTAACATCAGATATTGTAGTTATTCTCCCCTCTGCCATCTTCTATTTTATTCTTCAAAACAGAGAATATTGCATAGCCTTCACACAGTTTAAAAATGCATTAAAAATTAAACAATATCATAACCAAAAAATTCAAAATAGCTGTAAAGTGTTCAGATCAGTGCTTAAATTCATTCAAAAGCAACCGTTCAAACAGGATATGTCCACTTACCCAAGAGCTTGAAATGCAGGTATGGACCTAGCCCAGTGCATCGAGAGGAAAAGGAGTCGTGATGCTGACTCGCAGATGTAGTGCACATTAAGGTACTCAGGCATTGGACTGGGCATTGTCAGCTGCAAAAAATACAAGTACAGTACAATATATACAGTTCAGCCATAAACCGTTTTTTATTATCAATGACATAACCAGCAAAAACGTTCAAACTACTCTCGTAGTCAGTCACAAGCAACTGTGTGACAAGAAATCGTCAAATGAAAACTATGCCAAATAACTCATTACTCTGGACAAGGAATGCAAATTGGGAATAGGAAACAAGAAATTATGTGGGAGAGACCTCATACATCTTAAGTGTTAGTCTGATGTTAGTAAGATGTTTAAAGAAGCATGTACCTTAAATGTGACATGTGTATCTGTAAGTAGGGGTCCTTCCACTTCAATAATTGGTGTTGACTGATCTCTACTGATTACATGAATATTCCCTCCTCCTGTAGGATCCATCCCATCTGCCAAGGTATGAGCTGCTGTACCATCTGCGGTATTAAGTGCTTTAGCCAGAGTATCAAATGCCCTTAAAAAATAATAAATAAATAAACAATGAAAGAGCACATCCTTACACCATAAAAAAATTCAGAGTAGCGCTCACATTAAACACTATAAAGCATTTCCACTTAGAGGTAACATACACAGGAACTGTTTATGCTAAGACACAAGGTCGGACTTTTCATTACAGTCCGGTCCCTCTGCACTCTTTGGACGTTAATAAAAGGAATAGATCTGCCCACATATCACTTGTAAGAGATCATCCCTGTAGGGGAGGATTTACAGACAGTTTTATCCTAGTATCTGTACTAGTAAAGGGGTCTTCTGCTGTGCTGGTTTTGGCTGGGGTAGAGTTAACTTTCTTCATTGTAGCTAGCATGGGGCAGTGTTTTGGATTCGTGCTGAAAACAGTGTTGAAAACAGAGATGTTTTTGTTATTGCTGAGCAGGGCTTGCACAGTGTCACGGCCTTTTCTGCTGCTTGTGCCACCCCCTTCAGTGAGGAAGCTGGGGGTACACAAGAAGTTGGGAGAGGACACAGATGGGACCCCAACTGATCCAAGGGATATTCCATACTATATGATGTCATGCTCAGTAAATAAGCTGGGGGGACATTTGGAGTGATGGCTTTTGTCTTCTCAAATAACTGTTACATATGATGGGGGCCCTGCTGTCCTGGGGATGGCTGAACACCTGCTGCCCATGGGAAGCAGGGAATGAATTCCTTTGCTTTGCTTGTGTATGTGGCTTCTGCTTCACCTATTGATCTGTCTTTATGTCAACACAGGAGTTTTCTCACTTTTACCCTTCTGATTCTCTCTCTGATCCCACTGGTGGAGGAGTGAGCAAGTGGCTGAGGGGCTTAGTTGTTGTCTGGGCTTAAACAACAATTCTTTTGCACTTACCATTCACTATCCCCCCTTTCTCACCTTCTCACACACTAGATGAGGATTAGAAACCATATATACTCTGGAGAACAGAATCCCTGTCCTTGTCCCCGTTCTGAATGTCCAATTTTTTGGAACAGTGGTTCTCTTCTAGACAACATGCCTGAATTTCTTTCCCTTAAGATGAGATATGGCCAGGCACTTCTGATCTCACAGTACAGTCAGAGCCTTAGAACTCTTATAACAGTAACCTGAGAGAGTCTGGTCCCTGGACTCCACGCTACTGCTGGATCGGTGCCCAAATAAAGAGCTGTGAAATCCCTTAGGATAACAGAGTTTAGATGTAAAGAAAAATTTTGTGCTCCAATTTCATACCACTGGACTGAATTACAGTATAGTGCTGTTTTGCCACTATTTTTATCAAGAAGTTTCGGGGGCATTTTTTTGGAATTTTTTTTTTCCACTTTAAAGAAAAAGTATGAGGTTGACAAAGTTGAAGTTGCAGTGTCCGGTGTTTTTAAGTATCAATTCACTTACTTGAAGAGTTTAAATAAAAGACTTAAAAGCCTTAGTTAAGCTCCTTTTAAAAATCTTCTTTTTGAGAAACAATGGACAGCTCTGAGGCCAAGTATTTTTCTTATTTTCCTATACTGCTAAATTCAACCTAACCCCCACTCCCCCTAAAAAAGCACCCAACAAAATAACCCCAGCCATGCAAATCTCAAGCTCTGCTGGAAATTTTAGTATTTCATTTTCTCTTTTCACATTTTTTCATTGATAAAGACAACAAAGACTTCAAACTCTTTCTAAACATATATTACTAGCAGGTTTTTTGGCAGTACAATCTCAAACACAAATCTGCAGTAATAAAGACCCCTAAAGAGCAGGGCTAAGGGCACGAGCATTGTACAGAAGAACCTTACATAAAACGCCTATGAAATTAAACAGCACTAAAGTGTTGCTATTTTCAGAGTCTTTCAAGGTCACAAACTAGTAATTCTTTACTTTTCTGAGAATGAAACCTGGGCTAGCTTCAGAACACTGTATTTGTAATGCAGGACACAGTTCTTCACAAGAGGACAATGGCCAAACATGATTTTGTGTTTCAAAGTAGGGATAATCTGTATTGTGTCTGCTGTCACAATATCAAATTTCTTCAGTGAATGAGTGTAAGGATATATCATACAGAATACAAATTGCTAAATAAAGTGTAAATATAATGCATACCGTGTAATCTCACTTGCAGATTGCTCTTCTTGTTGAACTTCAGAAGTATCTCCATTATTTAGTGACTCACTGAGATTAGCAAGAGATGTTACAACATTTGCTAGTGTTCCTAAAGCACCCTGGCTTGTTTCAGCCTAAAAACGAAGAACAATATTAGTAGATCAAAATTATAGTTGATGTATCATATATAAATTTTTCCCATTTTTAATCTTTTTGCATTTTTTCCCTTATGTACCTTTTCCTTCCTCCTGAATGCCTACAGGAAGAACAATGGCTTTCAATGATCTTTAAATCCTACTATAATTATCAATCCTAGTCCCAGAGGAGGTATCGTAAGGGAAACTACCTGTGGCTGACCTTTCGCAGAAACATGCTTGTGAAAAGAAAGCATGTTCCTATTGATCAGTTTATTACCTCCCTTTGTAAAGCTCTTTGAACTTACCACAACCTCTTCTCAAGAGCAACAACTATTTGAGTCTACGCACAATAGCCAAAATAATCTGAGCAAATTAATATGTATGTTCAGAACTGAACTGAAAGAGTAATACCTTGGAGTCAGCAGCTAGGAGGACTGTACCATCATCCCTGATCAAAGGCTGCTGAATATTCACAAGCATTCCAGGATCAAGAAGACCTGCTGACCTGTTCAAAAGCATAAGGCATCTGATTGTCAATAGCATTTTACATTAATCAGAAGAATGTGTAACTACCTATGACACAATAAAACAAGTTTTTAAATCAACAATTTAGTGAAGCTCACAGTTTATTCATCAGGACTTCAGTCTTTCTGAATCAGTTTCCAAAAGCAGCTTGAAAGACAGAAAGACCGGAATATCTTTTCCTTTCCTGTGCAAAAGCAATGACAACTCCCCAAATACATATCCTCTCATTTGCTTTGTATTCTGGTTTATTCTGCTTTAAGAAAAGTTGTCTTCTCATGCTCTCAGAAGTCACCTAGTAGCTCTGAAGTTATATATGACACTTTGGAGGAAGGCATAACTGTGCATTCCAAGTTAGGGAATGAACAGCACTGAAGAAAAAGAGTCATAAAAGTGTATTTTACATTCCAAACTACAGTTAGAAACAACCATGTAATCAAGGTCCGCATAAAATCTCTGCTGCCTTTACTTCGGTTACTTTTTGATCGAACATCCTTTCCCTTTGCTGCATCTAATTTAGGGAGACAGCGGAAAAGTCTTTGCAAGAAGTTTATTTGTTACTTATATGATGCTCCAAGGCTCCATTATACAATACCACTGCACAGAACACAGGTTCAGGCTGCAGCAAGCTATAGTGAATGAGCACAGGCTGCAAATTATCATGCATTGTGCAAATCTGAATCCTACATAAATAACAGTCGTACTGAATGATTATAATATTGTTTATAGCTCTGTAAGAGATCTGTAGCACAAGGAAGTCTCAAAGAAGCAAATGTGTCTGTGAGCACTTTTGAACAATCTGACTTGCAAATGAGAACATTGAAAAACCATTCTTCAAGAAATTTGCAGCCCCATCTTCTTAATTGCAGTGTCATTTGTTCAACAAAGTATATATATATATAAAATTAAACAATTATATATATATAAAAACAGAATAATAAGATCCAATTTTTAGGTAGTTCTTAACCATTTGTAACCTACAGTTTTAGAAATGCCATATTTAAACAAGAATTCTTTTTTATTCTATTCAGAAAGAGACAAATCTTGCCTCTGTAGTGATGTGCATTTCCACACCCACAGCCTTTGGAGACATCTAGAGTGCAGGAACCATCTTGGAGCATCTCCCATATAGTGAAAGGAAGCCGCTGTTGTTTTGCTGTTGTTGAAACCAATCTCCTGGGATCAGAATCAACAGTCACTGCAGTCTGTTTTACTACTGTCTTTAGGAGAAGGAAGCTCAAGTCTGCCACTAGCAGATCTGATTTCAGAGAAGTGCTAACCCACATGCATCGCAGATTTAGCCCACATGCTTTTTGCTCGAATATCATTTAATTGCCCTGCCTTTGCTCTGACCTGGCTGGACAAGAGCCAGCTCTGAACTGAAAACCACACACTTGTACTCAGACATAAAAACTTCCATGAAAAGCAGAACCTAAACTGGGCTTGGTAATGGAAAAAGATGACATATGAATTAGAGCTCTTCTCTGTCCAATTCTTTAGAGTAGAGGGGAAACAAAATACATATGTGACTGCGAAGTAACATACACAAATAACCTGGAAGAAGACATGTGCAACTGTGGTACTCACCGTGTCCCATCTTTATCTGCCACAAACGTTGGAGTTGCTATAAGAGGGCTTCGCAGATCCTTTCTTATATAGATTTTTTCAGTAGAAGCTGCACAGTTAGTTGGTTTTTCACGTTGCACATCAAAAGGCTTTCTTTCACTTTGAACCGCTACAGAAAGACAGAAACATTCACATTTGAAAGGAAATAACTCAAATGAAAAACACAAAAAAGAAAGTAAAATTCTCACAGTTATGATGGTGTACCAGCTCAGTGCAAAACTAGAAATTTAATACAAAGAGTGAAGAAACACAGGCTCCAATTTTACTATAGCTGTGAATATGTGTATTTTTAACTAAGAAGGTCACAGATTGATCTTTTCTTGAAGTTTTGCTGAACTGGAGTCAAATCGTGCTATTTTTTTTGCATTTAGTAAGATGAAGTATTCTACTGATTGTGTTTTCAATTTGTTTAATTATCTGTTTTTTACAGGGAAAGCTATACCTAAACGTTAGCCACATTCCTACTCTTGATGACTCAAAACAATGCAAATCCAGATCAAACCCTGAAAAAGTCAAGACAGGCAAGTTCTGTGAGATGCAGGTTAATTCCCTGACAGTCTCTGCATATTATCCATTCATTCCACCCAGCTAGGGAACAGTGTTCCAAAACTAACCCTTTCATAATTTATAATATTTCTACTTGATAACTGAAAGAAAATAAGCTCAGTTTCCAATATGCTGAACATGTGTGGCAAATTTTTAAAAGAAACAGTAAGAAGCAGTGACTTTGCAATTTTAAAGAAAAAGTGCATTTTTATAATATTAAAGTACTATTATTAAACATAATACATAAAGAAATTTAAGTCACTGGACTTTACAAACTCTTCTATAACTTGGCATAACATTTGACTGCATTGATTTTTCCCCTAAAAATGAGGATGCTAAAATGAATAATAGGCTACAAGGAAAATATAAAGAATTTTTAAGTCTTGTATTAATATTAATTCTCACAACACTACGCCTATGTAAGGCATAATATGAATGGAGACAGTATTTCTGTGCTATTCATTATACTAATTTATCATACAGCAGTGATTGCGCTGGAAGATTAACATTATTAACAGAGAAACAAAAACATTCAACCCTCCTCTATAGCCCTTTTGACTGTAACATTAAAATACATGGATACGTCTCTATCCTCATAATCAGCAAGAGTTATTTAGTTCCTGATTTTATTTTTGCTAATATTTTTATCATTAGCAAAATCTAGGAGCTTAAAAGTAGGTATATCAATTTTGTTGGTTTGGTGGATACACAAATATTAATAAGAAACCTGACCCAAAGCCCAGTAAAGTCAGTGTGTACATATCCTAATCATATTGGGATAAGAAAGCGTTAGTTTCTGGAACTGCAGCAGTTTCTCTTGTACAAATGTCTCCTCCGACATTCAGTACAGTGTGTGCAAAGCAGAACAATCACCACAACAGGTCTGGAGTTCCAGAGTGCAAATACAAGTATCTCTTTATTTAAAGCTTACAGTTCTGCCTCCCTTGAACTTGGTGGTTGGAACTTATCCTGCCTAGATCACATCACAAAACAACCAGATAATAGGTTTCACGAAGCGCTGAACTGAAGAGGCAGAGGTGCTATAAACTGAAAACAAAATAGGTTGACAGAGGTGTTTGGCTGCTAGTGCTGGAAATGTACAAGGCACTGCATACAAACAGGAAAGCATATTTTTTAATATATGACAGTTTATACAATGCCTCATTAAAAACCATGCTCACAAATGTCCAAATTAACATAAAAATTTAAAAAGCAGGAAAAAAAAAGGACATTAACTACTTTTTATCACTGGTTGAAAAAGCCACAAAATTAAACCATAAGGAAAGCAGATTCTTGAAGTGGAACATTAGACCTAGATTTATGTCAATCCATGTTAAAATATTTTGTATTATAAACATACACTGTGGTTGAACATACATTCTGTGTGAGGCTTTAACTGGGCTCCTCAAAGACTACAGTAGTATGAGACACAATTCGAAACAAATCACTACTGCACCTCAGACATAAAATGGCAACAAAAGAAAGGTGCTGTAGATGCTTTGGCTGCCAAAAGTTCTGCTTCCTTCAAGCAACATACACCAAAACAGAGAGAACATACTAAAAGGTGGTAGCCCATATATTTTTTATTTGGTAGGCATAGTATCACACTGAGTACTTAACACTCACATTCCATTTTCATGCCCATCTCTAGACATTTCTTAAGCCTACAAAACTGGCAGCGATTCCGATGGTGTTTATTGATG
Source organism: Oxyruncus cristatus (assembly GCA_013399855.1). Lineage (NCBI taxonomy): Eukaryota > Metazoa > Chordata > Aves > Passeriformes > Cotingidae > Oxyruncus > Oxyruncus cristatus. Next base: position 3,874,798 of record VXAY01004762.1, read on the forward strand.
ATACAGTCCTGGTTGCTACGACAACTGTAGGTCAAATTCTTCCTTACACTTCTTTTAAAGAAACCTTTGCATCCCTCACAACTGACAGCACCATAGTGACGACCTAGGAAACATATATGTTGTTATCAGATGGAAATTACTTACATTTTAGCATAGAAATATTTATTTTAAGCCAGTAAATCATTTTAAGTCACCCTTTAAATTTCTTTTTTATTTCTACAATCATTTCAGACCATGAAAGCATAATTGAAGTCTTACAGGATGTTTCTTCTTTACCTATTGTCAGAGTTTTTTGTTGAGAGAGTGAAGAGAGGAAGGCTAAACCTATTTCTGAATGTGTCGTCTATAAATGTTGTAGTTCCTGTTCTGGACAAGTACAGATGCAATTTTACCTGTTGACTATAGGATATATTTAAAGAACATACAAGTAATTTCAGAATATAAGTAATTTTACAACAAAATTTGAAATGCAGTCTTCACTTAGATTTCCTGTACATACCAATTCTGGTATTGTTTTAATTACATAAATGCTTAAAAAAATAAAAGAAAGTGAGACAAAGAGACAGAAGGGTGTCTTCTGTGTAGCGTGAAAGCACAGTACACTTCCTTGACTAATACAGAAACTTTACCTCAGGACTCCTTGTTACTGCATGGATCTGAAATACTGAGGATTCATGTGATCTCTACTTGCCCTTTTCTGTGATAACAGAAGAACAAAATCTACCAGAAAGCATTAAGCTTGTTAGAGAGCACAAAGAAGTGTTTTCTTGGAGTAGCTAGACTTTTTTTGGTGACAGGTTTATTTCACGGTTGCCCATCACTGTGCGGAACTTGACTAAATGCTTCAAGGAGTCTTCTTCCATTAGTAGGAGTTATTTAATCATTATTTATCATATGTTCCAGTTGAAGGAAAATAATGTTCTTCCAAGCAGAATTTAACTATTTTGTGTGTATAAATACCAAGACTGTTATCTTTCTCCATTTAAAAACTCAATTGCTTTTGCCATCAGCATGGCTAAAATCAGTTAAAACACACAAAAAAATCATCTCTTCATCCCAGTCATCCTTTCTAGCAACTTCCTTCAATACTACTTTCTACGCTTCCTTACCTGATGCTTTATCGCCACAGACTACACAATATTCTACTACCTGGGGCCGCTGAACATCAGTTTTTCCCAGCAAACGTTCCACTGAAGCAGAGTCTGTCACTATCTAAAGCAAAATTCCAGAACAAAGACATAATTAGCCAGATATGAAAGTAACAAGCTTTGCCTACAGAACAAGATTGTTGTATCAGCTGAGAAGAAGTGACTAAATTTTAGAATGACATATGTAGCATAAAATGCAATTTAATGAGAGTTTTTACTGTCAATGCTGAGAGTGTTGAAACGGTCATATCAAAACAAATTCCAAATAAAACTGGTAGCTTTGTAGAGTACAAATGAGTTTCCTCACTTGTGCAACAGTATTCTTCCCTTCTTGCAATTGCTGTCAAACAGCTGCTCTATTTTAGCCAAAGCTGGTTGGCTTTCAGACGCTGTTTCCATTTATCCCTTCTCTAGCTATTAGGGGTATGTAGTTCAAAGGGGATAGCCTGAAGCTATCTATTATAGAAACAGTTCAGCTTCCAAAGGCTTTCGATTCCAAAACTTCTGTTCCAAACATTCCACTTAACACATAAAAATTAAAAAAACCCACCCCTCTACAATGTCAAATATTCTGTTTAGCATAGTAAAATAAAATTTAAAAGACTGTTACCACAATTTTTAAAATATTTACATACAAATGATTCTTCTTGCTGTAAAATATTCTCTATTGTAACAGTAGCAATAGGGACCACACACCTTTTTTTTAATTTTTTTTTTTTTTAAGACTCATAGGAAGAAATATCAAATTTCACTAGGGGTAGATTACTGTTTATATCGTTGGCTTTGCAAAGCTCCTGTTGGCCTACATCATGCTCAAAACCCACAAAAAAGTACAGCAGAGGACAGCTTCTGCTCCAAATAGCTGTTATTGCAATGTCTTGATACTGAACGTAAAAGTATGAACTCACGTAAGTTTGCTCAGCTGAGTTGTGTCTCTGTCTATCTTTGAATGTTGAACAGACTAAGAAATCCTGGCACTTCTCACAAGCACTATCTTAAGTATTCGCTTATGTCTTTGGAACTTGAATTAGAACAGACAATGAGGGGTGATGAGTGCAATGAGGAATCGGAAGACAGAAGAATTAATGATTGAATAGTGAAGCCTACAATTAGTATGGTTATATATATGTCATTAGATCTTTAGGAAACCATTGCAATTGGTCTTAAAACAAATACAGACTTAAAAAATCTAAACCCCAAGAATCTCAGTTACCGTATTTACCTGAATTCTGCCTGGCACAATGTTGTCCGTGGTGGTAAAGATAAGCTGTTTGGCATTAGATGTCTCAGGTGCTGCCAGTATCACCTTTCCGGCACCAGTTCCATCTGGACTGGCTAAAATAAACTGTTGCTTTGGAGACACGGCGGAATCCACTGCTGTCACTATTTGAATTTTCTGACCTGTTTGCTGATCTGTCACAATCTGTAAAACACATTAAAGAAATTCATGACTGCAGTAAACTTTACATTTTAAAACCTTTCATTCTGTCTCAGAATTATATCCATGAAAAATTACAAAGAAGCTCTCTCTGATTTTTCTTTATAAATGGCACCAAGGAGATGTTCTCCAGTCATCAACAACATTTACCTATGTATTTTATCTAAGATATTACTCCTTAAAGTTATCAACAAAAGGTGGAATTAGGCAGCCTTATTGTGTCATGCGCTGATTCTCAAGATTCTCTTATGGTGTAAGGTTTCTATTTTTGATACTGTTGTCTGGTACCATAATCTCTATTTTGCCTGGCAGAGTAACCATATCAACATTCATCAGTATTTCATTAACACTTAACAAGTCCCATCTCATTTGCCACTGCATACATTCTGATACATTAATGGCATCTTTATATTATGTACCAGTAACAACGACCCACTGTGCAACATTCTCAGAGGCTAACTTCATGTTAAATAGATTAATCTCCCACTGGCTCATAAATGCATGGAGGAAGCATGCCCTTGGAGATGACCTCAGGTGTTCTGTTGACAATGTCTGCCCATTTGCTGTGGCTTGGGCTCAGGAGATTTGTACATGTAGGCTAGGTTTAATCGCTGTAAATACTCCTCACTGACTACATCATCAATATAACTATTATATACAGCCAACTAGTCATCACCACATACGTGCTGAGGGAGAAAGAGAATTTTACTTTGCACTAAAAATGATCTGTTCTCACAAAATTTAAGGAAGTATTCCATAGACTTTAGCATGCTTTTGTATAACCCTAAGTGGGAGAAGGAGAAAACAGGAGAAAATGTAATAGTTAGCCAAGTAATGGATTTTTACCTGAATGCGTTGTTGTGAAGCTACAGAGGCGTCTGTGGAAATTATCTGGATACGCTGGGAAGGGCTGGTCATCACTGGAGATTCAGATAGTGAAGTCTGAACAGTCTGCACCTGTAAATAATACACAGAATTTTAATCTACTGTAAAGGTATTGAACACTTTTAAAAATACATATATTTATTAAAGATCAGATGGCCCTATAGCATGGAATCTAAATTTATTGGAAAGGTTACAATCACTGAATGAACTTGGATTTGTTTTCAATGAATTATCAGAATATTGGTTTTGGGGAAAAAAATACATTGTATACAAATAATGTTAAATGTTAAGTATTTCCCTTTTTAATAATATTGAGGTATTTTATTGTGACAGAAATTCAATTTGGCACTGCTACTGAATACTATTGTTTCTTGCACTATTCCGTATCTTTCTAGAGCCTCAAACTATAATGCAAATCTAGCTCTGAATACCTAGAAAAAGCTTGACATAGCTGTTTTCAGAGTAGAACTGGTAAATGTTGAATTAAACATGCAAGATAACACTGGCTTTCACATTCTGTTTACAGAACACAGATGTCACTGGCCATGAACTAGGGAAAATGAGAGACGTCTCCAAAAGGAAACAGGAGAAGACTGTTCTGGAAAAGGCTGAGCTACTCAATGACTTTTTTTCTCAGTCTTCACCAGAAAGCGCTCCAGCCACGTTGTCCAAGTTGCAGAAGGCAAAGGCAAGGATCAGGAGAATGAAGAACCATGCACTGTAAGAGACCAGTTTGGGACTATTTGAGGAACCTGAAGGTGCCCTGGGTCCTGATGAGATGCACCTGTGGGTCCTGAGGGACCTGGTGGATGAAGTGGCTAAGGTACTACTCATATTTGATAAGTCATGGCAGTCCAGCAAAGTTTCCACCGAGTGGAAAAGCAAAGACGTAACCTCCATTTTTAAGAAGGGGAAAAAAGGAAGACCTGGGGAACTACAGGCTAGTCACTCTCACCTCCGTGTCTGGCAAGATCATGGAGCAAATCCTCCTGGAAACTACACTAAGGCACACAGAAAATAAAAAGGGGGTTGGTGACAGCCAGCCTGGCTTCACTAAGGGCAACTTGTGCATAAGAAATTTGGTGGCCTTCTATGATGGGATTATAGCATTGGTGGAAAAGGGAAGAGTGACTGACCTTATCTACCTGGAATTGTGTGAAGCATCTGACACTGTCCCACATGACATTCTTGTCTCTAATGATGTGCAGAGAGCTGGATTTAACAGATGGCTCACATGGTGAATAACGAATCAGCTGGATGGTCACACTCAAAGAGTTGTGGTCAGCAGCTGGATGTCCAAGTGCAGACCGGTGATGAGTGGCATTCCTTGTCGGTATTGGGACTCGACATTTTAACATCTGTCAGCAATATGGACAGTAGGATTGAGCACATGCTTAGCAAGTTTGCTGACAACACCAAACTGTTTGGTGTGGTTGACATGCTGGAGAGGAGATATCATTCAGAGGGAGCTTGACAGGCCTGAGTGGTGAGCTGATGCAAACCTCATGAAGTTCAACAAGGTCCTGCACCTGGGTCAGATCAATCCCAAACACAAGTACTGGCTGGGCCTGAGAATTCTTTTCCTGAGAATGGATTGAGAGCAGACCTGAGAAGAACTTTGGGGTGTTGGTGAATGACACATTCAACATGTCTCAGCAATGCGCACCCACAAACCAGAAAGCCAACCGTATCCCAGGCTGCTTCAAAAGCAGTGTGGCCAGCAGGTCAAGGGAGGTGATACCATCCCTCTACTCCACTCCTGTGAGACCCCACCTGGAGTACTGCATCCAGCTCTGGGGCCCCCAGCATAAGGAGGACTTGGACCCATTGGAGTGAGTCCAGATAAGGCCAGGAAGATGCTCAGAGGGCTGGAGCACCTCTGCTACAGAGGCTGAGAGACTTGAGGTTGTTCAGCCTGGACAAGAGAAGGCTCCCAGGAGATCTTAAGGCCCCTTTCAGTGCCCTGGAGCCAGAGGGGCTCCAAGAGAGCTGGAGAGGGACTTTGGACAAGGGCCTGGAGTGACAGGACAAAGGGGAACAGTTTTAAGCTGAAAGAGGGTAGATTTAGATTGGATATTAGGAAGAAAGTCTTCCTTGTGAGGGTGGTGAGGCCCTGGCACAGGTTTCCCAAAGAAGCTGCTGCTGCCCCATCCCTGGCAGTGTTCAAGGCCAGGCTGGATGGGGCTTGGAGCAACCTGGGATAGTGGAAGGTGTTCCTGCCCTTGGCAGAGAGTTAGACTAGATGATCTTGAAGGTCTCATCCAAACCAAACCATTCCGTTATTCTGGGATCTGCAGTAATACATCAAAAACCAGGAAGCTCACAAGTTGTTTTTTTTAAAATCCTCTATTAAACCATCTTGGAATGATTTGTTTATCAAAATCTATACATCTGGACAACAGGGTAGTGTCAATTTAAGTTTACTTTGAAAAATCTTTTTTTAATATACAGAAAAATTCATTTTTGATGTAAAAAAAGAAAAAACAGTTTGGACATCAAGGAACCTGTACTGTAGTCTCTTTGGGAAAGCAGAGGTATTAAAATACACAGCACTTAATGAAAACATACTCTTCTACTCCCCTACTGCCTGTACCATAAGCAGTCCAATATAGTATAAAAGTATAACCTAACTTGAACTTACCATCTCTAATTATCTTTAATACATAGGTCATAAAAGTTGCATGTTAAATGAGGAAAATACACAGAAGAGATGTAAGAATAGCAGAATCTTCTAATTATTGGATGATTGAAACCATTCAGCTACAGAAAACAAGATGCCTAGATAAGAAAAAAACCAAAACTTCCAAAATCAAGACTCTTAGAGGACATATTTAATCAATGATCTTCTTGTCTTCCATGCCAAATTATTAACTAAGCTACACGCTCTTTAAAAGGTCTAAATTAGAACAAGAATATATTTTTAAACTGTTTTACAGTTCTTCACCTGCAATTGTAGACAAGTACCACCAGCAATAACTTCATATACTGAAGTCTATATAAATTAAGTGATTTGCCTTAAATGACACAGAAGATCAGAACAAACCTTAAGAGATACAAAAATAGACTTAAAAATATATGTATCTACCTTTTTTATCATTAAATTAAAACCAAGTATTTGGCAATCAGGTGCATTTTGAAGACCAGCAAAATTATATTTGGCTTCTTCTGTTTCATTTATTAACATATATATATAATTGCATAGTTACCTTATTTTTCCTAATTTTTTGCGGTTTCTACAATTTAGTTGGAATCACAGTAACTTTCCAATAGATAGGTATATATAAAATATAGATGTATATGTAAAATTGGTAACATGAAGCTAAGCTTCTCTAGACATTTCATTATTTTGATGTCATTTGAAATAAATAAGGTTTCTTCATGGCCATATAGTTGTTTGCATTCTAATTTACTGATTCGCCCATTACATACATATATGTGTGTGTGTGTGTATGTACATGTGTGTGTTTGTATGAACATACGCATATATATAATACACTTCTGTACTTACTAACTAAATTTTCAACACTTTCTGTAGTTTATTTCCCCATCACCAGAGTGATTATAAAAGGAATATTATAGCAATAAATTGAAGGAATAATCAACTGGCCACACTGGGAAGGAATTTTTAAAGTCTCTAATCGTTTCTAACAACTAGAAAAACATTTCCTATATTCACACCAGTAAAAGCCAAAGCAATTGTATTGCTTGAATACACTGGACTGTTCTCACTAAGTGTAAATCAATTTCAGAGATACTAATTTCTATTCTCTGTTCTATAATATTAATAAAGTAAGGCATAGTTAAGCAAAAACAGACCAACTATTTTTAGCTGCACCCATGAAACAGCTAAAAAATTTCAATGAAAAATATGGTATCAGGTTTTATACCTGCATCTCAAATCAAATCAGAAGGACTTACTTTTCTATAGATATTTTTCCTAATTAACTTCTTTAGCTATTAAATTAATAACAGGCTTTTACAAAAAATGTATATTCAAACATATTTCTTTCAAAGACGTAAGATATATCTAAAAATGTTTCAATGATTCTCTTTGGAGAAGGGAATCTGCTGACCACTGAGGTCTTTTCTAGAATGGCAGATAAAACTCAATTCCCCATAGAAGAGCTCTAGTTTAACTGCCCTAGCAGGATGGCAGTGCAAGATCTTGTGTAAGACATACAGAGGCAAAAGACATGGAAGAAACTGCAGTTGGCATATCCCCATCCTAAGAAAATCTCAGCAGACTATGTCTTATGGAACACCCCAACACCTTTGTTACACCAGTGGCTCTGCCACTTCTGGTAACAGCCTTGAATTCAGAGGTTGCCAAACTGCCTAAGCCAGGGAGTAGCTCCTTACTCCCACAAGTGCTTTCTGGGAGATACCATCAGCCTGAAAGGTATGTCCAGATCTTTTACAGCTAACAGTAAATTGAGAAAAGCTGTATTTGAACTAAAAATTGTTTGAGAAGACTTTGCATTAAACTCCACCTTGAAAATTCATCCAGAAATGAGAAAGTGGTCCAAGATAGCAATAAAATATTAAACAAAAATTGCCTTATTTTACACTTTATCAATTTTAAAACCAAAGCAAAACTTTATTCCATCAGAACAGCAGTGTTTCTACTCTCCTCTTCCAGCACACTGCGCTTCATCTGGACCTAAATCTGAATTGCTGAACTACTTACCGATGTAACATATCTGAAAGAGGGTCAAGAAAATATGTGACCAAGATATCCAGTATCTTTTGAGTTCCATGGCAAAACATTCTTTCAAAAAGGTTCAATATTTTGATAGGTTCTTATCAGGACACTGAGAGAACTGAAAGCAACCAAAAATTCTCCAACAATGCAGCTGTCATTAACAAGATCCAGGAAGCACAGGGCTCACTAGTAACCTTCTGTGACTCTGTAGCCTCTGAGAGGAAAAAAGGATGCGCTGGGAGCAGCTTGTGGCTGTCATGGAGCCAGCATGGACAGTTTTAGCAACTACTAAAAATTCTTCCTGGTCACATCAGACCTGCTGTTGGAAAGAGGAAACAGTCCTTATTCCTCCCCACAGTGACAACTCTGTTTAAAAGATTTGCATTAAAATCTAAGGCACTGTACAGGGAACATACCTCCACTTCAAAACTAAATACGTTTTTCTCAAACAATATTCAAGTCAAATATAAGTCGGTGGTGGGACTGAACCCTAGTCATTGACATATTGCACAGTACTAAACAAATACTTGAGAAAAGCAGCGTTACTTATTTTTGCATTAAGGCTAAAGTATTTTCCTGCCTTTCAAAAGCTGTTAAGGACAAGGAGAAATTGCTGAAATTCCCTTGGAATCCCCTAGCTGCTCTCTGTTCTCCAGTCTCATGAAGTGTAAGTGAAGGTAACTGCAGACACTACTCACCCCCAACCTGTTCAGAAATACAGTTTTGTATTTCTGTGTATTTTGACAACCCTTCCTGTAAAGAAACTCTTCTGAATGTCCACAGAAATACACAGTTGCAAAAATTCAACAAACAACATTGATATAAAGCAGAAGCAAGCAACAGCATTAAAACTATTCGAAGCAATTACAAGGACAATTTTAAAAAGTCCTAAAAATAAAGTACAAAATACATGCACCGGAGCGTGCTCAGCAACTTCTGTGATACATTCAGTTTCATTGAAAACAAATCTGATGAATTATTACTCAAGAAAGTGAAACAACATAGAGCCTACTTGCATGACAGTCTGATTTGGTGCTTGATATCACAGTTCTCAATAAACCCAGGCACTATGTTTGTGGCAATTATGTGGAAAAAACTATGCAGATTCAGTTGAAGCTGTCAATATTTGCATTGGGTTATCCTCTTTGCCACTTGCTTCTCAGTTCATAACTTGAAATTCAGTGCATGATCAATGATGTTCTTCTTACATTTAATTTTCATCAATGAAAAATACAGTATTCTGAAAACCTCTCATTTTTTAAGGCCACTGCCAAGTTTGATTCTAAAGAAACAGTAAGTACAATATAGAATTTTAGCACACGTCAAGAAAACTAGTGATGTATTTACCTGTATTAAAACCCGTATCTGATGGAAGAAACAAATAGCAGGCAGCCAGCCATTCATAAAAAAATGATTCAACATTTACATGGTCGTGTTAATGAATTCTTAATGAGATAATGCTGCTTACAACTGTTTTTCCATGAACAAAGTTTTCATGGTGTTACGTAGCGGACAGGCATATAATTTAAGGAGCAGCTGAATACTATAAAGAGACGAAGCCCTCTATTTACCCACCGGCCAGGAAGAAATCACAGAGCTTCATACACTCTTGAGATGGAGCGATCTCTCCAGTGGCAAGATACAACCATCACACTATGTTACCACGGTGCATTTCCTGCACGAGGAATTACAAATGTCACATATTTAATGTGCTTTAGATGTTATTACAGCACCCAAGTTCTGCCAAAATAGTATAAGGTTTTCCAGTATTTTCGTTACAGGTTTCTATTTCCAAGTATGTTTGGAAGCGTTTTTAAAAAATGCAGCTTGTTAAATTGATACCTGGTACAGAAAACTAGAGTGATAAATCTCTTGTTGGTTTTCAGCGTGAAACTTACGGAGCTTTTTGAAACTACTCCTTAGATGTTACTTCCAGGACACACTAAAAAGAACCAAATTTTAACCAAAAAAAAAAAAAGAGAATCTTGAATCCACTTCTGAAAACAGAATCAAACTTGTATTTCTTTCTTATATAGGGTTTCTTCTTAAACCAAAAATATTTTTTAATATCCAGGGGTAATAGCACAATAGACGAAAAATAGTACAATACTACAATAGATGAAAGAAAACTCCAAACTAGTGTCTGAAAAGTGGCCTTATCTAGAGAGATCTCTCAGCCCACTTGCACTGCATTATATATTAAATCCCTTAATTATGTAATCATATGAAAAATCACAGTATTTGAAGGATATTAAACAAAATAATTTTAATCAGACAAATGATTTAGTTTATTTTTTGACCGAAGTTTGCATGGTGAAGGAGATAAACAGGTTATTTTCTACGGCTGTGAACACTTACAGTTTGTGTTTATTAGTTGGTTTAAACATTTTAGCTGTTGAGCATCCAAGCTTCAGTGAATATACATCAAGACATCACCTAATATCACTTTAAGTAGATTTCATGCTCTTTTTTCTTACATGTGTAGGCAGAAAATATAAAACCTGATTTAATCACCCTACTGTAAATTGAATACAGTGCATAAGTAAAACAGGCAACTTCAAACACTGTGGTGGATTCAGATTAGAAGGCAAATGAGAAGCAGAAACCTTTCATGTCCAAAACGGCCAATCAAATGATCAAACGATGAGAAATTTCGTTGTATTAGTCTTTTTAACAATTCACAATACAGCCAGGTTTCTCTATAGTTCGTGCTGAATTTCCTGATTGCATTCCTAATATGAGGGACAACACAACGAAGTTAGGTGAACAAAACACATATTGGTGGCACAGGTTTCGTATTTGTCCCCAAGCACAAAGCAATACTGCTCTAAATAGATTTTCTGTTCCATTTATGATGCTTAATTGTGAACAGCAGGGACTCCCTAATATATTTTTAATTTCAAAATCTCATATACCAACTGTTGTGATATTATCTGTCACTCACCTCAGCCACCTGCTGAGTCTCCACTACCTGCTGAGCCAGCACCTCCATACTGGTTGCCATGGTGAAACAAGATCATTAGAGAACCTGTTTGGAAAGATGCCAGCAACTTCCATCAGGCACAAAAGTCAGGGATTTTTCTTCTTATTAAAGAAAGCTCTGAGATGACTTTTTGGTAATTTACAGTGCTGCTTGATGTATCTGGGAAATAAGCCAAGATGCCATGGATGCGTGTGTGCGACTACATACATGCACACATGTACATATATGGGACATGCACACTGGAACCGTGCTGTTCAAACACCTGAGGCACAGCGTTACTCCCTTACTCTATAAAGCCTCTAATACACTATTTCCACTCTATTATTTAGGTTGCAAAGAGGAGATGGTAATTTCATAAATGAGAAAGGACTAATTTGAGTGTCAACTACTGACGTAGTTTGTGGAATTCATAGATCTCTAAGGCGCTTTCCTCAGCTCAAGAAGGATAAACCTTACAGTTATACAGTTTCTACACCCCACACTGAATACAGGACAGCAAGCTAAGAATGCTGTTTTGCACAAAATTTTATCAAGTCATTCCATCAAAGTGCCATGTTCGTTTATATTCTTAGAGTAATCTTGCACAATAAGGAAAATAAACTGTCACATCTAAAATGTATTTTCCATTATCTAACTATTTTTTCATTATAATGTGATGGTATTATCACTTTGAGAAGAAAATACTGCAGAATCATTCTATCCTATTCTGAATGACCGCACACTGAACTTTACAGCCTATGGGGATTAAAAAAAAAAAAAGACAAAGGAATCAAGGATAAAGAAACAAGAAAAGCCACTTCCAATGTATTTTTAATTATCATTATTAGGGCTGTGTTTCTCCCAGCATGAATTTAATTAAGATTTCCAATTAATTAATTCAGTTTTTAATTGTGACTTGCTCATTACAGAGCCAGACTTCAGATTCTGACGCAGGTGTAGGTAATGAAAAGGCATTCCTGAATGCTGGCCCATTTGATGTTTTATTGAAAACCTCTGTTTGTATCTCCAAAGCAATCATTTAATATAAAATTGAAAAATACTGCAAACAATAGCAAGACATGTAACAGAAAAACGCATTTCCCTATGGAAACTATTTATGCTAGTTTTTCCTACAGCTTGTCATGTTTTATTCAAGTGTTCAATTTACACATTAAGATTATGAACCATTTCCACCAAACCCAGCTTGTGAATGGTTTCTCAGTTGTTCAGTAACTCCTTTTCAGTGTGTTCTGTTATCTTAAATTGTTTTATATTCAGCATGAATGATAACCATACGATCTTAACGTTATTTTCTCAATGCTTTAAGATGAAAGAAGCCCTGCAGATGAGATATTTTGTTCATAAAAGTACCTTTCTGAGACACAAAGAAGTCTTTGTTGCAGTATGGCTCTGACAGATTTGCTGGTGGTGGTGTTATCCACTAAGGCTTTTTGTACTTTTGACCCTTCCAAAACAGCCTTACGCTGAGACTATTAAGCTGATTCAGTTGAAACCCAGAGATCGTACACAGCCATACCAAGCTTCTTAATGGTGTAGACTCCCAAAAGGCAAAATCAGCTTCTTAGCAAAAGCCTTGAGCAGCAGTTTGTAAGGCAACAACGAAAAAAAAAAATTCCCCAAGCAAACCAACAAGAGGTGCAACTTAAAATCTGCAAGGAGGCACAGGGAGCACCAGGAAATTATTTCCAGTGTAGTAGTGTGGCAGCCAGCTCAGTGTGTGCTGAGGCACTGCTGTAGAAAACACGGTGTAAACCCATTAATCTCTGCCTAAGATGCAGTGCAACCTCAGAAACAAGTCATAAACTCCATTTGAGATATTCTACGGGTACGGCCCAACCAGGACGACATGGCAAAAGGCCGAATTCAGAATTACTGAAGTTTGCTCCTTTGTCTTAAGGAAACGAAGTTCTTCACACTGCGAGCTCGAGTCGGCTACACCGGCGGGGCGCGGGTGCGGCTCTGCCGGCAGTCTCTGTTACGTTATTCTGGCGGTCAGGACACAACCGGCACCCCGAAACACAACGAGCACCCCCGAAACCAGCGCAGACTCGACGAGCAGCCCAGCCCGGCCCAACCCGGCAGGGCCCGAACCCCGCGGGCAGGGCGGGGCCAAGCCCTCCCGCCGCCCGCGGCAGAAGAGCCGCGTCCAGCTCCCGCTGCGCGCGCCGTCAGCCCCGCCCCCCGGCCCGACCAATGACCTCATGGCAGGCGCAGCGCTCCCCCGCACGGCGCCCATTGGCTGAGTGACCCGCCTGTAATGGCGGCGGCACCGCCCCCCGAGCGCAAAAAGAACCCCCCCGGGGACGCACTGAGCACAAGATGGCGGTGCTGGCCTCACGCCAGGGCCCAGGCGGGGCTGCTGCTGCCGCTGCCGCCGCCGCCATCGCCATTAGGCCCCTTCCCCTCCCCTCCGGTATAACCTTGTGTCAGGCTATGGGAGGCCTGAGCATGGCAGTGAGGAAGCAGCCGGTAAGATGGCGGCGGTCTCAGCCCCGTATGCAAAGTACCCACCGCC
>VXAY01004762.1:3891143-3906260 GCA_013399855.1 Oxyruncus cristatus
CCGCCTCAGAGCGGCGCTTGGGGGATGGGGGATCCCAGCCAGCACAGACCACCTCCTTCTTCGCGCTTGTGCCCTGCGCGCCGAGGGCTCCCGTCCTTCGGGCGCAGTTCCTGCCAGGAGCGAGGGCTGCACCGGGGGCTCCTCTCCTCAGGGCTCCACCGAGGGCTTCTCCGGGGGCTCCTCTCCTCATGGAGAGCGGGCTCCACTGAGGGCTCCTCTGCTTCGGGCCGCAGTTCCTGACGATAAGGATTAAATTGCTCCCAGCCATAGTGGAGAAGGGGTTTTAGTGGTGTTCATTTTCAAACGCACCTGCTGATAACAACGACCTTGTAGTTCCTCCCTTTTGTGAGAAGAAAAAATGTGCTGCAACATTGTCATACAAGAAGAGGAGGGAAGAGATGCCGTGGAAGTTGCACCCTGCCCAGGTGAACAGACTGAATTCCCCACAGAGCAGAGGTTAGATGTGCATACTTGTGGAGAGGGAAGGAGGTTTTAGGTGTGGAAGGAGAGAACTGCTGCAATGCTCTTGTGGGCTGCTAGAGTACTAATGGCATAGCCAAAGCCTTCTCTCTGGCCGTGGTGATGGCAATAAAAGTACATAATGAACTAAGAGGTGGTCGAAAGTCAGGGCAGGCCAAGTACTACAAAATAAAGATAGAGTTTAAGGTTGCTCATGTGTTTTAAATGGTTGGGATATTGTAGGTAATTGGATAATTAGGATTAGTATTGCAGAGCTTTGTTGTTCGGGGTTTTTTTAAGTTCTCATTTCAGGTGCTTAAAATTTTCATAGAATTTTCCGGAGACTTTTGATATAAATTTTAAGAGCAAAACTGATACCTAGCGTGGAAAAAATCAACAGTTATAAGTGACTGGCAAGGTTTTAACTGTATAAACTGGTCTTGTTAATGCCACGTTCAATTTAAATCTGTCTTTTAAGTGTTAGTAGATGACTTTTGAAGTATGAGTCCTCATGGCCTGCTTTTTTGTACATGGCTGGGCATTGCTGAGGGAAGCTTGTGACCTCCATCCTGTGGGGGTTTTGCCATCATGTCTCCTTGTTCATCTCTTAGCAAAAATGAACTTGCTGTCTGCTGTAGCCTTTTTGACTGCAGAAAAATATAACTACATAGAATCATTAAGGTTGGAAAAGACCTCCAAGGTCATCAAGTCCAACCTTTGACCTCAAAACACCATGCTCTGGAGTCTAGAAACTGTCTTGTCAAAACTTGATCAAAAGTGGTGTTACAGTGTTACCCAGGCTGAAGAATTGCACTGCTTTTAACACACAGAAGTTTATATGTTATGTTCCCAAGTAATTTGTGGAGTTAAACGGGTGTTTTTCCCTTAGTATTTAAGGGAATACCTTTCCCCCTCGCTGAGTATTGGCACTTTCTTTTACCTTCACAAGCAGTGATACTCACTAAACATGGTAACAGCCAAAGTAGTCGTTATTGCTTTTGTATCAAAGTAGCATGCAAACAGGAAAAGTCTGGTTGGTATTCATAGCTGTGTGGTTTTCACCAATTGTAAAAGAGAATCAGCTCAGGAAGGGCAGCAGTCCCAGGGCTTGACCAGCAGTGCTTATGTAAGTGGCACAGAGTCTTGTCATGTTGGTATTCTCTATCTCTGAAAAACTTGTACTTTGGAAAAATAATTTAGTAACTGTTTAAAACCCAGATTTTAACTATGCATATGCTGTAAAATAGGTCCAAATATTAGTTGCACCTAATGGCTAATAACTTTAATGCTTTTCAATAAGTAGAAAAATAAACAGAAAACCTCTGAAACAACAAATGAGGGCAGCTTGCATGTCAGCTATTGGCCAAGTAGCTAGTTCATTGTGACTTATTACTGAATTTTTTTTGACACAAAGTTTTTGTTTTGGAAGAGTAATACTAACTACAAATTAGTAGGAAAGAGCTGTGTAAGTAAATGGCAGGTAGTAAACTGAGTGTGTATATATATATCTATTAGTTAACATTTTCTAAAGGGTGATTACTGGAATAATTCTGAAACTATGATAATTTCTGTCTCTGGTGCTTAGCTTTGCTCAAATTTAGTTAACAGTTGGACTGAAATTGTGAGGACACTTTCGTTTTTTGCTCTTTCTTTATGCTGTATTGAGACCATTTGTATCTGTAAGTCAAATAGGCGAGCTTTACAGGAGATAAATGCAGTGTGGACTGAAACACATCATCATAACAACTAGATCTAAATCCTGTTCCCACCAGAAGGGCTCCACTAGCATCTTCTGATTTGATGCTCTTCCCTAGTTTGTCAGAGAACTGGTTAATAGGCAAGTATCTATTAACAGTAACTGGAACTGCAAAGCTGGAATTATAGAAGATAAAAATAATGTAAAGGAAAAGCCTGTAGAACTGCAGTTATGTTTTGCTCTTTTATTTTTCTACCTTACTTAAAACAATGTTCAATAGCACTGTATCGTATTTTCATGTCTTCATTTCATGCTTCTAACTGAAAGCTTCATACAACAGTCACCAAATGTCAACACCTAAATCTTCATAATATTCTGTAGTGCAGTTTTGTTTTGAGACCATAGTTAGAGATCTTACTCTATATTCAACGTCTTATTTTTTTGTAAGTGCAGAATGTTTTTAAGGGGGGGGGGAATAAACATTTACAGTGTAAGGCCATGGTTCTAACATAAAGAGTTAACATTGGTGTTCATTCATTAACTAAAGAATCAGAAGTTTTACTTTTCTTATACTTGGTTTCTGTTTGCACACGATAATATATGCTATATGAACTGGTCAGACTCAGTTGTATCAAAAAACCTCCAAAACAATTATATTTTTATTTAGTGGTAGGTATTTGTTTCTTTAAGCTTGTTTTTGCCGGTCATAAACTGAACTACCTTATGATTTGGGTATATATTATAGACCTTTAAAAATGCAGACTATTCTAAACAATTTTTAGGGTAAAAAATTCAGATATCCATTAACCTTCTTAAAGAAAGGGAAAAATCAAAGTAATAAAAATGCCCAACAATATATTTTAATGCAAGTAAATTCTTGAACATGGTATTTTTATACAAGATATATTTTAATCATAGATGCTGTTCTATTCCTCAGTCAAATATTATGACAAATACAAGACACAAAGCCATTGTATTGCAATGATTAGAACACCACTTCTCAACCTTCTTTATAGAAAACCCCAACCCAAACACTAAAAAACCCCCCACCCTAACAAAAACCAACCCCCCAAACCAAACACAAAAACCCAGCCCCCCAAACTCCAGACATCTATATCCTCAGCTGGTATAAAGCAGCACAGCATCTTTGAAGTGACACAAACACAGCTGGCTGCTGAGAATCCAGCCCTGGAGATGTAGTGCACGGCAGCAGTCTGATGTGAGACAGGTATAAGCCACAGGAGTTCCAAAGCACTCCAGCAGAGCAGGGTCAGACAAGTGCATTTCAGTGCACCCAGCATATTTCAAATGCTGTGCTAGTTATGTGCATTCAATTTTTGATGATATTTTTCATAGCAAGAACAGCAGAAACATAAAGAAAATAAAGATAGGTTATTTAAATAGAGGATAAAAATCTTAACACTACTGGGTAGACATGTTAAATAAAAACGGTCTGTAGGTTTATAATAAATTAGAAATAACCTTTGGGTTTGAGTCTGATGCAGTATTTAGAGAGAAGTGATATAATTCAGTGCCTGGATCTGTAGAGCTACTGAAGTGCATTTCAAAGTACTGCAGTGATAAGAAACTAAACCTTTTAACATAAATTATACAGTGCTCTGTGTAAAATTATAAATTGACAGTAAGTAATTATGTTGGATCATAGCCAGTGCAGTGTTGGTAGACCAGGTAAATTGAATGTGTTATTCATTCATTTTCTGTGGAAGCATAATTTCATGCTGGCACTTGTTAACGAATGGGTAATAAATCATGCCACAGATCTCCTCAGAAACATGAAGAAAAGGAAACTGTAGTTCAATATAAATGATAAAGTGCTTTAAATGATCATTTGTTGTGTACTACATTGTTTCTCATGTTGTGGTAGACATCAAAACCAACTCAATTAAATACGGTAGTGCTCTAGAGTAAGTAAATCTGACCCTGTTACTTACTGTAGTCAGTATTTCCATGTATTTTCTGGTCTTGATGTTAGACTTAGTTTACTGTGAGGTCAGAGGAGAAGCTTATAGTACAGGCTGAAGTTGCACATACATGAAGATCACCATAAATAATCTCTATTTTGAAGCTTTCATTTGCAACAACATAGATGTAAGAAGAAGGAAGCAAAAAGAGCAAACTGGAAACAGTTCAAATCCAGTGCATGCAGCCAGTGGGCCTGAATACACTGTTCAGTTTTGTAAGTCAGAAGAGGATTGCTGGAAATGTATAGAAATCTGAGAATTTATTCCAAGTCCATTGCGTGATAGCTGCTATAATATGGATGCTTCTTCCATGGCTTCAATCCACCTAAAAAGGGCAGAAAAGAAAAAGTGGTACATATAAAAATATATACATTTTAAGAAGATAGGTATTTTAAGAAAAATAAGTATTTTAAGAACATAAAGCTTGAAGAAGACTGTATTTTCCATCCCAGTTCTGATGAGGAACTAGTTTTGTGATTGAAGCAGGGAGCTGAGTATTAGGACTCCTGCCTTCTAGTGCAGTCTTGACCAGTAAATTATTAAAGTCTCAAAGACAGTATAAGTGCTGTCTTAGAATAGGAAAGATGAAACCACTGAAGTATGTTTAAAAGCAACAAAACCTTGTATAAACACTCATTTCCTTTCCTGTGTGTCTTGAGGTGCTGGCATTTTTATTATAAATTTTGTGACTATTTTATTATGTGGAACCAGTAGCATTAGAATGGAGAAAAATTAGCAATTATTTGTTGATGAGAAAACTAAGATTGAACATATAAATCGAACATATAAATCAGAAGTTTCTATACAGTGTTCACCTGTGACAGACTTCTAGATATGACTCTTGAGACTCAGTCTCCTCTTTACACATAGGAGGAAGCAAATTCTCCTTCCTGAAGGAAATTAAAAGCACCAGATAGATTTTTAATGTCACTCAGGCCAGTCACATGTAATTTGGCTTAATCAACACTGAAAGTTGCTTGCTTCCTCTGTCATGAAGGCATTCGGAACTGAAGGAGAGGGGAAAGCCCTACATAAGCTTTTGGACCTGTGCACTCGCTAGTGTGGAAATCTACCCCCATACCTCTGTGCTGAATTGTTATCCTCTGCTCGGAAGCTATAAAAGAGAGTCTGCTTGTGGTAGAGATGGAAAACTGCATCCGTGCTTCCATCCTCCTTTTCTGGGGCAATGGTGAAACCCAGCAAAGGCAAACTCTCTGTAGCTACTTTGTCCTGAAAGCAAAGAAGTAGTAAACCAAAATTTAGAGAGAAGGCTTGTAACAGTCTGAGGGCTCTTTCCGAAAACCAAGTGATACAATCCTGCTATGACAGAAATGCAAAAGCAGTAGTGTGAATGTTCTGCTGGACTCATGGCTCTTACCTAAACAAGAGCAATGCCTGCGCTGCACATTTTTATCTACTCTGAGTACTGAACTTGAACACCACTTCTGCAAATCTAATTCTTCGTGATCATCCACATGGCTATGCAGGTCAAATTAGCCACTGCATTGAAGGCTGTCTTTGACATAATGGTCCAGGAGGCAAACCAGAGATTACTGAGAGTATGGGACAGTCCAGCAGCAGTTCTGAAAGCCTGAGACTCACTCCCAGTTATGATTCTTTCAATATTTTTTTTTTCTGGGTGCAAATAGTAGTCTTTTTGGTGCCTTGTCATTTCCTTTCATAGCACTAGTGACTTTTTCAGAAATCTGCTCCTTCTTAAAGAACAGACTTGCTTTCCAAAAGGCTGGTTTGAAATTTCCTAGCAGGTAATGCAATTAATTGTTAATTTAGTCCCAAGAAACTTCCACGAATTTTGCTTGCCAGACATGGCTTTGCAGAATTCAAAGAAAACAATAAGCCTTAAGTGAATTGCAGTTTAGCAGTGATAGCTGCAGTTTTGATCACTGTATTTAGGCAGTGATTATATGTGTATGTTGGCTTTGCCTGTGCTTTTAGAAGGTAAATTGCAGACTGGGAATGCAAAGTGTAATTAGGCATTGCTGCTTTTTCCCTATTGTTGAACCAGAAATGATCACTTTTAAGGTTAGGTGAGGCAAGGTAAATGTGTGGGATACAGAATTTGATGATAATGATCTGAACTGCTGGTCAAATCATGAACCCTTTTGTGCCTCAATCTCCTCATCTTTTTAAAGGGGATAACATTGCTTCATGCAACCATCACATGATATTTGCAAAGTATTCTCAGGGCTTAAAGTACCAAGTATTGCTTTTGCAAGTTTTTGCATTGTCCTTTTTTTCAGCAAAATGAATTTTTATGGTTTTGCTTATGAAATCTGTCCATTATAACCACACTTACATCAAGTTTATTTGTATTGCAGCTATTATAAAATAAGAAAAGGGACCAGAAAGGACAAAATACATAAAAATGATCTAGTTGATACCCAGCCTCCTTGGCTGTAAGGAGGAGCTTACAGACCAACACAGCTAGGGCTGTGGCTGAGCTCCCTGGGGACTCAGTCTGTTAGGACCAGGTCTCAGAAGGCAGATAGTTGTGAAAACTACCATTTCTACCTTTCCCATTTCCTGGTTCTGCCTGTAGGGAGTAAAGAAGGGATCTCAGATAAGAAACTACCTAATTGTCAGATTGCACAGTACCTCATTTGCTATATAGGTGTAGAGGACTTTGCCTTTGATAACAAACCAGCGTTTCTTCCAGTGTCTTTTGCCTCCCTTACATCTGCTGAGGTAACCGCTGATGGTAGCTCCCTCTCCTGAGGCTGCCACCTGGAGCAAGGTAGGAGAAATCAGGATTTGTAACAGCAAATGCTTTTTCCCTCCTGTTTATGCATGCTTGCTTCACACCAGACAACCAGGTGAAACTGTTAAGTAGACCATTAAAAGTATTGATACAGACAAATTATAAGCATGGTATTACGGTTCTTTTTAACTGTTTGAATATTTAAACTTTGTTCTCAGTATCTAATGGGAAATATGCAGTTGAGTTATTATTCAGGTCAGTAAGCTTACAGTTGTGTTCTGAAAAGCCAAACTTGTCCCTTTTCCCAGGTCTGGAGTATTTTTGTACTTTAAAAGTACATGCTTCCAAAAGTGAATTACAGTCTTGTGGCTGAACACTTTCAAGACGTGGGTATATTTACGGCTTTGCTATGGTTTTATATTAATTTATATTAATCACTTATTGATGACTTGGTTTCATTTGTGAAATAATATTTCTGAGAAGAGTTGCCCCTCTCACAGAAATATTTTGAGATCTATGTGCTTAATGTTCTTAAAAATCCAGATTTTGAGTAGCTGGAACTATACACACGCGCGCGCACACACACACAATGCAGTGTACATCATTAATTACAGCAGTAAACAGTGTTGGATTTAGAAACACAGAGCAGAGATTCAAACCAGCTTGTGTAGCACTGACAGAAGGGAAAACGGAGCATTTATATAGATGTGTTTTGCAGCAGAACAGAAATGTACCACGACCTGGAGTAATGCTATTGTGAGATAGTTCATGTTAATAAACATGTGCTGCCTCCATGTGGATAGAAAGGTGATGCTTTTTTCCTCATGCGGTTTAAAGTCTGCCTGCTGGCTCTTTCAGTATTAAATTTGTGTGTTTGTATTACATGGTTGTATCTCTGGCGCAGTTTCATAAACAAACCTCAAGAGATTCCAGGGTCTTGACTCTACAGGGAGTTCAGCAAGATGTTTACACCCTCATTTCTTTATACAGTGATAAATACCTGCAGGAAATGGAAGTACCTTGCTGTGCTCAAGTTCAGTGGGCAGCTTAGCTATCTAGAACACATCAAAATGATTGGTACCTTGTTCCTGGAAAGAAAACTAATACAGCTTTAGAAATCATAGCCCCATTGAAATTGGTGGGAATTCTATTTACACTGGTAAGATTGTCAGTGTCTATGATCTGCTCTATTGTTCTGTCTAGTACCTTGAAGGTGTTTTAGTTTTTTTCAAGACTTCACAGGCTGATGAGCAAATTAAAGTATCATACTCTAACTGGGTTCCTCAGTGGGCTCAAGACACTTCTGTGGTATCTCCAGAGCTCCGAGTATTTTTTTATTTTAAACACTACTGTGAAAAACAAAAAAATAATTGCATGATGAAAGTAAACCAAGGCATGTGCTGAGCGCACTGCACACAGTATAAACATAGCTGCTGAAGTATGAGCACGCAGTTTCCTAGAGTCTCTTGCCTTTCTTAGGCAGCTTGGTCCTACCTCCATGAGAGCTGAAGGAATCTTCTTCTGTTTCTTAAAAGTTGAATAATGAATATTGTGGAAGACAGAGGAGAAGGCACTGCTTGAACACCTGGATGAATTTGGAGGGAAGCTCACACTTCGTGGCCGCTCTGCAAGATTAAGAAAATTCAGAAGGGGAAGGGGGAAATGGATGAGTTGATACATATCAGGCTGTGTAACAGACACGCAGTATGCTAATGTAAATGACTAAGGAAAATGCAATGCCGCCTTCATGCCCAGTTTTTCTTTTAGCCTTTCTTTCAAATCACCTTTTTAAGTCTGATTAGTGGATTCCATAGCACCCTTTTTTAATAACCTACAGTTGCTTGAAGGAAGCCTGCAAGAAAGCTGACAAAGCACAGCACAGCTTGTTTCCTTGTTATTTAAAACAAGCATTAAACAAATGGCTTTAACATCTTCTCCTCTATGTTCTGTAACACCTTTGCAGGATAGATTCACTAATGTGACATTCTTTCTGAATGAACTATTTTCTTTGAATTCTATATGGGAGACAGTTCTTCTGGCTCTGAAAATCTCCATTAACCCCACTTGTCCGAGTTCACATCTTCATGATTCCACTTCTGGCAACACACATTATTTGAAAGCTCTTAGTAAAAGCATTGTTTTAGCATGAGTCTGAAGTATGCTTCGTGGACACAGAGTGGCTTGAAGATGCTTTTTTTGGCTGTTGTGACAGCATCTGTTCATGTGTTTGCTTGGCTAGTGTGAATTTCTTCAGTCAGAATGGAAAAACTAAACTTCATTTGTCCACACCTTTTTATTCTTGGCAATATAATATGCTTATTTTTAGAGATTGTCTATATGAGTAGTTGTACAAGAAAATTATGTCCTGTTCACTCTCTGTTCATATATTTGTAACCCCTCTCCCTCTTTTGTCTTTGATTTGGATGTGTATTTAGATCAGAAGAGAGACTTACATAGTAGGATAATAATACATTTCTAGATAGGCAGTAGCTCTTCTGCTTTGAATTTATGCTTTCATCTGTAACCAGGTTAACTCCCTATGTAGAAAAGCTCTTAGTGACTCTGCACTTTTTGTAAAAGCTACAACATGGATGAGGACAGTGAAGAACCACAAAGCCATTGTTTTACTTTAATGGATAGTTAATTAGAAATGACAGGAAAGAGTTATGACCTATAATTACATCACAGAATAAAATAGTTCAGTTAGAAGGAGCCTACAACAATCATCTAGTTGAACTGTCTGACCAATTCAGGGCTGCTCAAAAGTCAAATTGTGTTATTAAGGGCATTGTCCAAATGTCCTTTAAACACTGAGAGGCATAGGGCATTGACCACCTCTCTAGAAAGCCTGTCCCACTGTTTGGCCACCTCCTGGGAAAAGAAAGGTTTCCTCATGTCAAGTCAGAACCTCCCCTGGTGAAGCTTTGAACCATTCTCATGTGTCTTGTCACTGCATCACATGGAGAATAGATCAGTACCACTGTCTCCATATCCCCTCCTCAGGAAGCTGCAGAGAGCAATGAGATCACCCCTCAGCCTCCTTATCTCCAGAGGAGACAAACACAGAGTTCTCAGTTGCTCCTCACAGGACATAGTTTTTATCATTATTCTGGTTTATTAAAAAGGTCAGGGAAGCCCTCAGAGAACCTGCCTTAGATTCATAGAAGATTTGGGTTGGAAGGACCTTAAAGCTCATTTCATTCCAGCTCCTGCCATGGGCAGGGACACCTTCCACTAGCCCAGGTTGCTCCAAGCCTCGTCCAACCTGAATACTGCCAGGGATGGGGCAGCCACAGCTTCTCTAGGCAACCTGTGCCAGGGCCTCATCACCCTCACAGAGAAGAACTTCTGTATATCTAACCTAAATTTCCCCTCTTTCCATTTGAAAAAACAGTTTGCTAAACTTGGTTTTATGGCTTGCTAAACAGTTTCAGCTGCCATAAAGCCTGACTCTCCTGGAACCTCAAAACACGTGCCTCAAGCCTGAGGCATATTTAACAAAATACAACATAGTAGGCAGGTCCTAAAGCCTCCTCATCATACAGGAAGGAAATTGATTTGTCATTTTTTTTATAAGAATGAAAAAATCCTACCTCTTTTATTAAGTTCCACGTAGCAGCTATCACAGACTTTGGCTGCTTGATCTTTAAGGTACTTCATAGGGTACTTGTTTCTTGAACAATTTCGACATACAATCTGTTCCATCAAGAGATGCACATAAATATAATTTCTATTTATAGAGATGCACATACAAAACAAATTCCCTGAGCTTGCTGGGAGAGATGGATAGTGGACCAGACATGGTTCTCTCCTAAAACTGTGGCAGCCAGGAAATGTCTGCTGACTGAAATATGATTGCTGTGGGTTTGCACTGTTGTAAGCCAAGCAGAATTGAACACTGTATTTAGTTGCACACCATTGCTGCGTCCTTCTCCTCAGGAATTTACACCTTCCCTAGTAGTGAATTGTAGAATGACACCTTTAAAATTACTTCTGTTTTCATAGCTTTGTTAGTAACATTGTTTTCTTAAGAAAGCTTGCATGTTCCTGCAATCCCTGTGTAAGTTCAGACTGATTTTCTCTGTGGAATTAGAAAAAAGGTTAGGTAATTTTTTTTTTTTTTTTTAATACGAGCAAAATCACTGGTAGTTTTATTAAAATTAAAAAAAAAATCAGCTTAAAAGACAGCCATGGTTTAAAGCACGACTGCAGGTTTATGTATACAAATGAATCTCTACAGTCAGGAATAAAGAGACAAAACCAAGAAAGCTTATGGATCCCCTTAGCTTTAGGGCAAAAGGCAACAGCTCTTCAATGGAGCACAGAGGAAACTTTCCCTTTGGTCACTGACCAAACCATGCTCTACTGCTGAATTTCTTCACTTTTCTTGGAAGATAACTTTACCAGATGTTATTAGGGACATGTCATGGAGTCCATGTGCTACTGCTCTGGTCCAGAACAGAGCCCGTATTTTTAGCGTATTGCTTCACTGTCTCCAGAGCTAGCTATATATCAGATATAATGGCTGCACCCAGCAATAATTAACCTGTCAGCCTTTAACTACCCGCTTTCGGGAGGTTGTTTTACCCCTTCAGGCAAGGTTACTGTTGTTTCTTCTAGAGGCATTAGGAATGTAATTTCCTAATGCAGCAAAGCACTCATAGGTTCTGTGAGAAGTCAAATTCAGGTCTTGATGTTGCTACAAATATGCATAAGTTACAGCAGTAACAGCTGGCATCCCAGAGGTGTGAATAAAGCCCCCCTAGAAGCTTGTAGACCTCTTACCTTCCCACAGGCATGGCAGTGATGTCGCCTCAAAGTGAGAGTGAAGTCACAGCCACAGTTCATGCACATCATGACATGGGACACAGGTACCAAAGTAGGAGGCCTCTCACCCAAGGGTATTCCAAGCCTTTCCCTTAGCTTAAAATCAAACAAGAATAAATGAAAAAGCATCCACACTTTCAAAGTGCACTCAGTCAGCCCTGTTTCATCACATACACATCAGAATTCTATTCTCATTTCAATCTACCTTCTCCTGTTAAGATCCCCAGATTTCCTCATTCTTAATGCACTTTTAAATGACATACAACTGCTTCAGCACTGAAGATTAGCACATGGTGCTCTTAAAGCCAGTCACAAGTAAAAATCGATGCAAATCTATTTTTGGTGAGACCCTGACACCCTTCCATGCCAGACAAGTATCTGATTAACTGCATATGAAAATTGCAGGTAAGAACATGAGTCAAAGCTATCTTTCTATTAAAAGCTTTTGAAATAATATCCATAAAAAGGTCTACAGCTTTCAATCAAGAAAGTACCTGAGCTTTTTATGTCATTACACCTTGGGACAGTTCTGTGATGATGCAACAGAGACTAAAGAAAACATAAAAACCAAAGATGAATTTACCCTCCCCTACTCCTACTCCAAATCTGATCCATGCTTTCCATGGCTGATCTGAATATATGTAAGGAGCTTTAGAAAAATGTATTCACTTTCCCAGTTCTTGGAATGCACTACATTGCAGTATTGTTCAGGTGCCTTTGCTCAAGCCCAGGGAGCCATGGTCCCCATGCAACTGAACCCAATCTAATAAACTGTTCTGAGAAGCTATGTTACTTCAGGTTCAGCACCGAAGTATTAGGGGTCCCCCACTGTCAGTTCACAGCAGCTCAGCATTTGGCACAGATAGCACAAACTCTCGTGCTTTTGAAGGACTGCTTGTTAGGAAGGTTTCCTATGTGGAAATTAGACTTCTGCAGACAAATAGGATCTAAAGATAGACAAATCAAATTCCTCCCAATTTTCTTTATGTGCACATTCAGGTTTACATCAGAAGCAGAGCTGGAAAAGAAATTATTTTTTCATTTGTTGAAAAAGGATTTGGTTTAGATTGCTATACTGACTAATTTCTATTTTTTTCTTGTTAAATATTTGAAAGTAGATTAGATACAGGCCAGAAAAAAATCCTGTTTTGGTTTTGAATTAATTTTTTACATTCTGAGGTCTTAAAAAATTTCAAGTTTAACCACAAACTGGTTGAGGTTGGAAGGGACCTCTGAAGGACATCTGGTCCACCCACTCTACTCAAGCAAGGCTATGTAGCAGCAGTTGGCAAGGACTGTGTCCAGGTGTCCTTTGAACATTTCCAAGGATGGAGACTCCACAACCTCCCCGGGCAACCTGTGCCAGTGCTTGGTCACCCTCAGAGTGAAAAAGTGTTTGCTGCTGTTAGAGGGAACCTCCTGTGTTTCAGTTTGTGGCCACTGCCTCTGGTCCTGTCACGGAGCACCCCTGAGAAGAGCCTGGCTCCATCTTCTTTGTACCCTCCAGGGACTTGTACACTAGGTGAGTTCCTCCCTGAGCCTTCTCCAGGTTGAACAGTCCCAGCATTCTCAGCCTTTCCTCATAGGAGAGATGCTCCAGTCCCTTATCATTTTTGTTGCCCTTTGTTGGGCTTCCCAGCATTTCCATGTGTCATACTGAGGAGCCCAGCACTGGGCACAGCACTCCAGATGTGGCCTCACCAGCACTCTTTATTATTTAGTAAAATTGGGGTTCTACCTAAGCTAAAATAACATTTTTACTTTTTATGAGGTGCATTCTTTGCCTTCTTAACTGAGAGCAGTACAACTGAAAATAATGAGATAATATACATAATTGTGCTGGTACAATTGCAAAATTGCTAGTGGGGTTTGCACTGGCAGTTACTTTATTGTGTGTATAACATTAGTGTAACTAACGGGTAATTTTGGTTTTTTTACATCTATAAAGTTTGTAGCTATTTTTAATTAATCCAAAATAGATACTGCTTTCTCCTTCAGACAAAATATTCTTCCTTCAGAAGAACTAAGCAAAGGGCACAGTATAGAGTGTGATTAACATTTCAGAGGTGGCCTATGAGTTTCATTGTTCAAGCTTGGCATACTGGTTTAAAAGAAAATAGAACATCTGGCTATTAGGAATTCTGAATTTTACAACCCTCCTTCTTTCCTCTCTCTCTCTCTCTCTCTCTCTCTCTCTCTCTCCCTCTCTCCCTCCTTTCCTTTTCAAGCATTGAAAGACTTGACCTCCTTTTACCTCCACGCTGCTGTGGAAGGGTGAAGTGTTGTGAGCTTTGTAGTCATCTGGGATATGTCTGCTGATGCAGTTGTACCAGTCATCCCTTTCTGAGCAAGAGCTGTGGAATGAAATACAACAGAGCTGTCAATGCCATGCACAGCAAGGACTGAAACAAGCTGGTCAGAGGAGAAAAGCTTTACTTTATGAATGTTTGCTTTCTTGCACTACTGCACTGAACTGACAGTTTTCTGACCAGGAACAAAACTGACTGTTGAACATACTCAGCACAATGAGTAGTGTAGCTCCATGGTTAGGACTGTGACTGAGAAGGAACTAAATGCCCAGAAAATTTTTCAAAGTAGTCTCTGATTTTGCTGTAAGCTGCTCAATCCGAGATCACACAGGACAATATGAATTGTTTCTTTTTGTCCTGTCTGCTCTAGCTTTTAGGCACTCTACTGAATGTAGCATTGGCATGGGTTGCTCAAGGTAAGTACGTTTATGCTCATCTCTATAGAGGGATGCTCAGATGATCTGCATATTGGGAAATGCAGAAGCCTGTCACCAACAGGAGAGATGTGAATGCTTTCACTTTCCTCTAGGTCCACCACAGACAATCTCCAGTCTCCTGGCAAGAGGCCAGGACAGCAATTTGGGTAGGAAGTTGTACATTCCCTGTAGTTGCAGGTACACATGGAGGCCAGTAGTTCTCCAGACTGGCCCCTAGATGCCCCCTTTGCACAAGGCAAACGAGTGAACTTTTCATTTCCCTGCCAGTCCAGCTATCCCCAAAAAGCAAAAGGGCTCTTAGTGCCTGTTCCTTCCCAGATGCATTCACTCTGTTACAGCCATGAGGTGTCCTGCTTGTGTTAGCTGGTTTTTCTGCTGTGACTTCAAACTGTGCGCTTCCTGTCCATCTGAAACTCTGCACAGTTCTAGCGGTTTCTAGCCTCAGTCACAGGAGGGAATGTAACTCAGTGTGGTCTCCCTTCCCCAGATCATACCAGCCACTCACATTAAAGCCACCCACTAGACTTGGTTGTAAAATCTAGTAGTGGCATCACTGCCAGCTGCTGTTCAGCTGTGACTTCCTCACACTGTCCTCACGAAGGCCACCAAACAAGATGTCTGAGAACAATTTGTGTTTTGTGGTCTTAAAAAAAAAAAAAAAAAAAAAGCAAAAAAAGAGAGGGAGGGC
>VXAY01004762.1:3916565-3953599 GCA_013399855.1 Oxyruncus cristatus
AGCTCTTCCACCAGCTCCCTCATCACCCCAGGATGGATCCCATCTGGTCCCATAGACTTGTGAGGATCCAAGTGGCTCAGCAGATCGCTAACTGTTTCCTCCTAGATTATAGGCAGGCTATTCGGCTTCCTGTCTCTGTCTGCCAGCTCCGGAAGCCAGTTGTCCTGACTCAGTTCCTGATCCCCTTGGAAACTTGAACTCTTCTGCAGAATTATGGCCTGGTGAAGGCAGTATGTAAGTGTGGCAAACTGGAGGGCTGTACAGCCCATATTCCTGTATGCAGGGCCAATGGGACATGTGCGAAAGGGCTACACGCCCTGTTAGCCACAGGAACTGACTCACCACATCACTGCTGATGGTTACATGACTTGAAGCCTGGAAGTTTCTGGGTTCAGGGCTGCATAAGTGTATGGGAAGATATGAGACAGTAAAAATATAAATCTTACCAAGAACAAATGCCGAGGGTGCCTGTTTTTGCCAGAGACTTTCATCAGCGTTCCCTCTTTAACAAAGATCTGAAGGAGAAAACAACAGATTGTAATCCTGAGACTCCTCATTCTAAATCTTATTGACAAAAGAGAATATTCCTCCTGAGGAAAGAGCTACTCCAACCGCATTCATCAGCACAGGAGGAGATAGATAACCTCCACACCTGTTTCTAGCCTTACTCCTTATGATCTGGCTTAATCTTTGCCTGGATTAGCCCTGCTGCCCTTCATGACTTGCATTTTGTCAGTACAAAATGGGTTGGAAGCCCACTTGTCATCAACCCACTGTTTCTGCACTGTGGACTGTGCTCAGAGGTGAATATCACAGATTGCAAAGCTAATAAAATTCTTGTCTTTAAAATCCTCTAAAATAGACAGACCAAAGAGAAAAGTTGAAATCTTCAGTTTAAGCATTCTACATGCACCTAACTATACCTGCATACATAATCTGTACATGTTTGCAAGCACAATACTTTGTTGGTCCATCGTGTTACTGTACATGTAGGTAGGACTGCATATGTAGGCAGCTAAACCAGCACACTAGAATTTGATTGCAGTAACATTTGAAAAGGTCTGCCACAACTGAACTACATCAGTGGATCAACAATCATCTATTCTTTTCATATGAAGAACAGAATCTGGTGTAGTTTTCCACTCAAGGACAGTTTATAACCAAAGAGACCAATCCCACAAATTCTTTATGCTGGGCTTTGCAGAATTTGTCAAAGCACTACCTAGCAAGGGCAAGTGAGAATACCATCTTAGAGAGAAAAACAGAGGTTGACTGTAGTATTTGGCTGATGAGGATTCTTATGCTGTGAGTATGCATGCCTAGAAAATTGCTTCATGAGTTTTGCTAAAGATATTGCTGGACTAAAGGGAAATTCTGAGTTGCAGAACTCAAGAAAGAAATTTTTTGAAGTGTAGAGGCAGGTTGGAACTGAGGAAACTGGACAGGTTTGAAAGCCAGAAGAAGAAATTTGCATTTGATGTGGATGGCAAGACAGAGCTGTCCACTCTCTCACATTTCAGTTGATGTGTTGCTTAAAAACGATGTCTTGCATTAAAAGCACCACAGGGGAATGGTTGAAAGTAAAAATATGAAAACAAATTATTTCCCCTGATTTAAGGTTCTTATCCAGCCATATAAAACTCTGAGCCTTTTCAAGCTGTAAGCAATTCCTACTAGTGTTGCAGCCTTTTGACAGGAGTATATAAGGAGGAAAAGAGCAGTTCCATCAAAATACACTACACTTTGGATGGCTGAGAACAGCTGGAGTGAAAAATCAAATGACTGCTCTGTGTAAATGCAGAGACAATGCATGTCTTTCCCAGCCTGAGGCTCTCTCTGTGCACTGCCAGAGTGATGGCTTTTTACACAAACCAGTGCTCCAGCTCTTATCACAGTAGCTCAGTAAACAACACCTGTAGATGCCTGAAATCTAGCCATCCACACAATCAGAGATATAGCTGGCCAGAAACAATGCCATTATCAACATAGGTCTGCCTGCAGTACTCACCCTTCCTGGCTGGAGGAGGTCACTCTGCCCTCTCACACTGTGCTCGATGTGTACCAGCTTCTGCAGGTTTTCCTGGGGGAGAGAAATAGCATTTAGAAGACCACATGGACAGTGGGTTTAGACAAGCAGGTAAACCTTCCCTCACCCCTCCTCACCATTTTATTTCTTTAGAACTGATATTACAGAATTAGGTTTCAGAGAGAACTGAGACCAAGTATTTTATGCCCAGAAAGCCTCCTTCTGGTTTTAAAATTTTATTAAACCTCATCATAGAATAATAGAATCACCTGCATTCACATCTGCTGTTGCCTTCTATGGTTCTGTTACCTCTGATCTCTCAGTTCACCTTCCAAAGGGCCTTCTAACTCCATACAGTATTTATACATTGGCTTCTTTTCTGACTTTTTGGCTCTGGGAACTAATAAACTAGAAGCAGAGACAAAGTGCAGTATCTGCCCCAAAGGCTTGTGCATTAGGGCCATGACACAGATAATCCAAAGCAGGTTTTAATACTATAAGACTGTTGCTAGGATTATCTGGAGGTTTATATTATGTGATAATGAATTAATACCTTGGCAATAGAGGATTTAGAAGGTAAACTAGTAAGCGGGCAATGAAGGTGCATCTCTGTTTGGAAGCTTTGCAAAAATCAGGAAGTATGATCAAACTCTGATACTATTAACTGTCCACTTGGCCTTAAAGCACAGTCATTCAGTGGGCACTCACAGGAGGCATGACCTTATCTATGAGGATGGTAAGCAAGATTAGACTAGATAAGCCTGTGCTCTCATTAAAAGACAAAAAAAGCTATCAGATGAATACATAAGACAAAAGAAAAGGCATATCTGTACTTTTGCAATATTGCTAGTCTTTTCAAATCTTCCATTTTGCAGGTGAGGCTGTTAAAACAAGTTTGTGCATAGCATTCAGCCGTGTTTTTTATCTAATCAGAACAGTAGAATGGGCTGCCCAGCAGCAATGAGTCATTGCTGGAATATGCCTAAAAGTTAGGAGTCTCCTGTCTAAGTTAGCCGTTGTATCCCAAACCCTCAGTTATGCACCCAGGGAAACTACAGACTAAGGATCATTTTTGACACAGCTTCATGACCTGACAGCCTTTGAGTATAGTTTTCTGCTACGACAGGTGATGGTCTGTTTTCCTTTGCTCCATTGACTGGCATTAAGATACCACAGGGATTAGTTAGACTTGATTAGATCATACAGTGTATCTGCCTGATACAAATCAGTGCTGTCTACAGAATCAGCTAATTAAGAAAGCTATCACGGATACCAGTAGGAGCATATCCATATTGACATGATGGTATGTCAAGGCTAATTTACCTGGATTTCAGCTAACACAATTAATGTACCTATCTCAGCTTGCTTTTAAGATAAGCCTGAAATGCCTCCATATGTTACTGCCCTGATTAAATATTACACTTGTTTAGCAGGATAGTAAGTTTAGTTATTAATCAGTAACTGCATATCAAATATATGCAAACACGTACAAGGCTTGACCAGCACAGGGCTGCATTGTGCCTATCCAGTATAACTCACAGCTGACATATTTTCAAGAATTTCAGGTGTCAAGTATCTCTTACGAAATGCAGGAAGCAAAAAATGGAATTTTTCAGATCACTTTTAAAATACTATAGGCCAACAAAATGGAAACAACATATAAATTAATAGCACAGGAAATATCAGGGATCATGGGACAGCTGACATTTGCAAAAGATATTTGCAAAGGACTTTCCCATCACTAAAGGGTATTTTAGCCCTGGCAAAAGTTGTCAAATTGACAGCTTCCACAATGCAAACCTGATCTTCATCCACAAAAAAGGCAGTGCCCTCCTGTGTGCCAGTGCTAGTACTACTCATCTGGGTTTCTACAAGAGTGAGAGGAGAAGTTGCTGCAGCTCAGCTTTTCTCAGGACGGCTGGCAGAGATGCCTGTTGAAATGCTGATGATTGCAATATGGACATGTGTTCACCAGGAAATGGACAGAGAAGTATCAAACTCATTTCCTAAAGGAAGTCAAACAGCCATCACATATGAAGGACAGTGTTTTATCCGGGAATGTGGGCAGCTGAGGGGGGGTATAGTTTCCCTACAGTTCCCCTAAATTCCCTGTCTATATATTTTTCTTCATTGTCCTTAAAACTATCATCATGCTCCTTTCAAAGATCCTTTACAAGCTACAATTAAAAAAAAAAAGCAAAGCTCCACCCAGCTAGTACTGCAGATGTGGGCTGCTGAAATCCTTCTCTGGCCATTTTAGCAGTGAACTTGCAGCTTCCATTATTTTATCATGATGTCTATGCAGGAAGAACGCCTCCCCAAGGAATTCACCAGCTGTTAATAGCAACAATGATTTACAGCTCCTAGCATCTCAGGGACTCTAACAAATCGTAGACATTCAGAGAGCGATACAAACCCTGCTTAGTTACAGACAGACATAATGCTCTCGGTGATGGTGAGCCTTATGCCTCTGTTTGCACATCTGTAAATTGCAGGTAATATTTTCCTACCTGATGAAAATGCTGTGGAGATATTGTCCTAATGTGCCAGAAAATTCTGGGTTAATAGTTCCCAGAAAAAAACTGCTACAGTGTTATTATCATAAAACAAAAAAAACCTAATAATGAGTAATTTATATTAATTTGTGTTCATTAATATTCTGTGTTTATATTCAATGCTCCTGTCAGATTTTCAGAGTGTAGTTTGATGAGCTGGTACGTGGCAGCAGCAATCTTCCTCCTTCCAGGTACATGCCAAGTGTAAATTATTGCTTAGAACTTTAACCAGGTACACAACAAGTTATTAACACTACATTGACTGACATTGTTTACTTTCTTCTGTAATTAATTATTTGCCTATTTTTGTTTTTTTAATCTGAGAGAAAGAAAAGAAGTGCTGATTGTCTAGAAATAGAACCGTGAAAATTCCCACTTCTTCCTTTACTGCTCTGCATAGCATTTCAGTAACCCCAAGAGAGAATTAAAATTGTGCTGCTGGCTACGGTGTCTTATATCTTGCACAGCTGCACTAAAATGCATAGACCTACTTCATATCTGCAGTACTGTAACCCGGATCTGTATAAGCCCTTGAGTTTCACCATAGAGGAGGACTGAGAATTTAGCAGAGATACGTATTCACTCCAACAGATGTCCAACACTGTTGATCAGGAGAGATCATGGTAGGACTCACCGCTTGGAGCATGCTGTCATTGGCTCGGTCCGTGATTTCAGAAATGATGAATAAGGCAGCTGAGGAATTAGGCAAAACAAACACCACATATTACATAGAAAAGTAAGATAATAGCTGAAATCCCTTCTGTTTGCAAAGGCATCCTTAAAAAAAAAAAAGCTCGAGCTCCTTTGATTTCTTTGGCACCTTTATAATGCAACTGTGCAGAAAATTTGACATGGCACACAGTGCTGTCCTCCCTTCTTCCCTTCATCATTCCCTTCTGTCAAACTACATCATACTTGTGCTGACCCAGAGAGCTTGTGAGGTCCCTTTTAAGCCCCTAGCATGGCACAAAATCTTCTCCCATGTTTTCTAGTTGCAGATTTTTGGCAATTGGAGCTTGTGGTAGGGAGAGATGTACAGTTTAAGGTGCACCTCTTACTGCTGAGGGAGAGGACATGTCATCCCTTTCAGACAGAAATGTGTATGAAGTGGTGATGTGAATTAGATCCTGGGTTCTCTGCTGGTAAATAACCTGGACTAGGGTATGTTTGCTGGCCCTGGGAGCAGTGGCATAACATGGCTTGGGTCCTTATTTCACATCCCTTCCGTTGTGAAACAGGGCTTTCTATCAAACCTGGGAGCATGCTAACCATCTCCATCGCTGGCCAGAAATGGGACAAGCATGTGCTAACCACAAACAAGACAGGCAATTGTGGCCAGAGGGCTTGAGGATCTGCCTTGGTGTTGTTTAAATTACTAATATAGCTGTAGTTCTACTGTCAGTGACTAGGGTCCTAAATCTTGCATAAGTCTCTACTCGGTCAGAACAGACTGACTTTCAGACAGCCACAGACATTATTGCTATGACTTGGTTTGGATTTACACTCAGTGTAACAGAGGTGAACTGGTTTCATTAATACAATCTTACTGCTGCTTACTCCAGCCTGGAAACTACTCCCACAGAGGCCACAGCTAAACCTTGCTTTGACTTCAGTGGGAGTAAGAGGCTTCTGCTTTATCTATCTCATGTGTTGGAAAGGATGATGTTAGCAGTTGAACATCTGGATTTTTTCTTGATTATGTGGAACTGAGTTTTATGTAATGTCTTTCAAGTTTATGTAGGCTTAAGGAATCCAGAATACAGATACAGAATTCAAATCTCCTGGGCTTCTCCAAAGTTCACAGAGCATAGCAGGCACATCATAGATAACGGTACAAAAACAAGCAGGTGGAGCCATTCCAGTTCACTTTACAATGACCAGGCCAAATATGGACAAAGCCAAAGAGGACTAGTGTTGGGAACCTTTTGGGTAGAAAGTTCTGTGGACCAGCTGCTGACAGTTTAGGGAAAGTTTTGGAATTGAAGTTCACATAACAAGAGGCAGCTGCTGGTGGTTTTGAGAAAGTTTTGTAGCTGAAGGTCAGTAACATAGCAAGAATTAGATAAACAAGATGTTGTAGTTAGGTGTGAAGAAAGAAAATTTTAAAATAAAGATATGCTATCCATCCAATA
This sequence comes from Oxyruncus cristatus, assembly GCA_013399855.1. NCBI lineage: Eukaryota > Metazoa > Chordata > Aves > Passeriformes > Cotingidae > Oxyruncus > Oxyruncus cristatus. The sequence goes on from VXAY01004762.1 coordinate 3,923,279, forward strand.
AGAATATGGTGTTAGGCATGTGAACAGTTTTGTATCCAATCAAGTATTAAATAATCGTGTGCATAACTGTATAAAAGACAACTGGGCTAATAATAAAGTGGGAGCTTCCTTATCATCATATTGGTGTGTGCGTGAAGTTTCCCAGGGGCCTCGCATGTGAAACTTTAGACTAGGATTTCCTCGATGACTGGGCCAGAGCTACAGTGTCTGCACCATGCCCGTATAGATGATATTTTCTTCTTCCGTAAGTTCCATCATGTCAAAACCATACAAAGCCCACGTTTCAATGAAAAAAGGGTTCTTGTCCTAAATAACTTGTCTAAATTAGTAATTAGTTTTTATAGATCTCACATCTAACCTATTAACACAAAATGTTCAAAATAATCATATACTACTGGTGTAGGTCTTGTGCCTCTTTACAAGCAGCATTTTTGTTCTACCCATTTCATTTTACCTTGTGTGGCTTCATACTCTGTTGAATCAGGACAAAGATTATTCAAGTAATCTGTAGAAAACAATCAAACAAACAGACATCCAATAATCAGAACACAGATTGACATAATTTGTAGCGTTGTTAGCTAAAACATAAAATCCTAATCATAGAATCCTAGAATGGTTTGGGTTGGAAGGGACCTTGAGGATCATCTTGTTCAAACACCCCTGCCAAGGGCAGGGACACCTTCCACTGGACCAGGTTGCTCCAAGCCCCGTCCAACCTGGCCTTGGACACTTCCAGGGATGGGACATCCACAGTAATGTCCCACATTACTTTGTTGTCAAATAATTAAGTGTATATAGCCTCTTTCCAAAGAAAAACTCATCTTTGACTGCATTCTACTTTGAGAATCAATGCAAGACCACTGATACAGATTTGAACTCCTCATATCATTTGGCAGGTATAAATGAATAAATAGTGACAAAAATGTTTCTCAAGTCTAGAGAATTGCTGAGTAGCACCACTTCACAAATATTTGTTCTTCTAATGAATTGTTTTCCCATCTGAATGAATGCTATTGGCTGTATTTACAGTTACAGTAAATGAATCATATGCTTTTTATGGGCACAGGAAGGAAACTCTGTTTCTAGGGTTCAAATGATTACTACCAAACTCAGTCATATTCTGAAAATAGGTTCTGTAAAACAGATAAAATAGGGCTTAGAGCTACAGCAGTTATATTTGCATTATATACAAACCTTTAACCTGTATGGACTACTTTTCTTGGATCATCTGCCTATTCTGTGTCTGCATCTTTATGCTTTTAAAGGCTGTAGTATGTGAGTGCCACAGCTCTGAAAGCCTAATCTAGAAATACTTCATTCTTATCTTGCTGATGAATCCAGACTCCTGAATTCTGCATCCAAGAAGTAGACCTCTGTGCTGATAATGGTGCTGTGCATGGATGTCTGTTCCCCTGCATGTCCTATCCACACACATTTCTCTCTCTAGTGCTGTGCCCTCCCTGGCATCCTGAACTTTACCTGCATTCTGGAAAGCATCTGCCTGTACTCAGGCAGGCAGGAAGGGGTTGTGCTGTGTCATCAGGCAATATTTAGTGTTCCTTTTCACTGCTGCAAGCTCTGTCCTTAGCTATGGATTGAGTGGGCAAGTCCTTTTGGCTGTGGTGCAGTAACTGGCAACCAATATCCTAATAAATACCCCCCTTATGTGGTAGAAAAAGCCAGTTATGAACACATAAATACACCTTAGGATCTGAAGAACTGCACTGTTCCAGACTCCCTCTGTCCTAGCAGGCAAAGAGTGGCTTGGTTTCTTGAGGTGAAGAACTGAAGCAGTAAAACTATTTTCTGTAATATCTTAATCCAGCAGACCTTATCTCACTACACACAAAAGCTTTCATTTTCCCAGTTACTGTCAGTACCTAGGACAAGGAGGAACTGAAGTTGCTTCAAGCCTGGATGAAATCTAATCCTTGGAACTTCACTGAAGCCCTTCCACCTTTCTTCCAAAATACCATGCTGCATGTTTGCAATTTATCTTCTGCACCAGAGAAATGGGAAGAGAAAACAGAGGATAGTGGGGGTATTTCTGACAGGGATATGCCAATTCCTTTTACTTTGTTGCAGTATTTGTGGACATGCAGTACAAACATTGTAAGAATCATGTGAGACTGCTAAATACTGCAAGCCATAAGTCTGGGAAGATGCCCTTAATGTAGACACACCCAGAGAGGGAAGCAAGTCAGACAGAAAAAAAGTCCTACTTTTGGCATCTGGTGTTCGTTTGTATTGCTCGTGCTAAAAAAGCAAACCCATCTGAGAATAATGAGTTGCATCCTTGATCAAAGTGTCTGGAGCAAGAAGAAATCGGTGTTAATCTGTGCCATTTTCATACGGTCACTTTGTTTTGCTGCATTTATAGGAGCTCCTTCTAGTATTCCATGCCCTTCATTGGCTGTATGGGCAGGGTTTATGGCTTCCTTTTTACTGTCCCATGCATAACTCATCTTGCATCTCTCTTCACCCCCTTAAATACATACTCCCAAAGCACTTCTCCATCTTTATGTCTATGGATCCTTGCTCTTTTGTGTTCTGACTAAATTACTTGACAACACTGGGATTCATTGTTACATTTCATCATTTCCTTTCCCAGCCAGTTCCAAAACTTCCCAATTCCCTCTAGGGCCACGTCCTGCTTCAGAAAGCCTGCTCCCCTCACAGGCTCAGACTTGCTAGATTTGCTGTGGCTTGCAGAGAAGGAACACAACTCACCTTGGAGAGTATCCAGGTGGGAGTTATACATATGGTCCTGAATGTAAAGGGAATCTATTACTGTAAATGTAAAATGTGTAAATGTAAATTTGTATCTCTGCCTCCTACAATGCAGCAAAATTGGACTGGGTTTTTGACTTATCACTAGCCTTAGGTGTACTGTACACAGGACTTAGGGTGCAGTACTGAGTACAACTTCTTTGTTGATGAAGGAGGTGGTACTTGCCACTGTCATGCAGGATGCGGTGCAGAATATCCTTGCTGAGGCCAACTATCTTCTACTGTCTCTGATAATTGCCCTTGATATAATAAAAAATCAAGCCTGTTTGCTAGCAGTGAGGCTGAACTCTGCCTCTTCTGATTCACGGAAAGAAAAAGCCAAGATGGAATGGCTAAAAGCACCTGACTACACTTTTTTGTGACCTTTCAACGTGGTTGTCCTGAAGAAGTGCCTGCCTCTTCCCAGGCTCCCTGACATTTCCCGAATCCTGTACTAAGCATATTGAAGTTCCCAGGAAATCCCACACTGCTTTAGCTCTATTTTAGCTGTCTTGGCATCAATGTGTAGCACAGTGGAGGCACAGAACATCTTGGCTGTGTTTCCGCCAGGTACTTTTGAGAGTGATTTTACTGACCTGTGAGCAGCACACGATACTGGAAGACACGCTGCGCCACTTTCAAAAGCTGGTGTTTCACACTCTGAGGGCTCTGCTGTCCTCAGTAGAGGGGAAAGAAAACACAAAGAGCATAGGGATGTGAGCTCAACACCAAACTATCATCATAGTTATAGTTATTAACTCTAACACATCCTCAAAGAGCTTGATAAGTTAATAAGTGACTGAGAAACCACTCCACTGTTTCAGCAAAACATACTCACAGATCTGTAAATTCACCAACATACATTCTATGTGAAAACACAGGGCTATATAGGCAACAGATACAGAAACAGAAACACACCATGCACAAGTGAACTTCTCACTTCAGTTCTAGCACCAGGATCTCTGAAGAGGACAATTTTTCCATTCTACCCTATGTGTGAATACTGGTGGAGTTGCAGAAAAAAGTATCTTTTGAGTATTCTCCATGGCAAAGCCATGCACTAGTGCAGGTAAAAAGCCATGGGAGCCTTACCTCAAACTCCTGCATCATGGTAGCCAGTTGGGAATATTTAAGGCACATTTCATCTAGCAAAGACAAATTCCTGTCAAACTGCACAATGTATGCTGTGTGATAATTCAGCCTTGATTTTCTGGAGAGAAAAACATCAGCAACTTTCTGGTGTTCCTCCCTATGTCCACAGAAAGAAAAGAAGCAGCAAATAAATAAATAAATAAAAGCAGAGCGATACTTCCTTCTCATTGTATTAGACCCCTAGTGGCTCAGCACACTGTGCAGCTACTAGGTTAAATGGCAGGAAAGAGGGAGTGCTTCCGTGACAGACTGGCCAACAACAGGGGCTACTGTAGAACGGGCACCGTGAGGAGCTGGTCCTTTGGCTGTGCCTCTGCCACAGCAGCACCATGTGTCCATAGCTGCCCCTTCCAGGATACAGCTCCCACTTCTGTAAACAGACCTTTCAGCTGCTGCAGTGCTTTGAGCAATGTTTGTGGGGGAGAATACGACATTTTCTGTTGTAATACCAGATCTTCAGCTCTCCTTCACTGCCCGCTTCTCAGCACTGCCTCACCACCATCTGTCTCAGCACCCAGATGCACAGTATTGAAATTTTTACCGAGCATGTACAAGGAGAGAACCGAACACAATTTGAGATCACAAAAGAGAAATCATACTTAATAGAGCAACATGAGTTCCTGGGGATGTCCAGAACAACAAGGGTGTCTGGGGGAGAGTAGGCATAGGGAAGGACTTCCTGGAAGCTTCAAGCATGGTTAAGACCTGGAACCTGTATAAGTGCAAGCAACTCTGTAACATATGTCATTCTGTTGCATTGGCAGCATTTGCAATATAGTCCTGTTTTAGAGAGTAAAGCAGAGTGCCACAGAGTAGTTCTGGACAGAATCTTAGGGCATTTCCAGTTGTGTCCCTTTTGTCTTAGGGAACATGTAGCATGCTGTTAGAGTAGGGCTGTGGCTTCTTTAGAACACAAGTCATTTTAGATCCCAGCTGGAAACACCTGTTTGTGTCGTGTGTAAATCATAAATCATTGATGACATGGTCTTTCTGCCAATAGTCCCTTGGTGGACACAAACCGATACACAACTCCCTTTAGCCTTTTCTTTCCTTGTTGTGTGTTTTCACTTGGAAGTACAGAGCTGACAAGGAGAGCTGTGCCCTGCATTTAGGGTCGTTACTGAAAAATTCTTCTCATCTAACTGACTTCCTTAACTGCTCAGTGGCAGTGCTGAGGTAGGATCAGCCATTGTCCATGACCGCTGTCTCCTGGAGTCCAGCAAGGTGGAGGTCTGGGGCTGCAGGGTCCATTGGAAGCTGGGAAAGCCAGAGTCATTCAGTCTAGGCCAGGGGCTGTACTGGCTGCTGTAGGTTCAGTCAGCTTGGGTCCGCTGAGGTAATTTCTCTTAGATGTTCTTATTTCAGCAGTTTGGTAGAATAGAGCCTGGAAGCCTGGCTTAAGTCAGAGGTCTCTTTAACTGAATGAATTTTGGAGCTTTGTCTGTCTTAGGCATGACCTTATTCTTTCATGGAAAGACTTCGCCCTGTAAGGATGTTTGGCTTAGGTGGAGTCCCTCAGCAGGCTGCCAGCATCTGTTTGGCTTGGAAGCCCAGCCTAGCCGATCCCTGCCTTGGTGCTGGGAGTGAGGGGCTGTCCCTCATCTGAGAGCTGCTCAGCTGCTGTGTAGATTTCTGTAAGCAGACGATCTTTAGGATCAATTCTGATGTCTGCTGTTCCTGCTTCCCAGAGCATGAGTCTGTGACCTTCAGGCCAGGAGCGTGAAGACACTTGTGATAACTATGAACTGGCAGAGGAGAATGCATATGAAGCAGGCTATCCTCACACTGACTGCTGGGGCCATTTCAGGGTCATGGGCTATACACTGCCCAAATATTTCAGTATTTGATTTCTTAGCCTGACAGCCTCTACATTTACTTCCTTCTTGTGTGTACGTAAAATCTGCCAAAGTATTTCAGGTTGTACTCCTTTCTGCTGGAATCCCAGCCTCCCTGCTGGTGGGGTCAAGGGAACATCAATGAGTTCACCCATCTGCTGTGGAAGGTATGTTAAGGCCATCGAATCATGCCATCTGTACATACCATTTAAGGACTCTCTCTTCCAGTTCTCCCAGGATGTCTTGGTGTAATTCATGAATTTCAGGGAGTTCACCTAAACCCTGCTTGAGTTTAACTTCTTCCTGTTCACTTTCATCATCTTCTCCAAGCATTTTCAAGATACCTTCATAGAAATCCTGTGAAAAATGATATGGAAATTAGGCAAACAGACTTAAAATACCTTTTCTGAAATTATTATTACAATTTCTTGATGTGTTGGCTTCACGCCAACTGCCCGAGCCCACAGGGAAAGCCCCCCCCTTTTGTTCCCCGAGGCGAGAAAAAAACTATAGAAACTCAAGAGCCTGAAACCAACCAAATTATATCAAAATATATATATTTACATATATTACAGTTATATACAGTTAGAATACTATGAACATATAAACCAAACCCCAAACAGTTCCCGAAAAGGGAAAGGGAAGGGGAAAAGGGAAAAAGGGAAAAACAGACCCACAGATATACCCAATTAAAACTAAGAACTGGCAAAATAGAGAACTAGCAAAACTTAATCTCACCACGTCCCTTAGAAAAAAAACAGGATCGCCAGACGCAACGGCACTCCAACCTCCCGCACAGTAGGCCAGCGGTCACTGCAGGCCTCAGCTCCAGATAAAGCGAGACCAACACAGAGACTCACTGTTCCTGAATGTCGCCGGAAGAGAAGAGAGCGAGGAGCTTCCCTCCCCTCTTATTTATAGGTCTTGTTACATAAAAACAGGATGGAATACCTGAAAACGGCCCCTTCCCTAGATATGAACCTGGTTACCAAGGAAGGCCTGTATTAACCTACTATACTTGATTCTTAAACTATGCTTCCTAGGAATTAAAAGATATGCCATAAACTGTGATAAAGTGTGTTCAGTATGGCAAGGAGATCATAGCACATGTTTTCTTCTATCCATTAGTTCATACACATTTTCAGCTGAATTCCCCAATACTATCAACCTAAAATTGAACATTTCACCTGATCAAGCCATCAGACCCTTATGCATACAATGAGTTTGGTATCTGTTTATTTACCTTGCCTTTTACCCCTGCTTTTCTTGGTGTAGTTGGTTTCATTTTTACAGTGTTTCTTAACCCAAAACATATTTTTTAAAAATGAAGGATGAGATTCTCCTATTGGTTCATTGCATCCAACAACCTGACATGAAAAACATCAATGTCTACATGCCTTGTGCTAGAACTTGCAATACTTCTGAACTTAAAAAGAGGAAAAACCTATAAATTTAAGCCATGGAACAAATAATTTTCCATATGAAACTTAATTGGGTCCTTTATTCCTCATATTAGAAATGGTTTTAATCCTGGTTTATAAATTACATGGGCACATATGTAGCCAGCTCTGATACATAATAGGGCACCTATTTAAGAGTATATAGCAAAATCTTTCCCCAGCTTTGAGTTGGAAGTGAGGAATAAGGCTTTCATCTGAAACTGCAGTGGTAAGATCCCAGTTATTAGAAAATCACTCCAAAAGCAGACAGCAAATATTTTGAGGGTGAACTATCGCTTGAAGTCTCCCGCATTCAGAGCTCTCAATGCTGAAATGTTTTCAGGTCAAAGCCCGATTCCTACAGAATCCTTCTTTTCTGACTCAGACTTAAAAAGAGGCCTTTGCCATCACCTGGATACACTTGAGAGACTTTGGCCAATGTGCTGCCATGGCCCTTTCCAGGTTCTTACCATCCACTGCTGTTTCCCCTGCCTGCAGCTGCCACACGTCCCCTCTTCACAGGCAATGGCTAGAGAAGCTCAGGCACTTCAAGCTGCCTGGGCTTTGGTGAGATCTGAATCAAACTGTGGCAGTGGGTGCAAGGTGAGGCACAACACAGGGCAGGGAGGCTGATCCTGTGCACAGGTATAGCTTTGCTTGTGAGCAGCGTGGGGCATGTTCCTAACCAAGGGGTTCTGCCTGCCTCTGCCAGGAGCCAAGGTGCTGTATCTTCAGATGCTGTATCTTCATAGCAGTATTTGGTGTTCAAAAGCAGCAGCTTTCATTCAATGAAACTAACAGAGTGTGATTTCAGCACCCACTTCTTCAGTATTACTACAAAGTACAAGTGATAGGAGAGCATTAGTGCAGTATTCAGTGTTTGCCTGAGGACAGTCCTCAGGCAAATCTGTTAAGAGGTTTAATCCTCCTCTGTATTCCCTGTAAGGAGATGACCCTGTGTGTTCCTCCATCAGGGTCAGTCTGGGCTCTTACTGTTGAATTTCCCATTTCTTCTAGTCAGGTCTTCATGGTCAAAGTATCTAAATCTCAGTTTTTCTATGAAAATAAGGGAACAATTAAAAATCTAAGTGCACCCCCATTTGCTATGAGAGCAGAAACTAGGCATTCATATACAGTTGCTTAGAAACTAATTCTGTGAGTTCCTTTTCCAGTCTTTTTTCTGCATCCCAATAAGTCATGAAGTGCATGGAGCTTTTATTGCACAAGATGAGGAAAAAGGGGTAAAAGTGAAACCAGAGTAAATACTCAAAACAACTCAACAGAAAGGCCACATGAACTGTGAGGTTTGAAAGCTCCTGATGACTTCTTTTGCTAGAGACTAGGAGACTGCAAAGCTTCCTTCCTTATAAAAATACTATCTGTCCTTATCTGACCTTCCTTTCCTTTTTTTCCTGTGTGTGAAGGTAAGGCATTGCAGCATACTCTCTTATTGCCAGCCAGCCTACACATGCTGGCCTTTGCCAGTAAGTACCTCAATCAGGGTATTGTTTTTAAATTCAGCATTAAAAATACTTGCACTGAGGCTTTGTAGCTGAACATACTTAGATTAACTGACTTTGAAGCCAGGAGGGACTGGATCTTATCAAGTCAGTAGTCCAGAACACAAGATGAGAATATAGCATTACTAGGAAAACAACCAACTTTGAATTAAGACAGAGCCTTCCACATGTTATGGATAGGGTAACACTGCATCTTGAGTTAAAAAAACAAGTCCCAGTAGGGACTCTTGGTGATCTCATGAAGGCTCAGGTAGTTCAAAACCACATACAAAGCCCAAGCATCTAGTCACAGCACAGCTCCTGTTAAAGCCAAGGCTGCAACTTGCCCAAGTAAGCCCATCACACCAGGAGGTGTTTTTTCACCAGATTTGCACTGATCTCTGCTTCAACTTGATGCAGATCTAGTGTGAAGGAAAGCTCTGGTGTCTGACCAGTCTGGCCAGATCCATGTTGTCAATGTGTTTTTTCACATGTGTCTCTGCGAATAGTGTTATTATTAAAACCAATGTTTTTTCAAAAATACATTAAAAAAACTCTCTGTCTACCCACAGATGCCAATTCATCAGATAAAAAAAAATACAGCTGCCTTAACAATCACTGAGAAGGTTATTTTGCTGGATGAGTTAATAGAAATGGCAGCTAGATTTTTCCATTCGGACAATTTCCTGGCCTCCTACCCCACTATGTGATGTGGCCAAATGTGCTGTGAAAGGAAGGAGGGGATTGATAATAGGAAATCTCTAAGGTTGCACAGCTCATTGAAAGATGCCAAGCTGTTTCTGTCCAGCCCTGAACCAGGGTTCAGGGAGATAAGTTGAGTATCTTCCTCTGTCAGGATCCAGTGATCAAGGAACCTATTGCCAAAAAGTGAAAATCTGTTCCCCGAACTTCAAAATTCCTCTCTCACCAGTCGGAACTAACTGTAGGCAAGAGCAGGTATAAGTCTCCTCAGATTCATTCCTGGCTTTTCTGTTATTGTCAACTGCAATGTACACACTGGCTTACTATGAAGTGGGATGACTAGACAATCTAATGGATACTAACCAAAAGAAAAGTCACCCATACTATATGGGACTTAGCAACAATGACAGGTGAAGCATTTGTTTTCTGAAAAGCCACTAGAACTAGGCAAAAAAAGAGATAATGGTGACAATTTTCTTTTTGATTAACAATATCCTAGATAAAACAATACTGTAAAAATTTCTGAAAGAGTATTACTATGTTTCCTTGTTATCTGGGTCTGATTTTTACAATGTGTCCTGCCCCAGCACCACAAATAATACCAATATTGTGCCATTAAATTTCCCATTTTTTCTGATGTGTGAGTTAGCCTATCTAACATCATGTTTCAGCCAGCGTACACCCCAGAGACTTACCAATCAACTAAGCAAGTCAATCCGTCTTCTGGATGCTTTTTGTAACTCAAAGGAATCTGCAACTTTTCAAAGTCCTCAGTCATAATTAACACAGACTAGGGAAAGGGAAACAATCTAAAGGGTTCTTTCAGCTTTTCGTGCATGTGCAGGTGAATAGCTGTAGTAAGTTCACTACCAATGTGCTTAAGTAACCTATTATGTTACAAAGCTGTCATCTTCTCCAAATTAACATCGAACACATCAAACTCTGTATTTGTCCATTTTCCACCACAGCTGAGCAACAGTATTGACACCCCTTTCCCACAGTATCTCAGTGGATTTAATTAGTCATTAATTGCCTGCCCTCTTGATTATAATGAATTCTCAGACAAATTATTTAATTCCAGTTGCCTAGATAGCCAGCTTCCTAATGATTAATAAAAACCCTGAAGCATAACAGTAATCACTACAAACATCCATTAAAAAAACAATTATGTCACTATTGAAAATGCTGAGTGCCCGGAAGGCCATTAATCAACTGCAAAGTGCTTTTGCAGTCTCCCTAACTGTAACCAGTCATGGCAACGGAAGGTCTCTTGAGTCTGTCACCCAAGTCCCATGTCTAAGCTCAGAAGGTACCAAACACTGAGTCCATGTAATTCTCTGCTGGATCAAAACTTTCTGAGAATAGCTTCATGAACTGCAGTTGTTCAGTTCGAGGCTCTGGTGTGACTGCTACAGAGCTTAATCTTGTTCAGGGGCGGATGAGCCTTCAGATCTCACTCTGGTCTTATGCCTGTACCTGCACCAGTATTTGTATGTGCATGGGAAAACATAACCCAGGCCAGCTCGATGATATAAAAGGTTTGCAACTTTGCTATAAAAATACATTTTTGAAACATAAAACTTTTTATTGCATGTTGGGCACCCATAAATAAGCCCTTTATAGCCACCCAATGACCATATCCTTAATTTAACATCCCTGAAATAGACCCTACAAATAAGTAAGTGAAACAAAGAGGATCAAACCCCACAGCCACAGAGGTTGTTGGGTTTGTTTTTTTCTTCTTTTGTTTGTGCACATCACTAACACATACAAGTTACATTTTTTCCCCCCAAGAATGCTTCTGAAGAATTCTATTCTCTGCTGGAAATGGGAACTGTAACCTGGAGCTTGTTAGAAGAATATGAGATAAGCAGGGTTAATTTCAACAAGATCTTATGGTTTATGTGGAGCACAGCCTAACTGTCACATGCTTGGCTCTTGGAAGAGAATGGAATGTGATGCCCTCTGTGAGGTGATGAGGCTCACTGCAGGGTGCTGGGACATGAGATGCTTTATTGATGCTGGGAGTGCCTGCCAATGCTAAGAGGAGACAGTGATTACAGGAGAGTTTGCGGGGGGTGGAAAATTAGGTACCTGGCTCAGGGTTACAGAAAGGTACGCCAGTTTAGTTGGGATGAAACTTTTGTAGCAGGTAGTTATTTCCAGGTACTCTTTCAAAGAAGTCAGCAATGCACAGATACTTTTGGTAGAGCACTTATCAAAATAGTTCTCTGTAGTATTCAATATCTACACAAATTGTGGTGTTATAAGACACAAGCAAAACCCTAATGGGAGTTAGTTTTGGGTTTTGCTTCTCGGATTTTGTGAGCAGATGCAGAAACAGTAAGCTTGTGTATTATATCTCTCCAACAATGAGGGTGAAGGTACTTTGGAATCCAGCTGCAAAAATCAGTTGTAGCAATCCTATGTGCATATCAAGAGCCGTTTTGCAAGATGGATACATCCCATACATACTTGGATCTTTTCTGTGTTTCAGTCCTGCTGCCAGTTAGCCTTTATTAGCCTGAGAACATTTAACCTTGCAGGACCCTAGTGAAAGGAAGGAAAACTAATCTCTTGTCAGTTAAAACATTGCTTCAGGCAAGTATTTTCCCCAGGAGAAAAAAACTGCCTCTGTGTGTGTGTATATATATATATATACNATATATATATATATATATGCTATGTTGGGTATTCCTTTTCTTCAGCTTCTACTTGAAAATAATTTGTAGTGCAGTAATTCAGTCTGGATCCAGAATATCTCTTTGTTTTTCTGTCTATTACAGAGGAGGCCAAGTTAGATCAGTTCATCCAATGGGGATGAATGAATCCCTGGGGAACGGGGTGGGGACTACTGCAACCAGTCTAGTCGGGGTAGTCAGGAAATGATAGGACCGAAATTAGTCCCTACCTTCACTGTAAAAAGCTGATGGTTCTGCCACCTACAATAGGCCGAAAGCAACTATGTAGATTAGAAAGGTGAGTCCGCTGGAAGAGAGAAAGTCAGGATTTTGACTTAAAGGTGTAGCTAAACAGATAGCTCTATTTGAAAGAAAACCTTTTAAAATCATCCAAGAAATGCTGATCAGTTGCTAGATCTCCTTGGTTTTCTGTTGTTATTTGTTCATCTTCTAAAGCAGCAGTGTAGATAACGCTAATCCAGTCATAATGGAAATCCTAGTTCTTGCATAATGACCATAATGGAAGGAGAATAGAAGGAGAAAGGAGTACACCATTAACATGGGCTTTGCCAATAGCAATTTTCAGTCCTATGGTTTGACCAGCAGTTGATCTGCCCATGGGAATTGAGGTTCCTTCTCCCTGGCTACCAGCACTGTGTTCCTGACATCAGGCCTGCATTTGAGGCAGAAACCATGACTTTCTAGTAGAAGATGGTGACTGTAGAGCAAAGCCACTCTTTAATAGGTCAAGAGAAATATCTGAAATAAATAGTATTTCTGTGAACAAAAAGTGCACATTACACTAGATAGACCAGATTGCTAGACTGTGGCTGGATTAGAAAAGCTCTGAATGCCTGCAGTCTAAGTCATATGTTCCAGATCTTGAGTGCTGAAACAAAGTCTCTACCTGCTCTTTATTGCATCCTCTCACTGGGAGAAACAAAGCTTCTACCCGCAGTCATGCACAAAACAGAAGAGAGGTCAACTGCTTCCCAGATTCTGAATTATCTTCATGTTGTTGATAATGAGGGAAAGAAATCTTAACTCAAAAGAAGTCAATGCAATGCTTTGAAGAAGTTAATAATCTGCTGTTCTTGCTGTCACTTGCCAGAGAAAAACTATATAAATTTATACCAACCAAAGGTCTGATCTCTATTGCTGTCGTGGCTGAATCAGCTTTCTCTGCTTATACCTCTAGTCTATATCAAAGAACAAGAAAGGTCTGATGGGTGAATAAATTCCCCTAGGATATTTCTACAATTTTCAAAAATATATTTGCAAGTTTCCATTATTAAACAACACTGAAAAAAAAAGTAAAAAGGAAGTGAGTGTAGAGAGCAGAAGTATTAGTGGAAAACCATGGGCATTTTTTTGCCTCCGTCCCCACCTGGGGATAGCAGCACTTCAGCTGCAGAAATCCTGTCTGCACACAGAATGTTTACCTTGCTTACACCACAGCACCCACCTGGCATCCAGACTTTCATACTTTTCAGTAAAGTACATACATACATACATCAACATACATGCATTCAAAAATCATTTTACTTGTATATCTAGAATTGCAATTTTCTTCCCAAGTCAAGCTGATATTTTAACGGACTGATAATATTGGGAAGTCATTCATGTTTGACACTTTGTGAGGGGGCCAGGGAGGAAAACATGAAATCTTGTTGCAGCCCAAACTATGCAACCGAAGTCTATACTAATTGCATAAAATGGTGCAGGCTTTTACAACCATGTTCACTTTCAAAATGAAGGTGGATTCAATAGATATTGCACATTGCAGGATCTAAGGGGCATCCAGGCATTACACTTGAGAGGAGGCTGAAGAGTTCCAAGGAGAAGAGAATCTCCATATTAAAGTTGAACGCAGACACGAGGCTCTGCAGAGTATCTTGTGAGCCAAGTCTGACTCATGGTGGTGCTTGGAGGTGTCTGCATCACAGCCATCAGCCTCTCTGCTAATGATGAAAGGGAAAGTCGCACCCCTGAATTAAAGTGGCACATCTCCTGTAGCAGACTGAATGACCCCTGATCTGCATGGAACAGTGATCTTATGAAATTTCTCACTACTGAGCTCAGCAGAAACAATGCCAGATGAACAGCAGAAAATGCTATTGCAGCAGCCACAATTAGTCTCTTATCCTGCCATGCAGGGCACAATCTAGGTCAGGACCCTGACCTCAGCACACATTCACATGCAGCCAAATACACATATTCATCCAAAACAGTGCAAATTAATTTCAAAACTAGCAGGCTGTATCGTATGCACTGAGAATACTGTATCAGAGGGGCTTGTTACCAGGGGATTATCTTGATGCCAGATGTGCTAGTGTGGCTTCTCTCTCCTTTTAAGAGATAGACACATTATCCGAAAACTATTTTGGCTCAACATTCCTTCTGTGGAAGCTTCCTGGCCAATACATAGCTATTTTCCCACTGCCGATAAACACAACGATGAATAAATAAGTGAGAACAAAACCCAGCCTACTGTAAGTGAGGGCAGGCTATTCTTTGTAACAGTGTGTCTTTAGGCTTTTATAAGAGCTTCAGAGGGTCTAATAGCCAGCTAGTTCTTCATTTAGCCAGCACGTTCCATTCACTAAAACATTTGATTAGGAACGTAATTGCTTGATTGGTCCAGCAGAACTTTGAACATCATCCAAGAAATTTACAGTAATAAAAAGGACTCAGCAAATCATTCATTGGAAGTGTAAATAATTAGAAAGATGGAATTCTTTTTTGTCTAACATGTCCAAAGGTACATAACTACATTTCAGTGCAGGGCTGTCCTTTAGGTACCTTAATTCAGCAAATGCCCTGGAGGGAAGTAATAATGACCTCAAAGGAGTTTATGCATGCCAAAAAAAGTATGATTTTATGTACAAAAGCCAAAGGCAAAATAAAAGTGAACATGGTACACTGTAAAGCAAATGCTTGATCCCATACAGACTGGGATTGTGAGGCAATCTGAGTCACCCTGAGTTTGATTTGTGCACATCTTGTAAAGTCTTTTGAAACAGACTAGCTGAAGGGAAGTAAATGAACCAGACTCTTGGTGATGCATGAAACTTTAAGCTCAGAAAGCCACCTGCAGCATTTTTGTTCAAGAGCGAGCACTAAGAATCAAGTGCAGACTGCATTACTGGGGAAGAAAAATAGGAGAAAGTAATGACAGAGTTTGAGGATTAAATAATCCTGAAGGAAATTCAAAGACTAATCAACTTCTGAAAACTAAATTGTGAGTACCAAGAGATCACGGACTTGGACTACAATGCCCTGCCAGTTCCATCTGCTCAGACCAAAATGAGTTCCTAACTTGCTGCTCCAGAGAATTGCATTATCTTTCAGTAGGGCAAGTAACAGCTAACCTTTTAGATTATTATCACTACTACCACACCAACTGATATGGAGTTTGTGAGCTAACACACTGTTTCCAGTCTTTCAGTTCAATAGCAGAGTGGGTGTATGGAAATGTCATCATTTTGGCAATCAATCAGTTTATTAAAGTCTCCACTGAAAGGCCAAATTCTGTTATGCTGAATGAATAGCAGCTACAGCCAAGCCTGGACATGAGATGGGAAACTGCTCCTGCTGCAGGGTTAAGAAAAGCCTTTTTTTTCCTTTCTGAAAGCAGCTAGGGTGTGGTTTATTTCCTTGCCTTTCTTACCAATACGTGGGTTTTCATGAGAAGGTGAAACTTGAGACACGAAGATGAACATTTAGAAACTGTTTCCTTGAGAACACTGGTGATGGGAAACCGAGAAATGTTTGCCTGAGCTGAGGAGTGTTGTCAAGGAAGCCCTTGGTCCTAACTGGCTGTGAGTGGGGTGCTGTACCTTGACAGTAGTTTGGTGACTCTCTTTTCACTTATGGCTGCTTCTGAAATATGCCAGTGGGACTTGTGTCAACAGCAAATTGAAGTGAAGCATGACTTTTTGCTGATGTGACTATTCCTAATGCTATTTAAATATAGAAAAATTCGGGGAAAGGGGTATTCAATTTATTGTACCTTTCCGCGCTATGGCAGTTTTGAAAACCCTCCGTTAGACAATATTATCCCTGCATTCTAAGGGACTTACACATTGTCAAATTAGTAATGGTTTCTCTAGATTTTTGGAATAATACATTGGGCAACAGGTGAATATGAAGATCCAACAGCAGTTGGGGTGGGCAATGTAACAATGCTGTGACTATGGCTTTCTAGATTGAACACGGAAAAGAACACATAGACCCATAAACCAGTGGATTTATGCCACGCGAGAGCTCCCTATCCAGCCTTATACTTCTGTGTGTTCTCTCTATGTTTCTGACACCCGAGTCTGTATGTTCCACGTGGTGACTACCTGTGTCACAGTGTGGATATCCAGGCCACACTGGCTATTACCAATACTGCATTATCAGAGGGAATAAAAAAAGCTTAAAAGGAAGCAAAGTGAATCCATTCACACCAAATCACCATCCTTCATTGCTCTGCTTCCATCTGTCTCGCTCTAATGAGAGAGAGTTCACCTCTGTTTATCCCCACCTCCTTCACTTCACTAGGCTTATTTTGCATCTTACACCAGTCTGAGAGCCCCAGAAAGCACTCTCGGCCAACGCTGTTTCCTCTGAATGACAAATTTATAGATTGATGATCTGCAGCAAGAGCAGATTAGTGGCAGACATATTCCTTTGCAACGGTTCTCAGTAAGCCATTCCTTCTTAAATTCTCCTTTTACGTCTTTAAAATTGCACCTAAGTAAAACGGTATTTAGGCTTCAGTAATTAAAATTATTCACTTACCATATGTAACAGCTGGAGCATCTCCACATATCTGAGGAAAGAGACAAACTTTTATTAATTGCTATCAAATGAATATGGAAGGGTGGACTGCCTAGCTTCAACTTTAGAAGAGCAACAGATAGGTTGTAACAATGAACTCACACTTTTTCTGAAGACATCAGCTCCTGGGCAATGAGGTAAGCTCTGGACTGGCCTTCTTTCTGTCAACAGAAAAAGTCAGAGACAAGTAAGAGGTATCTCATTCCAAGAAGTAAAGCACTGTTAGAGAGCACTTTGAACTGACATATTTCACCAGTAAAAATAGTGACCAGACTTTTATTCTTTGTTGTTCAGTGTCTAGCATCCTGGACTTCTTTCCATGACAGGCCATTTCCCCAATTCAAATACTCATAGTATAGTACAATACAATAGCTGCTAAAGCAGGTACCAAGTTTGTGTTGTTATTGAACATGGAGAACAAATTTCTGTTGATTTTTACAGGTCCAAAATTTGTCAAATGAGCAGAAAGTGTTTAAACAGACTAGCTTCGCAGCTGTTGTGGCTCACACCACGTGGAAAAGGGAGTTCTTTATCAAAATGGTCATATACCAAAGTGTTCTGACTGCTGTGCATGAGAGCTGCAGAAGCAAATAGGGCAAATGGCTTTATTGCATGCTAAAAAAAATGTCTGAATGAAATAGCCATAAATATCTCCAGAAATAGTTCAGTACTTCACCGGACAACACTGAAATCTCAGTGGCATCTACTTAACTGGTGGGCATCTTGGAAGACACAGATAACCGTGAAAGAAGCAAAGTGTATGACTCTGAGGTGCAAGTGGCTAACTAGTGCATTTTGCTCATACTTCATGACTCATCCTTATGGTAAGCGATGACCAAAGCATAGAAATATGTACTGAGAGTGATGTTCTAGGAAAAGTTTGACTTTTTTAGCAGTGGTGAAGTAGGGAGCTAAAACAGTGGTCTAGCAGCAGTAAAGAAAAGCAGCCCTCAGTGTCCTAAAGTAGACTCAGGTGAAATGAGAGCAGCATCAAGTCTTTGTTACAGTGCTTGCCAGACCAAGTATGCTGGGAAAAAGACTCAGTGAAGCAGAAAGCCAAGGGTCCCCACATGACTGCACAGCCTCCATCTGCTAAGCAAAGGCATGCACCGAGGCTGGAGGGCAGCTTCTGGAGAGGCAACTGGGAAGGAGCCATACCCCAGGGCTGGGCACATGACTGGCTGCAGAGAGTAAAGATTTCTAAAAAGGTGGCAGCTTGGCAGTGTTATAATAATCACTTGGACTTTGTTTCAAAAACTTGATGGTTGAGTGACCTGCACCCCCTTTATCCCCTGCTCCCAGAAGTCTGTCTCTAGATACTGTTGTCAATCTCAGAGTTCATTTCCGGGTTTAAGAAACAGCAATTAAGTAACTCAAGACAGGCAATGCCTAAATGCACTCTCTGACTTGCCCTAGACAGGCCATGTGACACTGAGGTTCCTGAATTTCATCTCTTGGCTAAGACATATTAATCATAAAAGCTGATGGCACTTTGGTGACAGTGCCAGTCACTGCCGTCTGGGCCCAGTGCCAGCTCTTAGTTGTGCTGACCCAGTTGTTTGCATGACCTTGATCAGAACCAGACTGGTCTCCTGATCCAGCTTAAAAAATTGTGGGCCTGGGGGCGAATCTGCCTCCATGGGGCTGGAATGGGATTGTTTGGCTTAAGAGCAGCCCAAGCAGATCACAGAACAATTCACTAAACCCCGGAAGCATTAGTACTGTACAAGTCACTTCTCTGGTGTACTCAGGGAGTAACCCTTTGCATTTCAAAAGTGGGGAAACTACTGAAGACATGGAATCAGCAGCTCCATCCTTGTGCATGCCACTGGCTTTCCATACTGACATGGACAAATTACATTTCTCCGTGTGTCTTAGTACGTGCATGTCATTTCACAGACTGCTCAGGGTAGGTGTACTGTAGCTTGATGGTACCCAGACAAGAGTGCTACCGTCCCAAGCAGAGGCTTATTGCAGTTTTATAAGCTTCAGCCTCTGGGCTGAGTGCCTTCATAATGCCCCTTTTATAATTATCACGCACTATGAAGCAGTTAACAGTGATGTCACAGTGGTGCCAATAGTAAACTGAAGCATCACAAGAACAAATTACTTTTTCAGGCTGGCTGTGTGAATCAGTGAGAGAGAAGGAGAAGCAGTCCACACCTGTCTCCCAGGCCCCATCCTTGAAGAGCTAGACTGCAGCTCTCCTGGGGAATCTGTGTAATTGTATAAATCAAGAGCTGTCCCTTGAAAGGCATCTGAATTAGGTGCTTCTTCAAAGCACACAAATCTGTCATTCGCAGCTCCAGCATGTTTCAGTTCTGTGTATGTGTGTGAGCATGAGTGCATATTTTAGTATGTGAAGGTTAAAGGTTTGCAAAAGAGAATGATTAATGGAGTCTAGAAACCAAGCCCACCAGGTGGAAATGGGGAAGGAGCAGGAAAAGCAGTTTTATATACTGCTGCTGTGATTCAGTAGCTGTCCTGCTTGTTGTGAGACCTTTGAGGCTCAGCTTAGTGTTCCCTGTTTGTGTGCAGTGCAGGTCCCCTCCATCTGCCATATGGGGTTGCTGGCTCCCTTTTTGTCCACTGCCTTTTATTATGATACCTGGTAGAAGGGTGGAGCATCTTACCTCCAGTGCTGCCTTTTCCCAAGAGCAGCATACAGGGGTTGTTCCCTATATGTATGAAGTTCCCCTTCATTCCTTCAGCACACCAACAGTCTTGGTAGGATGAGATTTATTAAACCAAAAGTCCTAAATGACTAGCCAAAAAGCTTTGGGGTTTCACTGGCATAAAATCCAGCCATGTCTGATCTGAATTCCTCTCTTTTATACCATTTTGCTCTGTGGTTACATGCTATTCACCTCATTACAGACGTTCACATATTGCCACCAGGGTAAGGTCACATCCCTCCTATGATGATTTTATACAGTTCCTTGTAACATATTGCTGGATTTAGACTAAACTCTACAGTATTTGCATACAGATTGGTTCACTTTTAGATTTCCCATACAGTTAACTGGCAGACAGATCTGTGTTCTGGATGAAAAAAATGTTTTTATCTTCCAGCTATGGCTTTATTACTTGTTCTAGGATCTGTATTAATTTATTTTCTGAGTGTTTTAAAGACTATCATTCTTACAGGTATTCACGCATATTAATCCCATTCTTATTATTTAACTGAGATTCCCTTCAGTTCTTCAGATAAAAATCCCTCCTGCATTTACAGACCAATTTAAGAGAGCATTCTGAATTGTTCCTTTGCCTAGTGGCTTAACATAGAGTTTGCTGTATAGTTTTCCTAACTATAACAGAGTTCTTAAAATAGCTGTTGTTGCTTCAATATTCCCAGGACTGTGTTTACCCAGCCACTTTCTCCTTTCAAAGCCACCTGTAAAAGGAGACTCAGCCTCCTTTCGCTGTGGGGCAAATTGTGCCATTGATTGCAGTCTAAATGCCTTCCATTGACTACTGGGGTTATTTTTAAGCCTGTTGCTTTGTTTGATCAGCATATATCATGCATCTTTAGTCTTTGTGTGACACCATCTGGATGAAGCAGCATGATGGGCATAGCTCCTGAAGCCCAGACCAAGACATTACGCTTTGTAGTGTCACTACAGGACCATAAGTATGGCTCTCTGCAAGATGCTGGAAAAATGAGTCCTTAAATTAGCAAGTGGGTTCCTGTGCCTTACCCATCCCCACTGATCCCAAAACCTGTGTTTCCTGTCTCTGTATCTCTTCAGAAAATGTTCACATCACCCTAAGGCCTCTGCTGCATCTCTGCTGTCATTTGTCCCACAGGTGTTTGCCCTTCCCCAAACCTAACCTACTTCCCCAAATAGAGCTGTTAATGTAGTAATAGTAGGAACGCAGTAGGAAGGGAGATGCATTCCTGATACTACCATATCAGTGAATTCCTTTAAAGGCTTCCCTTTAAAGGCTCCCACAGTGAATCGAAAGGCTAGCACCTAACTTTTTGCCTTGCCTGCATGTTTGATCACTAATCTGCCTAAGATGGTTTTTTCTCTTCTCTGGATGCAGCATAAAAATCAGGACTCCCTGCTGGTTCCTTATCTTCAGCCAGCCAAGGGTTAGGTGTGGTAAAAGAATTGTCTCGGGAATCCTTTCAGTTTTATAATAATTGGAGGTTGTATAAGGTTAGTGACAAAAGGTATCAACTGCACAGAAGATCCAGTCCTAAAAAGTACCTACAAGAAAGGAACTATCTGAAGACTTTTATCTGAAGATTCTGACACTAAAGTGAGAGGCACAAGCTATGGAGGGATAGCTGATGATCCAGTATATGGCAGCATCTTCCTCAAACTACCGAGTGAATTTATAAACTCAGATCATAACTAGCAATAGGTGAAACCTACCAGCATGTGTTGAGCTTAGTCCATTCCAAACCATGGAGCTGTACTTCTCAAAAGTACACTTCCAAGACTATATTCTCTCTATTTCTGATCTTCTTTTTAAATCTGGGAATTCTGAGACTGCTACAAAAACTAAGTTCTGCCAAAAGGAACTCTAAAGTTGATGTCTAGTCAAATCTTAACTATTAGGCTCATTTACCCTACAATTCCTTTAATGCTCATTAGCTGAGTGGGTCCCAGATGGATTTATCTTTTCTTTTTTTTAGCAGTAAAAAGCAATCATGAAGTTCAGGTTTGAATCCAGCTCAGTGACGATAAGAAAAATCTGGGGTTCTGCATCCTGGACCTTGACCATCTGTCTAGTGAGTGAAGGTTCAGATGTAGGAGATGAAGAGAAAGTCCTTGTTTTACCTGGCATGAGTTTTCTGTTTCTAACTGGAATCTCTAATTCCAGTATTATTTTCTGTAAACAGCTCAGATGCAATCATACAACCTTGAAAGTCCAGTACAGAAAAGCCATGTGTCACATTCTGATAAATTGGTGAGGATTTAATTAAATGAACATACATAAAAGGCACATGAATGGCACATGAGGTGGTCCAGGATCACCTTCTAAATTGGATTAGCAGAAGAAAAAGGAGTGAATCTCCATCAGTAGTGTAGGTGAAGGGCATCTCCCTCTGTAACATAATCCAGTAGAATCTCAGAGGTTGAGAGAATTTAAAGCATTCCCTGTCTCTGAGTTCTCTAAGTTGTTATTATATCCCAGCAGAGTGGAAATAGCTTTTTTAACCAGAAATAATGAATTTTCACTGTTATTCTTATACAGAAGAATCAGAACCACCACGTGACTTCTGATGACAAACACTCAACTTCTCAGGGTCTGAGGTACTCGCAGTGGAATAAAGGTAAAAATTCAAAACCCACCTCCTGTTTTACATTTTTATACCTGCCCCATTCTAAATAGGTTTTTAATAATAAAAATTCCTGTAACAGGTATGAAAGCCCATCTGTTTGCTCTTTAAAATGAAGTTGATAATGTAAAAAATACCGCAACAGATACTATTGTCTGTGTTTCAGATTGCTTACAGAGCAGGGTCTCTAGCAACCCCTGAAAATTTCTCCCCACTTGCTCAAGTCTGGTCCCCAGGAGAGCATGGATTCAAAGGAGATGAGCTGTTAAAACAATACTAGGAAATGTGTGTACAAAGCTAACTTTTTAAACTATATTTACTTGTAAAAATGAGCTTAAAAAGAAACATTAAAGGAAAAAATCTGCTTCAAACTGGAAGTCACGAGGTTCTCCAGCAAACAAGCTAAGAGAAAGCAGATAAGCAAAATGAAAGCATGCTACTTGCATTTTGGTACAGAAATTCACTCATGACAGTGAAAGGCAACAGGGAGAATTCAGCTCAATGCAAATGAAATTCACGTATCTGGACACAGGGGGGAGATTTCGTAATCTAGGCTGTTTCATGCCTTTATTTAAACCAAGTTTCCCTGAGGAGCAGAAAACCAGAAATCAAACGAACAAACCCCAGAAGATACTTTTTTTTGTTTTTTGTATGTGCGTATGTCTTTTAAAATCCAAATTTGACTCTTAGCCTGCCAGCCCTAAATGGCTGTTTTGACAAGATTAGCTCATTTTGAAATTCATGGTACTATTTTTGTGTCCAGACCGATATGGGTCTGCCAATTCTACCCAAGTGACAGTGCATCTGAACTCTTTCATATTGTACAGCCACTCCTGGGCATTTTGTTCCAAGAGATACATCCCTTCATCAGGGAGCTGGACAAGTTCTTTGCGCTTTGGCATTATAGAGGCAGGTTTTGATAGGGCAGCTAATGTTCCCTTGGCACAGGGAAGATTGGTGTGAGAAGACAATAAGCAGAGGCAGGAGCAATAGGGTAGGAAAAACAGTCCTCTGTAAAGTCTTCCATAAAGATACCAGTGCTTATTGAGACATGATCACTCACTGGTTCATCAGCTGGCTTGGAAATATGGCCTGTAGTCAAATGAAGCTGTTTTAAGGGAGCTACCCAAGAGCTTGTGGAAGTCTGGTACTGGATATTGTGACCCTTGCTGAAGTCAGCTTGAGAAGCAAAGGCCAACCAAGCAACCAGATCTGTTCTGGTGTTCTCTATCGGCCATGTGCAAACATTTAGTTTGTGTTCTGAAGAGTGGGAGGGATACCTCCAGTTGAACTCTGAAGCACATGCTTGTTCTTTAAGTGCTGCCTTCTTCTCTGACAGCTATACAGCATGGTTACACCAGGACAACAGGACAATTAAAATACATGAGATGCAATAAGGGAGACGTTTACCTAATGCCTTGAGTAAAACCCTACAAGAAGTGGCAATAAAATTGGTTTTAGCAGTCTTGAATTTACTTCCAAGTGCACAGTGATTGCACGCATTTCTCTTTACTTCCAAGTGCACAGTGATTGCACGCATTCTCTGAGATATGGTATGTAGGGAAATCAAAGGAGGCTATTTCCCCTGGGAGATTAAAGCAACAGCAGTTTCGGTTACCTTTCAATGTCATTCTGCTTGCAGTTTCTACTTTCTGTTTCTGAAGAAGTGGTGTCCTGGTAGGGGGGAAACTATGCTTCCCTCTTTATACTTGCCCCTAAAAAAAGCTTCATATTCTGGCAATGCCTGAAGAGATCTGATCATCCTAGAATCAATCCACTCATGCTTTTCCTTGACAGAGTTGATCCTTATTTAGTCATTATTTGGATTTGAAGACTCATCTGCACAGACTTTTTCATGCTCCTGACCAAACACAAGCCATCTACAATGCAGAAGTTGTATAGCTGTGTTGACACTGAGAGACCAGGACAAAATGAAAGGCAGAGAGAGGTGTAGGTAACCAGGATTTTACATTTTCCTATGCAGTCTTAGTTCCTGGGGCTCAAACTGGAAGACTTCAGAAGAACATACCCATTTTTTTGCATGCATACCAAATGAGTACTGTGTGCTTGTACAGTGTAACCCAAGGGTAGGCTCATGCTAGGTTTTAAGCACGGACACACACACACATGCATGCGTATGCACACACACATGCCCGTCCTCCAGTGAAAAACAAAGGTAAAGTGCCTAAACTCGCTCGCTGCCATTTGTCTGACAACTGCACTGCTAGCTTACTGGAGATTAAAACAGCCTTAAATGGTCTTAAGATGTGGTCACATTTCCATGATCTTCCCCATAATTTGTTTAAGAGCTGTTTTATTAATCAGAAATCAGTAAAATAAACCCAAACACAAGTGGATTTTCCTGTAATGAGAGAATTTTGAGATGGCAGAGACCTATTAGATAGTTTACTCCAGCCAACGCAAAACTGGTTCCAGTAATGTATTCGTCTTTTTTTTTATTCAGTGTAGTTTTAAATTTTCAAGATTGCAGCTAAATCCTTTGGAGTGAGACATTTTTCATACCATTGAAATCAGGACTTTCTTGCTGTTTGTTCTGCCTCCACTGTCTGTCTTTGGACTACATTCTTTGCCTTTGCCACATGCTATAGGGGCAAATTGCTGCTAACACACTGCGTGAGTAAAGGACTGATGGCTCTGACATTCCTAAATGAGCACAAGGCAAAGAGCACAGGGAGTTGAGAATCCAGAATCTTCTGCTAATTGCTTTTCCTCTCCAGGTATCATGCATTCCCCATTTTCGGGTCTTTTACCTTGTTGATGAGGCTGGGATCACCAGGGCTGCTCTCCTCCTCTTCTGAACTTCTCTGTTCCTCATCTGATGTGACAACTTCCATTGGTATGGAAACTGGGCACACCTTGTAGGGCTCAGTGTAGGCACTGAGAGAGAATAAGAACAGACTAGCTCAGTAGTGTTATTCCATTAGTTTGGAGTAAAAAGTTCATACTTAGTTGCAACCGGAACTGCTTTGTTCCTCCCTCAAAATGGATGCAGTAAAATCATGCTAACATCTCAGTGCTTATTAAAAATGGAAGTTAGATATTGTAACAATGGGTTTTCTGGGAAAACAGAATGATGAGAAAAGTATAACTGTAATACCAATGGCATAAATCAAACTACAGGATACTCAGATCCCAGAATCCTCAAGTTATTTCCACAAAAGCGGAATTCAGCTCCAGAAACCTAGAGAAAGCTGTGCAGTAAGAGTACTGGATCTGGTATGCAATACAGGCCAGTGGCTTTACAGTATTATCTTTTAGAATAAAAAAAAAACCCTATTAAAATTGCCCATGATTTCAAAACTTGCACAAAGCATGACTAGAGGTAGGTAATCCAGATGTTGCCTGCGCTTTGCCTTAGAAAGGTGTCATTTATTGCCAATCTGAATACGCCTAGCTCCAAACTCCAGTTACTGGTTCTTGTCAAAACTTTGTCTGCTGAACTGGCAGCAGTCTTCCGAATTTTGTTACTGTGTACTTTCAGGCTGTATTCAGGTTGTCCCTTCATTTTGACTTTCATATGAAATAGGTGAACATCTCGGTGTCTTACCATGTCATGCCTCCTATCATTTAATCATTCTAAAATCTCTAACTTTGTCCAATTATCCATTAGCATAATTCAATTTACTAATCATTTTAGCATCAGTTTTTACTACCAGCCAGTTTTAGTACTGTTCTTGGTACTGCAACACAAAACTCATTATTTCAGCACTGACAAAAGACATATATTAAGACTGCTATACCAAGTGTACCAGCTGTAACACCCATCTATTCCTACTTGACTTCACTGAGGTTTTACATTCAAGGACCATACTATTATTTTTTGCCACAGTGTTATTCTGGGAGTTTATATACAGCTTATACACCACAGTGGTCCCAAGCCTTTTACATTTCCAGGGCAAGGTTCCAGTGTTCAGCCAAAAGGGTGAGTCTTGAGAAACAAAGTCTGACATCTCTGTGTTTTCCAGTAGACATGTTGGCCAGCGAGGCTGGTCTGTAATGTGGGCCTGGATTACTCAGTGTGTATTACTTCTATACTCATTTCCTCTGAAACATTAACTTCCTTTCACAGCTCTGCCTCACCTCTTTATTTTTCTTTGATCTCCCACTTGGGGTTCCCAGATGTGAACAAACCCAAAACTTCAAAGCCAATACTAGAGAGATAGGAGGCTGGGCAAAGAGGAGTTAATGTAAGTGGGAGGGCAATGGAGAAAGAGATTCCCAAGGCCACTGACCAGACTCTTATTTCCTCATTTCTAAGCTGCAAAGAGGGCTGTGTGTCTCCCATGCAGGTGTGGCTGTCAGCCTTTCTGTTACACCTCCAGCTTTTCCCTCATGCACTGAGTCCAGGAGTTCTCACAGGCTGTCCAGTGCACTTCTCATGCCTGGGCGAAGGGCCAAGCAGCAGCACTGTTCCTCTTGTTTATTATTAGTGTCTTCAGTTTTTCAGTGTGAGTGTCATCACCACACTTCTGAAAACCTGCCTAGCTTCAACAGCAAAGGGGCCTCAGCGCAAGTGAAAGCAAGAGCAAGGCGAGTGCAGGAATAGTTCAGAGCGCTTATTAATAGTTGAGCCAGTCTCAGTCCTTACTCACACAGTCCTGCAATTTATAATTGTTTGCCCCAGCAGACATGAAATTAAGGCCCTCCCTCCTTTTCTCGCTCTCTCTGATAAATGACTGCATTATGTTAATGTAAGAACACATTACAATCTGGGAAGAATGCCTCAGTATATTAGTCCTTTAATCATTATGAATGGCATTATTAAAGGCTCATGCAGTAGCAGATCTTGCAATATTGCTGAACTGTTACGGGGGCTTCATTTACAGTAGAACTGCAGCCAGTGGCACAGCTTGTGTTTAAAGAGAAATCTCAAAATGTTATGGATCTTATTTGCACATGGGATAGACACAAGCATATTTGTGCCACTATATCCATTTTGCTCTTCTCTGACCACTCCTGCAGCACTCTGGTGTTTACTTGTGAGACTGATCTATATTGTCACAGAGCTCCTGGGCAGTACACCTTTCCCAATACTCAGCATGTGTTTTACTCCAATGAACTCACACATCGTCCACCATACATGTCTATGCTCGTGTGGTCTCCTAGCTTCTGAAGACTTGAACTGTGCCCAGGAACTGCTAAATAATACTTTTCATTAAAAGCACTGCTAAATAAACTTACTGTAAGCAATAAACTTTAATGCAATGGAAGATGCAAATAAAAGTGTGGGTGTGAAGAATAAGGGGGGAAATAGTCCTAGAGGTTCCAGTATCTCAATAGACACAGTAATCCCCAACTAATTCTCTTCCCTGTAGCAATAATTTGGCTGGATGAGAACAGATTGCAGGCACATTATCTGCTGCTCCTCCAGCAATTGTCTGTCTCTCATTCCAAGAGCTAGCCAGCACAAGAAAGGAAGCAATGGGCCTTCTGGCACATTAAATGTGTGACATTTAATTGACTGAATAAATGCAGGAGGATGCAGTGCAGAAAAAGTCGTTCAGTTAGCACCACTTACATTATAATTACCAGAGCTGCTGATAGGTACAGAGCAGGGACAAGCTGTAGACATGGCCCCTACTAGTTACTTGTGTGCCTTTACCTCTGAACATGTGTTGGTACACCTGAAAGAGTGTTCTGAGTCTACAGACTCTCTGCTTATCCTGCTCCTACAGTTTGGTTACATCTCACCTCAAGTGACCTCAGTGACTGAGGGGAGGGTGAAGCCATCAAGGAGAGGGAAGCTGCACTGATCCTTGTATTAGCACTTTGTAAATAAAGTCCAGACACAAGTCTCTATTGCCTATGATACCTGCAGAGCACAGGCTGGGACAAGTTTGAGCACAGATGATATGGGCATGTGAAGTGAGAGAGCACTGTGGAGATACACAACAGGTGTGAGAGCTCACAGAACATGAGCTCACATCACAGATGGACAAATACTGTATTTTCTCCAGCTTGAATGTGCAATTGTAAAGGAGACACATACCCTTCTTTTAATTTCACACCTAGCCTTCAAATGACCTTGGAAATCCTATCCCATTCCTGAACAATGATCACATCAATACTTTAAAATTTTTAGAAGTTATTTAGTCAGCATTAATGAAATGTAAGAATTTAAGTAGGTGATTTAACAGTGGCAAAAATTCACAGCCAAAGTTACTATAATAAAGGCCTATGAAGACCATGTATTTTTGTTTGCGTAACACCACAAATGCTCTTGGCTGTATGCTCATCTCTTGGCCACACACAGAAGTGATGTCCTGTTTCCTCCTTTAGAGTCACCAACTGCCTGAAAACAACAAGAAAAAAGTCTGAGTTGGTGAAAATCTCAGCTTAAGGCCTGTGACTTCCACTGGGTAACGTAAGTCCTCTGTACCAATAAGGATCAGATTGCCTGCAGTTTGCTTTCAATGAATCAGGTGACGCATCCTAAGGAAAGGCTCATAAATCTCACTTGCCTTCTGCTTCATGGTCTATGATCATGAGGGGAGAAGGGAAGTGCTTTTTTTTTGTAAAGTATTTATATCAATGTATACCCAGACCAGTCAGCTATGCTCATTGATACCTGTGGAGTATTTATCCTGTCTACCAAGTGGCTCCTTATACATCTGAAGTGCAGCTGGTTAGGCTGTTAAAATGTGCTGGCCATGTCCCTTCAAATTCTACTGCAGTAGATCCATCGCAGCGCCTACAAGGTATTATCACGTGTGTTGGGACAGATGTACAGCATTTTTCTGCCTTGCAATGAATCTGCAGCAGACAGTGGAAATGTGCTGGAAACACGCTAATCAAAAGCACTTCAACATCTCCCTGAAGCAGCAAGCATTAGTGCAGGGTTCAGATGTCATGCAGTTTTAGTGCCACAGTTCAGAACACAGAATCACAGAATCAAATTACAGAATGGTTTGGGTTGGAAGGGACCTTAAAGATGATCTAGTTCCACGCCCCTGCCATGGACAGGGTCACCTTCCACCACACCAAGTTGCTCCAAGTCCCATCCAACCTGACCTTGAACACTTCCAGGGATGGGGCAGCCACAGCTTCTCTGGGCAACCTATGCCAGGGCCTCACCACCCTCTAGGTAAAGAATTTCTTCCTAATGCATAATCTAAATCTCCCCTCTTAGTTAAAAACCATTCCCCCTTGTCTTATCATTATCTGCCCATGTAAAAAGTCACCCTTCCTCCTTTTTATAAGGCCCCTTTAAGTACTGGAAGGCTGCAATGAGGTCTCCCCAGAGCCTTCTCTTCTGGAGGCCGAAAAACCCCAGCTCTCCCAGCCTGTCTCCACAGCAGAGGTGCTCCAGCCCTCTGAGCATCTTTGTGGGCTCCTCTGGAGCCACGCTAACAGGTCCTTGTCTTTCTTTTGCTGAGAACTCCAGACAAACCTGTATACTCCAGGTGGAGCCTCAGGAGGACAGAGTAAAGGGGGAAGATTCCCTCCCTGTTAATGATATGAGAGGGAGCAGGCAAGTGTGAGATTCCTGTGACCAAACCCTCTCCAGAACAAAGCAAGTCTTGTGTGGCCAGTGAGGACATTCAGATTACCCCATCCCAGCTCCTGAGCACCTCCATCGTTCTCATGTGTCTGTGCGGGGACAGGGGACTTCTAAAATTGGATTTCAGTATTCCAAAATGCAGTTTGTAGAGAAGAAGAATAGGTGGCTGCCCAAAAGCAGCAGAAACCAAGCCCTTCCCCCCAGTTGGTTGGTGGGAAGAAGCAGGCATTCTTTAGGGCAGCGTGCTGGACGCCTGGAGGAGAGTTCCTCTCATCCAGCCTGCCCAGGGACACAGACAGGGCTTTGGATCCCACACTGATTCCATAGTCACTGGATATTCCCCCTTACTCAACACATGTCCATTACTTTGCTTTGCACACTCACACCCCTACTGCAAGTACCTATTTGGTCATTTGGGGTCTTCTTCGGTGGGTCTCTGGTGGGGTTTTCTGTGTCTGGTGCCCCCCCCAAAGTTGAGGTGTCCCCTTCATGTCCTCAGTTCTGAGCAGGCACTGTGTCAGTGTTTGTCACCACAAAGGCTGTAACGTTTGGGTTTGATCTTCTTTGGGTCCCCAGAGCTCAGCTGACATCCTGGTTGCTTCAGG
>VXAY01004762.1:3954108-3980783 GCA_013399855.1 Oxyruncus cristatus
TCCTCAGGGATGAGCGGGCTCTGCTGATCCCCACGGCTCTGAGGGAGCACCGAGACCTGTCCACGGGGCTCCCTCCACCTGCATTCCAGCAATTCTCACAGAGGCCCTTTGGAGGGATGGAGGCTCTTACCAGAAGTAACTGAGGTGTGGAGATGTTCCTCATCCTGTTCCTCCACACCTGGATGGAGACAGCACCCTGGAGATGGGAACAGCTGCCTTGGTTGCTTGAGGATCTTGTCCACCACTGTTTGTAGGGTCTTCCCATATGGCAGCATCCTGGGAGCCATGGACTGGGCATCGGCTCCTCCAGGAAAATTTCTGCCCTGCCACTTGCTCCTGGGCATCCAGTAATGGAATGGCCTGGGCTCCCTCTCTTACAGTAGCCCTTTTTGGGCTTCAAATGCTGACAGTGAGGAGCATAAAGGTGTTGGGGCTCCATCTCAGGGAATGTTCTCTGGCCCAGCCTGGGTCACTATGAGTAGAGAAGGGATAAGAGAAAGCTTGAGACTGAGGTTTCACTAGCTATGTGCTGGATGTGCTAGGCTGAATTGGCTGCTCTTGCTTTGAGGCATCTGCACAAACCTGCACAGCCACTCCACACTTCAGGCTCACCGACATGTACCCTGGGGTGCACAGCTGTCTTCAAGCACCATGACCTCCCTAATCCTGTGGCTTTAAAAGACTCAGGAAAACAAAGCACCAGTAAAAGCTGGACATGCATGAAAACAGAGTCCTTGGGCCTCGAACAAGTGGCATACCCCCTCCCTGCTCTGTGCACACCCTCTCCCTGCTCTCCCAGTGCACATCCCCTCCCTGCTCTCCCAAGCCCGAGGGAGAGGCGGTGAGCTGTGGTGGCCTCAGCTTGCACTCAGCCTGGCCCTCTGGCCCTTGTCTTGCATTTCTTGTAAACAGGGAACGCTTCCTCCCCAGAGATGACCTGGCAATGAACTAGTGAGGGCTGACGCTCGGCTGCACCGCACCCAGCGCCCCACCGTGCCAGAAGGTACAATGGGGCAGCTGATAATACATAATAGGTTATTAAAGGCAGCTCTACCCTTTATAGACTCCTTCAAACATATTATTTACATGTCATATCAGCCACCAGCTTTTACTTTCATTAAATCATCAGCTTCACAGGCACCCCAGAGCTTTTCTATCCAACAACTCCAGCAAGAACATTGCTCCTTGAGGTTGTTCTTTTGCTTGATAAATTACAGCCCTATTGATCTCCATCCCCCTTTTGTTCTCCATTTCTGATAACCTTTTGCTATGTTGAATCCTTGCAATGCAAAGGAGAAGGGCAAAATGCTGAGTGCTTGGCAGTGACAAGTCTCTGTTTTGTGCTGCAAAACTCTTCTTCCTTCCCAGACCATGCAGACCATACATCTGTGTTATGCTGAAACTCCATTCTGCATATCTGTCAAAGGACAGAAGATAACAAGAAAACATCCACTAATTATCAGGATGGGTTTCAAATGATTTGCTGAGCAACCCCTAGCTACAGCACAAGTGGCCTCTAACAATGAAATGAAACCTCTCAGCACTTCTGCCCTATTCTCCTCTATAAAATGACTTACCTTAGTGACAGACTGAGTTTGGATACAGTGATGTAAAAGTGGGGGGGATTCACCCTGACTTCAGTGGAGTCACTTTATATTTATACCTGTGATCTTTGAGCAGAATAAGACCCTCTGATTTCACTCTGAACGCTCTGTAAAACTTATTCCTCTCAATAAATCAGTGACAGAATAAGCTAACTACCTAAAACTGCATTAATAAAGAGAAGGAAAATATATAAGAAGGGACCTTAAGCTGGTCACCTGATGGTCACCTCAGAGTATGAGAAGTACACCTCTGTGGGGAGACCACTGCCTGGGAAGCAAAGCTGAAACCCTTGCTCTACTACAAATTCTGTTATAATCTTTGGCACGTTTCTTCACTTTGTGCTTTGGCAGTCAGTTGTGTAAAGTGGGTAATCCCAGAGCAATGTCATGCTTAAAATACAGGTTAGACTGAAGGCTTTGGAATCTACGGATACCTACCACAGCCTAAACGAGAACTGCTTTGTCCATTTCCCTTGAGGCACAGTTTAACTTCTGTTCTTCCTGCTGACTGCAAAGTACAAGGGATTTCACTACTGTGGCCTGATCCTTAAGTCAAAGAGATAGTGGTACCTCCAGGACCATGTAAGGCACAGAGTGTTTTCATTCTTGTAGCCCAACCGGTGATACAGAAATCTACCTGGATCATTTAACAGTCATGTTTACTAGTGTTGCTGTTTTCTGCTGGGGGTGGGGGTTCTTGAGTTACAGGCTCTCAGTGGCTTTCAGGCAGCCAAGCTGGTGATTTCTGCATGACGGCACACACTGGAAAACAGCAGCAATGAAAGATTTAGGCAGTGCTACTTACCTAAAGAATTAGAATTTATAAAAACATTGCAGACAGACAAAAATCCAAAAAAGGTCTGCACAAATCATTGTGTGGGAGCAAATGGAGCCAGGCAGAACAAAGGCATGTTTGTCACACACAGTGGAGACTCCCGGAGATGCTCCGTGTTGGTGGATGGTTCTGCTATCTTACAACCATAATAAAGGGTTTTAAAGTTTTAAATAGGTAAGGATCTGATCCAGATGTGTTTCATGGCTGCACAGGGAGGTTATCGACCACAATGAGCTATACAGAACTAGAATATCTTTACAAGTCCTGTTCCTTAGTGTCTCTAGGTTTGTACAATGCAGCAGCTGCTGCACATGCAGCTAAGGACTACCTTAGCACATGTAGTCCTGAAACTCAGAGTACAGCTGGAACTATACTACTGATTCTGGAATTCAGCCTGGATGAGATGTGATTAGGTGTCAGTTAGGCAAATGTGATCATTATAGCAGCAAATGGATCCAATTCATTATAATCCTTTAAGAATATCCAGTTTAACATAATCTTAAGTGCTAACAGTAGTGAAAAGTCAAAGGAGGATGCCAGCTTGGAAATTTATGTCTGTGAAACACAAACACAAAACTGAATTTGAATCACTCATTATCTGCCGCAGCCAGAATTTTTAGTGATCTATTTATTAACAGAAATCTGAATTCTTGTCACCTGATTCCAAAAGACATCAGAACTGGTGGAAGACAAAGGGGTTGGTTTTGTGGTAGAAAACATTCTTGTATTTTTTAAAGCTGTTTAGAGTTTTGTTGGGATAAGACTTAGAATTAGTATTCCTAAAGACTTTTAGGTAACAGGGAAAATGATACTTCCAAAAGCAGGTAATGACAGTTTTCAGTTTTTGTTTTCAAAAAAAGAATATTTTATTCCAAAATTAGGAGAAGTAGCAATAACGCAATAACACAACACTAATACTTCACAAATCCTCTGAATCTGATAGATTCAGAACATACTTCTGAATCTGATATGATTCTCAGACAAAATATGAATTTCTTGCAAGTAGTGCCTTAGAAGTGAAGTTATACAAACACTTCACATGATAATGAGTTTGAATAAAAGAATTATCTCAAAGCATTACTGATTTCAATTTCGCTCATGCATAAGTAGAACAACAGGTGGTTATGCACACAGTGGAATAAGGCCAGAACATGGGATTGTAAAAGTGGTATTAGGAACAGCAGAACACCCTTAATTTGTAATTGCCATTCCTAAAGTGGAAATGACACTTGTATGTCTTCAAGATGTCCCTTGCAATGCAGTAACAACATCCGTCTTTTAGATCCAGCAGTGCAAGAGTGCCCAAGTGTGCAATGTGAGTGCCTTTGGTAGCAGATAGCAAGGAGAACTCACAGTGCTTTATATACTTCTGTCATGCAACTAAAGAATCAACCTTACACTACCTCAGCATAAACCTGTCATTTGCCATGTGCCTCAGGCTGAGAATGGTACTGAAGTTAGAGAGGAGTTAAGGGAAAGGTATAATACCAGTGGCTGACGTCCAGGGCAGGTGTCAAACTGCATCCCAGGCTACCAACTCTGCAGAAAGGACAAACCAGTAGATCCAATGCAGGATTGGACACATTCAATGTGTACAGAACTGACATCTACTTAGGATAAATCAAAACAATCATTTTGTTAGACTGTCAGGGTTTTGAGTCCTAATGAATATTAAGGTTCAGAATTATTAATGGATTGAAAAAGCAAACTTCATGGACCCCAAAAGTAAACTGCATGGGGAAAAAAAGCCATAATGAGGTGGATTTACAGGATGAAGTTCAGGTGCTAATTTTAAACCAAAGAATTTTCATTTGGGTATGGCCCATAGGTGATATTTATATTTTTGGGACAAAATACTGTAAACCTATCAGCCTATTCCTTTCACATTCAAGCCCCAAGATCCGTATTTTACATTTGCCTCAAAACAGCCTAGTCCATCAAAATTGCTAGAACAAGGTGAGAAGGTAAAAAAGTACTACTTTGATCTAGATGCTTGCTTGACATCAGACTTTAGAGGTATCAGAAAACCTCTTTAACTGGGGGCCTAGAACTTTTCCTCTGCTGCAGCTATTGAGGCAACAACCAAGTTTAAATAGCTAGACAGGTGGACATTTGTGGCACACTTCCTGACCTAGTAGTAAGAGGAGTAAAATATGCCTTATAAACTGTGAAGAAACAAGAAGAGAGAAGAATGACCACTGTTACTAGACAGTCCCCCATGCAGTAAGGGCAGACAAACAAGCCTCAGAGGTGTTTTAAATACACCCTCCCCAATTCCTCAAGAGAGCTCGAGAGTGTTCCTCTGTACCCCATCCCCCTCCCAGACCAAATGATGCCATGCTTAACCTCCCACAGAGGCTAAACTAGCACTGATTCTTGCAGTCATTCTTCAAGTGGCACCATCACTGACTCCACTGCTGTAGCAGAGCTCAGCAAACACAGCAGCGTGAAATGCAGCTCAGTCTGCAATGTGGGCACAGCCAGTGAGAGAAGTGGAGTCAGAACTGTCAGTCCACAGAGCTTGTGTAATGATGTGGCCAGAAGCCATGGCCCAGTTATGACAGCTTGAGCAGGAATACAAAAGACAAGAGCTGGACCTCATCAAGCAATTTTCTGTGGCTTAATTGTGCTTCTGTCTCTGTAACAAAGTGTTCTGTGTGCAGGCAGACTAAAGATTTGCTCCACATCTCTTGGTTCACTTTACAGGGGGCAAAACTCTCTTTGTATGTATGTATTAGTGGCAGTGTAACTGTTGTATGGACAGTCAGATTGTGCTTCCATTACCATTTGACCAATAAGACTAATGCGCATGGCCTGGTCCTCAACCTGAAGATAGCTCAGCACCAGAAAAGTGACTAGGTTTTGCCTGTTTAGCTACCTGAATGGAGTCAAACAAGCCACAGGAACAGTGCTGAGGAAGAGGACAAGGTGGCCTCTTTGGCCCAAGGAGGAAGATGGGACTAGGCAGTAGTGGAATAGCTCAGCTGATTTTAACACCACAGTCTGAGCTTTAATGTGGGCTGCACAAGGCCACGGTGGGTATACACACACCAACATGTCCTGGTGTGTGCACAGTCTTACTGGTCTCTGCAGTGTATTCTGCAACCACTTTGTGCTGTTTACTTTTCAGAGGGCACCATGGACAGGAAGACCAATGTATCGTATGTGGATCAGAAAGGAGACCTGTGCAAGGAAAAGTAGGATTCATATAAGCCATGGAAAATGCAATGAAGCTGCCTACTGTCTTTATAGACTTGAAAGTATCCAGGTACGCCCTGTTACCATCTTATGTTGTGATTTTCTGGAGCTGCCTGCTGCATCAAAGCATGGCTGTTAGTTCTCTCCCTACTCTGGGAATGGATGTACACAGGTAGAATAAGAGATGTGGTAACACTCACAGTGGGTTGGCTACATGACTGACATAAGGAAATGGCTGGCTGACATGGGGACATCACTGATATGCTCTACAACCCTTCAGCAGATAGGGGTTGCTTTACAAACTATGGTGTGGAGGCCACTTCCAAGAGGTAGCTCTAACCACTCTGCTTTTCTGGCCCCGTATTGCATGGCGTAGCATGATGTTTTGCAGCAGATACACTGTTACGTTCTCTGCTCTAAACAATCTCTTTACCTACCACTGAAATGTAAATTGGTACCTTTACGTAGGGTAGGCTCCAAGACTTTCCAACAAACCTTCACAGCTTTCTGTCATGGCCCCATTCCCTGCAGCCCCGGCTTGCCAGAGTTCATGGTTCAAGTGTTGCCATGTTTAGCTATGTGAAAAGTCCTCAGATACCTTGTAAAATAGTATCGTGCTATAGTATTGCTCCGTTTTATGCCTCCAAGTTTTTTGAATTGTCATCCCATTCACCCAGCTTTTCATCTGAGACACTTTATTCTACACATACTCTGAAAGTCAAATTCCCTCACAGCTTAAAGCAGTGATAAAAAAGGTATTTTATCTGCTATGTGTAGAATGGCTGTGCTGGTTTTGGCTGGGGTAGAGTTAACTTTCTTCATTGTAGCTAGTATGTGGTGGTGTTTTGGATTCGTGCTGAAAACAGGGATGTTTTTGTTATTGCTGGGCAGGGCTTGCACAGTGTCAAGGCCTGTTCTGGTTTTCTTACTGACATGCTGGGGAGTGGGGGGTGTGAGGTTGGGAGGAGACACAGCCAGGACAGATGACCCCAACTGATCCAAGGGATATTCCATACTATATGATGTCATGCTCCATAAATAAGCTGGGGGGACATTTGGAGTGATGGCTTTTGTCTTCTCAAATAACTGTTACATATGATGGGGGCCCTGCTGTCCTGGGGATGGCTGAACACCTGCTGCCCATGGGAAGCAGGGAATGAATTCCTTTGCTTTGCTTGTGTATGTGGCTTCTGCTTCACCTATTGATCTGTCTTTATGTCAACACAGGAGTTTTCTCACTTTTACCCTTCTGATTCTCTCTCTGATCCCACTGGTGGGGGAGTGAGCAAGTGGCTGCTGGGGCTTGGCTGCTGGTTGGGGTTAAACCACGACAATGATTACTGCAGAGTCTGAAATGTTAGCTCAGTTCACAAAGGACTTTACCAGGAGATGACTGTTTTTCTTTGCTGCAACATCTGAAGTTCAGAAATTTATTTCTGAGCCTCAGAAAACTGAAATTATTTCAGATGTTCCAGCAGTGAAACACAACTGTACCCATTTTTGGTTGCCTTGAGACCAAAACCTGTGGTATTTCTTTCTCCTATGGCTGGTGTCTTAGGCACTGAATTGTGAGAAATTCAGAATCTAATTACCAGTGCTGACTGATTCAAAGTGATCTGGGACAAAAAACAGACCTGCAAGAAGCAGAGACTGGGTTTTCTATATCTTAGGCGTGTTCCTTTAAATTCTGTCAAAACAGATGTGTCGTTCACACAGAATGCTTTTGTGAATTTTTCCCTTTTGGAAAATGTTTCAGCTCACTCTATTTTCAGGTGCCAGCCTGAATCACCAGGGCAGTCAAATCATAAACTGCTGTTCGTATCTTCAGAGGTACAAATCAGCAGAGCATACAAATGCACTCCAGATGAGGATCTGGCACCGTCTCATTTTCTCATCCAGATTCCAGCTTACAGTAACTTTTCCGACTATGACATATTTACTAATGTTCTTCTGACTAACAGTCCTAGATCCGCTTAGAAAAAGACGATACATTTCTTGAAAAAAATGTGTCTGATGGCATGGCACATATTATAGTTAGAGAGCAGAGGTATGTTCCTGATTATTATTTATTTTTGGCGGTGTAATCTAGTCACTAAAACTTGGCATCAGAGTCTTTATGTTCTATTTTCATTTTGTTATTCCATACTTTCCATGGAAAATACTCACAGTAAGTTCAACATAATGAACACCATACCGCCCTGCAGGACTCTTTTAAGATGTAAAGGGAGTTGTCATTTCCCTGTATCAGCAAGATCAGCTGCTTTATCAACACCATGCAGCCAGGTCTGAGGACAAACCAGGGGAAAAATGCAGTGAAGCTAGGATCAGAAGGAAACCTCTCTAGTGAGGTTTGTAATTGTAATATTCCCTATTTAAAAACAAAACAAAACAAAAAACAAGCAATCCAAAACAAACAAAAAAAGAACAAGGTAATTTTGATGGAAGGGAGACTTAACAGACTCCTCCCTTACTGCTGTCAGCGTTACTCCAGCTATTTGTGTTGCCAGAGCCACAAAGGAATATGTACAGATTATACAATCTTTCTTGTTATCAACCAAAATGGCCTCCACTTTTAAAGACAGTTTTCATGGCTGGTCAGCCCTGCCCTAAATCTCTCCCACAGAGTCTTTCTGAAGCAGTGGTAGTTTGTGCCAAATGTATCTTATTCTTGTGCTAAAATCCCCAAAATAATTTTGCTACCAGGAAAGAATTGGGAAGTTTTAGATAGCAGATCCCTCAAAGCACAAGCTGAAAACTGAGCTCTCTGTTGCTCTCCGGCCAGCACATTTGGTCATGGGGTAGGAAAAATGCTATCACCTTTTCCTGTATTACCAGAATAATGCTTCTTAATGCTGGTGCTGCAAGGCTCAGTGACCTCAGGGAGTGGGAGAGAGACTGTGTCCAGAATGCTCCTGACCAGTCCAGAACAAAGCAGTGCCCAATCTCTTGGGTTTTAAAGTTCCTGAGCTCCTGCAAGCTGGGTGTGCATAGATACCTCCCTATGAGAAGAGCAGGGAGGTTTGGCAGCTTTTCCTATCAGTATTCAGAGAGATCTGAGAGCACATGAAAGCAACTGACACTACTAAGAAACCTCTTATTTTCATGGCTCTCCTTCCAGAAGGGATTTCTGGAGTTCTAAACTAACCAAGATCTTGTATCTGGCTTTTCTTTCCTGACATATGGGGAAAGCATCATCAAGTGAACTTAGTTTTCTTGTATTTCAGAGATTCACCCAGTTGTTCAAAGAGAGTATTTCCAGAAGGAGAGAAACAGATCTTAACTGGTCATCTGTAGGGCTGAAGGGAAGTGCTCAGTGGCTCTCCTCTGTCTCCCAAAAGGTCAGGTTCAGTTCCCAGATTAAAATTAGAGCTGGTTGTACTTTAGCATGGCTGAGGCCTTTTTAGTTGAAAAAATAAGGTTTGGTATGATTAAAAATTGCATAGATTTATGACATTTGGTTGGGATGAATCTATTAAATAATTCCAACCCTCTCCCCTCAGTAATTCTGG
Source organism: Oxyruncus cristatus (assembly GCA_013399855.1). Lineage (NCBI taxonomy): Eukaryota > Metazoa > Chordata > Aves > Passeriformes > Cotingidae > Oxyruncus > Oxyruncus cristatus. The sequence continues at coordinate 3,963,255 of VXAY01004762.1, forward strand.
AAAATCAAAATCATCTTAATTCTGCAACTCAAAAGTACGATTTAGTTTAGAATTTACTTTAGTATTTATTTTTCACTTGCAAGTGAAACAATCAGAAAAAATGTCAGGAACTACATAATTCTTTTATTTTGTTGGGGGGGTCGGTTCTTGGACTTTTCAGTTAGGCACACATATTTATTATCTCTTGTAGCCACTGAAGCAATGTTTTTCCCTAGAAGTGCAATCAAATGACAAGATAAATTGCTTGTACAGACAAAATACTTTTTTTTTACATTTTTGTCATTTTAGTATATGTTACTCTCACAGTGGTTCTTTACCCTGAGTGTATTCACTGTGACATGAGTTTATTTCACTGCCGTTGTCTGGATTTTTTAAGCCTGACAGTGTGAGAGTAGAAAGTCAAAGGAAAGATTTTGAGGTGCCTAGTTTTATCTCACATATTGCCTTTATCTACTTCAGGACCAGAAGATTTGACTTCAAAGATGTATTCTATTGTATGGAGTCCATTACTTCTGAGGACGTGTGCTAAGGAAGAGTCCTTTCTGAGCTCTTCTACCCTGCTCTCAGAAGAATACAGACGGATACCTGAAATGTAAGACGGTAAGAAACTTTCATCAGAAACACCAAACTAGCTATTCTTGAATAGGTCCATCTGCTCAGAGGGCTCATCAGGGGGATGTAGTGGGTTGATATCTGAGCTTATTAGATGTGTTCAACACGAAAGGATGAACTCCCAACAGACCAAAAAGGTATTTGAGACAGCTGAGAATGGCTGTCTGAGACTGTAGAACAGACACAAGCAACTATCACTTGTCTCAGTTTATCAGTACCTAGCTGTATTTCCTTTGAGAAAAACAAGTCTGAGGACATCCCTGTGATACTGGTAAAACTGGTGTAGCATAAAGCAGACAGAGCACCAAAATGTGTTGTTCTCTGATGAGAGGTCTAAACCTGCTTGCTCTACATCTTTGACAGACAGCATCTAATTAATCCAGCCAATTATTCAAGTGAAGAGGTCCTTTTATAAGCTCTTTAAGAGGGTTCTTAGCAAAACAGACAGTGCCTCTTAAATATGTTCTTCCATCCATTAACTCCAGTTGATTAAAATAAAATTAATTGTTCCATGCCACTGAACACCAAATCTTTAAAGCAGTTTTTACATTAACCTCCCTCCCCTCCCTTTGGGTCCTGTAAAAGAAGAATTCTTGTAGGATAATTAAAAATGTGCTGTACATTATAAATCACTTTGTTGCGTAACATATCAAACCATAAACTATGAGATTAGCTTCGTATTTAAAATGCAATAGCATTCTGTTGCTTTTGTTACAAATCTAATCTAGAGATATACCTCATGTCATTGAGCAGTGGATTCGGGAAAGGCTGCAGAATTCTAATGTGCAATATCTCATTCAATAAATCTTCTCAGGAAAGCTTGGGGTGGGGGTGGGAGAGGAGAAAGGCATGCATAGAACACTCATTGACAGTAAAAGGCCTGACCATTTCAAACGGGCTGTATGTGCAGTCTCATCACTGTCTGCAGCACATGCTTTTTTTTCAGCATCGTGCTAGGAATGCTTAAATCACACCAGTATCACTTCTGTGCCCTATAAACATCATCCAGGGCAAATCTGCAATGCACAGCAGACTCTCTCCTCTTGTGTAACCCCACTGAAATGTATTTCTGAAGTCTACCCAGGTATACGAGCCCTTGGGACATGAAGATAGCCATGTGTACACATTCCTCCTTGTCTGCACTGTAATTTGATCAGAAAAGTAGCCAGCAGAATGGCATCCAGCTGCTAATAGAGCCAACATCTGCTGAGGTATTCGGGCAATTTCCTGGGAGGTATATGGGACTGTTATTCCTCATAAACAAAGCCAGGGTTAGATCTAACACGTTGTGTCTGAAGAGTGGCAGTCCTCTGAGGCTGTGCTGGGACACAGCTGCTGTGTGTGCAGGATGGTGAGGTGCAATACAAAGCTACAGTGGGGGGAGCACATTGACTTCCTCACTACCTACACTGTCGCCCCACACCTGCACCCCCAGCAGGAACCAGGACATGGATATGAGGAAACAGGAAAGCGGTCATGGAGCTGCTGTAAGATGGATACCTGAATGTGGGCAATGTATTAAAATGTCTCCTTCTTTGTGTTAATATGATATTCCTGACACTGTCCAGAGGCACTTCTTAAAGGTGCTTATTAGAAAAACTCTGCCATCCAAGAGCATTTAATCACTTCTTTCCATCTCTAATGCCTGACAATGCAAGGTGAAGCACTGCCCATCCCTGAGCAGCAAGGGATTATCTCCCACAGACTGCTCCCTGTCTCTGAGCAGCTGGAAGCCCTGCGTTAACCGTTAACCGCTATCACCTTCTTACTCCCTCTGGCAATTCAGACAATACTCAAGTAAACAGAAATAAAGACATGACTCATGTCAGAGCTGTCTTTGGCTATTGTCAAGAATTTCAGTAGGTTATGCACAGCTCTAAGTCAGGATATAGTACTGGGATCTCTTACTCTCCAAAAATTTACAGAACTTTCAGGTTTATGCTACAAAATGCAGTAATAGGCGAAAGCTGATGAGATGTTATTTTCCATCATGTTCACCAGATCACAAGTCAGAATGCCTCTTTCCCTTGTGTCTAAGCTCAGACCCTGATCCTCCTTCCCTGTTACAGCATTTTTATGGGACTTTCTCCCATCTACAAGATCTAGAGCACAGTACATGTTCAACGTCTACATAAAGAAAAACTATGTATAGATTTATATATGTATAATTGCTTTTTAAAAAATTGTTTCTTTAAAAACCTCTCACAATGCTTTTGCTCACCATGTTTCTCCTACACTTAATGGCTGTCAACAAATCTCCATACAATTGACCCATACAGGTCTCTAAGGGACCTGAGCCCTACTAGTAGACCTCTTCTGTGCTGTATCCATAATTAACATTAACATATCGCCAGCCCTGGAAAGTGCTTGATCTAAAAACCAAAATTCTGTCTCTTGTAAACCTTCCCATCAATACTATGGGTGTATGCTAGCGTAGTGTAGGCATAGAGCAGGGATTTAAGGGGCAGAGAACTATGAACTGAGTGGAATCAACACTTAGGATTTCTTTTTCTGATAAAGCAAAAACAGGAAAAGATGGGAACATCTTTCCCAAAGTGACTACCTAAAATCTAGGCTGAATCTGTAGCTCAAGGCTTAACTTTCCTTCCAAATACAGATGCCTTGAGAGCCTGCTTTGCCTAGGTTTGTCTGCAGGCCTAGTCTAGATATAACTTGCTTCTACTACAAATGCAGTTCTATTCTGGTAATAGTAATTCTAAGTTAAGGTTTATTTCTAGAACACCTTCCTTATTGGATATTTTCTATAAACTTGATTGTTCCTAATTAGAAAATATTGGTTTAAATCTACTACACATGGTCTTTCCTTTCAAGCAAGAAAATTAAACAGTGAATCTTCTCATCTGACAGCCCCCCTCCCACCCTGCTTTTCCCCAGTCACACACAGTAGTGAAGGTTCTTGGATTATTATAATCTTTTATAACACTCTCACATTCTGTTCTCTGAAGTGTAATAAAAGACTTGTACTTGGCCATTCATCAAAAATATAGCACTTCTGTAAAGCATCAGCAGATGCTAAATACAAGTGCTCTGCAGGTGAATGCACCAAAGAGAATTTCATGGGCTCAAGTCCCATGTATTGCAAGGGTTTAATCCAACACACTTGTATTCTCAAATGGTTGAAATAAGCCTCCAGATATGAGCAGGCTGGAGTTCAAAGTAATTTTTATCCTTGTGTGGTTGTGGTAGAGCTATGTTTGATAGGTATTCCTAACAGAAATTCCATGGCAAGGTATTTTAGGAAGAACTGCTTTAGCGGGAAGTAAAAGTCCATGTCCATACATCATGTACGCATGTCTAAATAGGTGCATGTGCTTGTATGATTTGTGTTGCTTTACAATTAGACCACACACTGTTTCTTCAAGTATATTATGCCATTGGATGTGTATTACCCATTTACATTTCATCAAAACTTTTCTGGCACATCTTTGTCCAAAACATGCTGACAAATACAGCAAATAAGAGTTATCAAAGCAGCAATTACGTCTGCCTGGTGCTCTTCCCCTCCACCCCAGTTATCTTGATAAAGGGGTTGTACAGGAGCCTAGCCGTCATTTCACCCCCAACCACAAAAACTGCATGCACAACAAGCAGCAGGCTGAAGAATTATGTTCACGCCTTGACCCCGAGACTTCCTGAACCAGTTTGGATTGGCTCTCCCTTCGAAACTACAGGCTTCCACAGGAAGTTCATAAATGCGCCCAAGTCACAGCAATTGACGTAGTTCTAATATTTTTAACTTGGTTTTTCAAGAACTGCCTAAAATGGGTGGTGTTTCATGGACACAAAGAACTGGCCAGCTTTTTCAGGAGCAAACGTCAGCGTGCTGGGTGCAATGCAAACGGTTGAAAGCAAATGAGTAGTGCAGCTTCTGCTGAGCCCAGCTCTGGGCACATGGTGGTGTGTGTTGTGAAGCTGCACTGCACTCCACCATGTCCCAGTGTCAGCACTGGGGCTCCCAACACTGCAGGCAGCCAGCATCTCCAGAGAGTTAAACCACAGGCCTGTGTCCAACACTCCACAGTTTCAGGTGCATTTGGACACATTTCAGGTGCTCAAGCCTTGATGCAATCTCTTTGCCCGTGTCTACTCACCATCCCACATCATTCTTGCCTTAGAAATGGTTTGTAAGATTCATTCAGAGGTATTAAAGAAAAGTTCTTTTACTCCCCGAGTTTGAAATACCCTAAGAGGGGTGTGTGAAATGCCCATGGTTTGTTCCATTCACAGTGACAAGGCAGATGACCAGAAAAATAAGCGTTGCAAAGAAACATAAGTATTAAATCCTTGGGAGAACGATGGATGGAAATGGACATGAAAACCTTGCTTTAATATTTTTATGTTTTCCACATAGCTCTAACAAAATGCATTAAAGATATTCCTTTTCATTCACTGACTTTGCACCTTGTTTTTCTTATTACCTGTTGAACATGGACTTAACAAAAATCACTCTTCTTATTTACATCTCTGCATTCCACTGATTGAATGTTATAATGTGACAACACATTCAAAATCGAAGGTGTTGAGTCCATGTAAATATGAAAAAAACATTTTTGTGTTTGCAAATAACCGAATGGAATGGGGTGAAACATTGTTATTAATGTAAGCAGTGCATATGATTCCAGACAGAACTATTAAATTCATTTATAAATCAGAAGCTCTGTCAAAGGGCCATGATAGCCTTTAAAGCAACTTCTAAAATTAATTGTCTAGTCTGATTAGTTCATGATTTAGGATTTTCTGGTCTATATTTAACTGATGTACTTTGAAACAAACATTATGTACATATTCCAGTTTTGAGAAATTGACAGGAATGAAAAAATGAAGTAGGACCCCTTCCAGCAATTAGGCTTTCCTTTCATTCAATTAAGAAGTCAGAAACCTTTCTTACTGAAGAACAAGGCAAGCTCTCTCTGCTCCCCCCTCCCACCCAGAAAAATTAGATCAACTGGACAAACCAAATATTTTTGAATGCTCTTTAGTTTCTGTCTGCAAATCATAGGACACAGATCCGGTATTCGTTTACAAGGTGAAGAGTTAATTTGGTGTCTTTTTTTTTTTTTTTTTTTTTTTTTTTTTTTTAATTTAAAGGATTTTTTTTTTTTTTTTTTTTTTTTTTTTTTTAACTGATAAAGGCTTATCTTGTATTCTTCCAATCTTTTGTGTGAGCCTTTCCTGAGAGGAGGTATAAGTAAATCAACACGGAGGATTTGCCTACTATACCTAGCAGGGAAGGCCTTGCTTTTTGACCAAGGCTAGCAGGTCTTACATAATAATTTATTACAGTACCTTTCTGTTTCCTGGTCTGTGGTTTGCTGCCTGTTCTCAAAGCCAGTGAAGCTGCTCATATCCACATAGCCGTCATTCTCATTAGCAGCAGATAATGCCCTGCTGGGATCTTCAAAAAACTCAGTAAAAGTTCCTGCTCTGGTGGATCTTCGAGGAGGAATTTGTATGTTTTCATAGTCAGAGCTCATCGCAGGAATGTTCTCATAGTCAGATGTGTCAGCATTGGGAAAAGAGATAGACCTAGGTTTCGTTAATGGAAGTGGCATGAAAGGAGGTCTGGACCGGTCCTCGAAGGACTCCACCCTTGACACACTTCTGCTGAAGGACCTGAGTGTTCCTTTTCTTTTACCATCCTTATAGAAGAGAACAGCCGAGGGAGACTCAGAAGCTCGGAGCTTCCCCACATGTGATTTTAGCTGAGGTGAGCTACTGAGGCTCCTCCTGTCTAGCTCCATCAGCCTTGGAGGCCCATGATAGCTGGACTCTGACGAAGACCTTGAAGAAGAAACACTAACATCTACATGGACTTTATTTTCAGTTTTCTTCTTGAATTTTAGAGTGAGGAACCTCTTAAAAGAAGATTTTTTTTTCTTGGAATACTTATCAGGTGAGTCACTTTCTATCAAAAGTGAAGGGGAACTTTTAGTTATTGGCTTTTTGGTGATGTAGGCAAGTTCAAAAGGAGGTGGTATATCAACAACTGAGGATGGCGTAGATATGCTACATGATGAAAGATGATTTCGCTGAGAAAAACTACCTGAGGAACCATTGACACAAGGCAAAGACAAGTTGTCTTCTGTCCTTTTTATTCTAACATCATCCAGTATGCAGCCATCACTTTCTCTGTACACAGCGATAGGCATCTCTCTCCCTTCAACAGAATACGATCGAGGATATAAAATGAAACGTCTTGACTTTGTTGGTAATGCCCTGTTGGCTTCCACTGGTTTTCCTTCCAGTGAAAATAAATTAATGCTTAAATCTTCTGTCCCAGAGCCATTGCGGGAAGATGATAAATCAGTTTCAGGTCCACTTTCTTCTGGAACAGTTTCTGGGACATAGCCTGGCATTTTCCCAGATAGCGACCGTGTTCTAGTGACAATGCTTTTACGATCAACGGGAAGCAAGTTATTTTCACCATCCATGCCTAATTCATCCCTTTTACTGTGATCAGCTCCTAAATCAGTCTGCACACCGTCAGCAATTTCATTTTCTGCCGGAAGCACATAAGGATCATCTAGGGAATCACTGCTAGTTTCTCTCTCCTCTGATTCTTTAGGCACAATGACCACTTTAGGGACTGCTTTATTTTCATGCAAAACATGTTTGGTCCCACATTCTACATTAATTTTGCCATGCTTACAGAATTCCAACTCTTCCTCAAGTGGGACCTGCTGAGGTGAACTCGGGACACTTTTGCTGAAGCTGTTTGCTTCTACCTCATTGTCTTCAAGTTGCAGTTCATCTGACTTAGAGGTTTTCACAGTACTTTCCCTATGCTCTTCAACAGTCACGTTTTCCAGCTCTAGTTCCATCCCTGGACTACAAGGTAAGCTAACAAAGATCACACCATCTTCATGCAGAGAGGTCCATTCTGATAGAAGATGCTCATCTGAATGTTCCATGGGTATTTCCTCACGACATTCATTCTCACAAGGTGCAATTTGACAGCCATCATACATATTCTCTGCATTCACAGTTTCTTCTTCCCCTTTTCCAGAGTCTTTGCTTGCTTCACAGGCTACCTCTGATGTCTTCTCACCTCTCCTCTCAGTGATCTGGCAGCCATCACCAGTGTTTCCTGTGTGTGTACTATTGTGCTCATCTGGTTCTGCTTCCTCCTCTTCAGCTGCTGCTTGATGGATGAACTCTCCTAAACCATTCAGGGCACTGGGTTCATCTTCACACGATTGTAAGCCAGGAGCTGTTTCTTCATCGGCCTCATCAGGCAACATGTCAGCGCTTGCACAGTCATCATTTTCTAACTCCCCTTCTGCACTCAAATCAAGCTCTGCATGTGCACTGTGGTCATCATCATGTGCTAGACACCCATCTGCTTTTTCTAAAATCGCAGGCAGTTCCACCTCTTCCTGCCCTGCCTTCTCACAATGTGGGATTGATTCATCTGCAGACAGTGGAATTACAATAGTATTTTTACAGGTATCACCCATTACTTCCTCATCTCTATGGAAAATGTTATCAGTTTCAGTCTTACAATCACTATTGTTCTTGACCAGTTCCAGGTTGTAAGAAGTTTTCTGCTTGTTTTTTCTTTCAATACAATCACCTACAACATCCTCATCTTCATCTACATTCTTGGAAGCATCATTATCCCTATCTGGGGCATCTGAGGACTCCTCACAAAGCGCTTTGGACTGGTCACAGTCTCTGGTTGACTCTTCAGAGTTTGGTTCCATTGGTTCAGCAATATCTGAAAAATTATGGTGCTCATCTTCAATGACTTCTCTATTACTGGTATTGCCCTCATTAGCAATGCTACCCTCTTCCTTCTCTACTTCTTCTGGAGTTTCTGAGACTTCATCTTCCACAGAGGAATCTAGGTTCCTATCATGCTCATGTTCCAAATTATTACAGTCTTTGCTGGTCATCCGAGCTTCAGGAACTACTATGTATTCATTATGTGCCTCAGATTCTAGGCAATCAGCATTGCACTGGTTTCCTTCATACAGCTCTCCATCAAGACATACCAGTCTCCCATCTGGGCATTTATTTAAGTTATTGTTGGTAGAAACACTGGATTTGCCCTCGGTGTCAGCTGAGAATTTTGGCTTGGGAGCAATAGGTGGTTTGGGACCCCTAGACACAGAGTTCAGGTTATGAAGAATATCAGCCCTAGGCAGTGAAGGAGAAAATTTGGAGACAGATACTGGAGAAAGATGACCAATAATCTTTGGTTTCGGTGCTAATGGTGGTTTTGTGATTTCTGGAGAAAAGATAAAAAAGTCATGTTAGTCATCTTGGTTTTTATTAAAGCCAGCAGAATATATCCTACAGTAGACTTTATCTATAATCAGTGATTTCTAATGCAGAAGAAGTCCAGCCAATAATATGGGTTCAGCTCTGAAAAGAGAACTGAAGGAGCAAAGCATGTGAAGCGTCCTTCCATGCAGCACTGTAGCTATATTCCAGGGAACAGAGTTTAAGGTCAGAATTGAACTGAACTAGATGCAGCCCTAGCACACTTGGGGAGAGAAAAATGTGCAGCTGCACAGCCAAGGATGTATCATACACAGGTGTCCACAGACGAGTAACACCTCCCACTCTCAGAAACACTATTAGAGACATTTTGGTTCTGCCGCAAAAATGTTTGCCCTATGATTAAATATGAACACTTTGATTCAATGATGGTGAAGTGTTTCACTGCAATGAAAGAAATGCCTTTCAGCCATAGTAGCTGTTCATATAATTCAGCATAAACATTTTGTAGCAATGATTTTAATTTCAATAGGCAGTTTGCAGAATTTCAGCACCGAAGAAAATTAGTTCTACCAACAGATCAAGGCTTAATTCAACCCAACCAAACTCAACACTTGGTGCCCAGACACAGAGTCTTCCCACCTGCCATTACCCTGGTAACAAAATACGGAGTTACGTTTTTCTTTATCGAACAACATAATGATAAGGCATAAGGTTGTTGGCTAAAAGCTTGACTACTACTTTACACTGATTATGCAGATGAGCTATAATGCACTGTATGAAATACTTCAACCCAAAACATTTATTGGTTTAAACTCAAGTTCAGTTTTCAATGTACAGCTTTTTCAGCCCTTTAGTCAAAAGATCCTCCATCCTCCTGTAAGTCCAGGACCCCCTGCAGGTAAAGTCCTCTCTAAACATCAAAATACACTTTAAAAAGTAAATTATCTTGCAAAATAAGGCCAGCCTTGTATTTCTAGTAGTAGTGCTGACATGTGTAGGGTAATTCAAGCAGACTGACAAGCTAGATTGAAGCTAGGTGAATTAAGTTATATATGGCCATTTTACTCACAGTACGGTTTGCATGCCACAGCCATTCAGCTATCTTGGTCCTGAAATTAATATTCTTCAGTAACTAAATGAAATGCTGAAAGACTGCCTAAATAGGCAACAATAGGGATCCTCCCTTGTGAGATTTTAGATGGGATGAAACATGTAGTGTAAAGAAGCCAGCATACCAATTACAGATGATAGTAAGTAGAGAGAAGTGGTTTCCTCCTACTGATGTTTCCTAGCCATCAATAGATAATGACATTCTTAATCAATCAGAAATCTCTATTTTTATAACTTGAATTTACATGTTGTAGTGGAAAATGGAGAGCTCTCCATTTTAAGAAAAAGCACAGGACAAACCATTTCACTACGAGAGATACAGGAACAATTCTTTGTGCAAAATCTTTGTGCCTTACACACAGGAAAGAAGGGAACAGCATCTCAAAAGATACAATTCTGGACATGGTTCCTATGTGAAATCCTATCATAAATCATGGTATAAGTTTCAGGAACTGTAGCTACTGTGCTGTTGTATTTTGAGTATTTTGGAATGCAGACTTTTGATATGTGAAAGTGCAGACAGTTAGAACTGAGCTTTGCACCGTACTGAAAATAAGGGAATACTGAATGCAAACTGCTCAAAAATGATTCTCTGATTGTTCTGATATTTGGTGTCATGGTACTTTTCTTATTGTTATCTTAGTATAATTGCAGTAATTAGTACTGAACTAATACTGGCATATATTTTTTTGATTAGACTCTGGGAGACATAAAAGGCTGTTTCTTCTGATATTCCTTAGCTTACTGAAATTTCTTCCAATAGTCAGAAAGAATCTGACAATTTGGCACTCAGATGTAGTCAGAAAACAGTCTTTCCAGAGCTATGAGACACCAGAGAGATTTCATCTAAGTTAAAAACTGAACCAGTGATCTAGGCTTAGCCCAGAAGGAATGAAATGCCTGTCCTATTCAGGCTCCTTATCGCACATACCGTTTAAAAATTATTCTGTATCTGGGGTTTTGTACCAATCCAGCATCATGTGTGGGAGGCTTAAAACAACTTGTGGAAAAGGAAGGAGAGAGAACTGCGTATTCACCAGTCTGCAGTACTGTGGTGTTTCACAGTCTCCACTGCTGCTTTGAGCTGTAGGGCATCTGTCTAATCATGAATGGGCGACTCATCTTTCCCTGCACAGTATTTTGGAAACGTTATATGCCAAACACTCCACCATTGCTGAAGTACCACCACTGCTTCTTTTGCAGGTAGCAGTTGAAGGCTGCAAAGTAATAAAACTCTTGCCAGTTTAAAACAGGGAGGGAATAGAAGAGGATTTAGTATCTTGTAAGTCTGGCTCCCTAGCCAGATCTACCTTTGCATTTTTAAATCAGCTATTGCAGTGACTGAACATCCTAAATGAACCTTCTGGTAGTAAAATGCATGAAATTTTTATTAGGTAAAACTGAGTCTTTACACCTTTACCACCATAATAAGGCATTTTTACAACTAACTTCACGGAAGAAACATCATTTTTGATGTCCTATACCAGTTTCTGCAGTGCCTGGCCTTCTATGGAATGTCTATCCAAGAATGGGATACAAATATACCTACTCCATTACTGAGATGTCACAAGGCTTGAACAGTCTCTACATTCTCATCCTTGTTCTTGTCAGACAGTACTGAAACAGTGAGTAACAAGGAAAAGACTGGACTATAGACAATGCCAAGATCTCCCAAGCTTTGTCTTATAAACAAATTTGAAATAAAATGTCATGAACTCATTTCCTTTAAGTAAAATAACCATCCACTTAAAAGAACTATAGTTTAAACAGTTATCCACTTTCCCTCCAGTGATCATTTTCTGCAGCAAAAGGAATCAAATGATCCTGCGTTTTTCCTTCTGCTACCTCCTGTAACACTGCTGGTGGAAGAGAACTCATGGTAGTAGACCCTGTCTACAGTACAGTAATAGGCATTGTGATGTACTACTCTTACCCACTTGTGCCAGCTACTGGTCACTACTGTTTCCTTATATATTTTTTTTCCTAACTGCTGTCTGTTGATCTTGCCTTTCATGAGGCTCCTTAAACAATTTTCTATTTCCTTCGGTGGGGATGAGAGGGGGAAGCAGAGGGAGGAGTACAGTGTTTGTTTAAAAACTAACCCAAACAGAAGAAAGCACAGCTTCTTGCCTTTTATCAGGACAATTTCACTCTACTTCAATTTCTGCTTCCTTTGCTGTCTGAGCCACTTGAAAGGTTCTGGCTGTAACTTCTAAACGGACACAAAGCAACATTGCACCATAAGCAATGTGTATGTTCACAAATAATTGTGCATGTTTATTTTAGGATGTGTTTTAGTTTGGAGGGAGACACACCCACCTTGGGCTTAAAAGGAAACTCTTGGGGAATACGAATTCCTTTAGCCTGCTCCTCCCCTTATTGTTTGATGCTTCCTTGTACTGACAAGGACTGCTTCCTCTCCTTACCCACCTTCCTTCAGGCAATCCTGCATGGTTCCATTCCTGCCATGGTCCATATGAAACTACATTACAGTACTCTCCTTCCGTCCAAGTTTCTAAGCAGCCAACAGTAGCCTAGCAGCTCTCCTGGAATAGCAATCAACCCATATAGCCTTCACTGTTCAAGTGTTTCTTTGAAACAATAAACATTTTATAGTGGGGTATTGCCTGAAACACTGCAACTAACCACATTCATATGTTTTCCAGATTTAGCAATTAGCCTTAAATTTAATTAAGGCTTATAAGGTACCACACCTACCAACATCATCACCAGGACCTTACTAAATACTGAGGTTGCACACTTGCAAGAATATTTGCCGACATGTCCCAGGGTCCTGCTCTTTGCGAGTGGCTCAAGAAATTACATGGCTCCACTGTGCAGATACTGGTTCCAGCCTTGACTGGTGCTGCAATCCAGTTCAGGCATCTCTTCAGGTGCTGAAAGTAGCTTTTTCTGATCAATGAACTTTTGTGGACCTTTGTTTTCTTCATGCCTTTGGCATTAATTCAACTCAGACATATGTTAAAATGAGAGACACACTGAGGAGACACACACATTGTTTAGGGATCTGCAGAGCTTTTGGATGGAAGCGACAGTCCAGGTGGAGGGACCATATTGCAACAGTGGGATGGGACAGCCCCAAACCCAGAATCCCAGTGGAAACCAGTGCGCACAAGTCCTGTCTGTCACTGCTTCTGCCCTAGATTTCTGGGACCGGAATCTACAGAGAGAAAGTGTCTGAGAAACAGGTGGCAGAGGGAGAATATCCAGACAAGGGTATCAGAAAGTCCTGTTGAGCTCTGACCAGGAGCTGTGTAATTTCACGTAGCTATATCAGAATTAGAGGAAATTTTGTACTTGTCTAATACACGGGTTTATCTTTTAACTATGGTGCTTCCTCCTTAGAGAAGAAATTGTTCTGAGAGAATGCTGGTACAGAGCTTCCTATCAAAAGAACACATAGAGCTTCACTGTAAGTGAAACAGACAGCTCTTCTCTGCAGATGAAGAGCTGGGTTTGGACCTGTCCGAAACATGAGCACCAGCCACTGTGGTAATGCTGCCTGGAATGTAAGGCAAGCCAAGCACAGAGTCTCCTAAAACTCACTTATTACATTTCCAGTACAGAAAGCTGTAGGTTCCAACATGTAATTAGAACTCTACCAGCTGTCCAAGTCAGACAGTGAGGGTGTGTTCAAGCTGAATATGTAGATAAGCCATTTTAATGTCATTCTGAATTAAGTACCCAGCACAAACTTTAATATGTTGGAGATTAAATAGATGAGGTAGCATGATTTACAAGGAAAGTATAATCCCTATGAGGGAGTTCAACTCATAAAACATCAGTGCTGTCACTGAAGATACTCAGGATGTACTAACTGAGATGTCATCAATTGTGCAATATTTGCTGCAGAAGTAGTTCTCTTTGTTTTACACCATGTAAATGTATCACTTATTTCACATTGTTGGAGAAAAGTCTGAAATTACAAAAATTACGTAAGAAGTTAAAACAGTTGCATGGGAATCACTTTAAATTGAAAAGGTATTAAGACTAGGATTTTCAAATGATTAGGAGTGCAAGTCTTCCTTTCAAATGGGACCTCAGTCCAGATTTAGGTATCAGCTCCTAGTTTGACTTGAACAGGTATTAGATACTTGAGTGTTTGCTGAGAATTGGGACTTTAGGCTGTTGAAACCTGAGGTCCTGGTCAAAGCCAGCAGGCCATTGGCTCCTAAAAGCCTCATATTTAAGAAAACGGTATTTCATCTTCTGCCTAAGTCTGATACTTTTGAAAAACATCTATCCCTTCTTATCAGGATATGTTCTTGTGATCAAAGGTACTCTGTATATAGCAAGAAGGCTCCACTTGTGTGAAGACAGACTTATAGTCAGTATTAACTATCCCAAAAATTCCCATGGGAATTTTGTCTTCTCAAAAGTCTTAATTGAAATATTAACAGCTGGGCTGTCAGAGCACATCCCACTATGCGGAAGTAAAATACTGCTCTGTACAATTACTGGAATGCATTCTCTATGATTAGATCAATGTGTTAGGACTCTGGGATATCAGACCAATAGCTTACAAATTTCTGTTACTGTGTAACTTTACCGCAGTCATCTGTAAATATAATACAACAGCATAATAACATCCCTCAGTGAAACACTGCTCGGGAAGGAGAAAAATCTAAAGACAATGTAATCAGAAAGAGGAATGTTTCAACACCAAAAAATCTTGATCCTCAAAATTCTCCAGCGTTTTCACTGTTTCTAGCAGACTGTACATACAAGTCTTGGTAGGGCTGGTAGGCCTGGCTGTGAAAAAGCACATGTACATAACGACTAAATAATCTTGGTTCTAAACTACTATTTCTTTTTAATGTAACTGTAAGTGATTGTGATGTTACCAATTCGACTGTTGTGATTTTCATAACAGGAACTTAACACTGCAGAAGACAACTTATATTCAGCTGCTGGTTTATACATTGTGTCCTAAGAGCCAAAGAAGACATTGGTTAAAATTCTCTAACAGGTACATATAGCATCTTTTCCTATATCACTTCCAGTAGCAGCTGAAAGAATATACTGTTTGCTTATACCTCTGAACAATCTGGACTCTTACATTTGCATGTTCTTCCTATGGGCAGCATCATTTCAGCACCTGGCAAACAAATCGGTACTTAGAGGCTGGAGGGTCCTATATATGAGGCTGGTCTGGTCTCTTGTCTCTTAGCACAGACCTTCTGTGGCCTTGGATGGATTGCTTTATCTTTCTTTTCCTATCAGGTCTGCATCTCTGAGGATAATCCATATATCCCTTTCTGTTTTCTGTCTGTCATTATTTTAACTTCTGTGGGATCACAACTGCCATATAAGCCTGCACATATGACTACTTACTGGTGCTATGTATTATTTACTGTCATACAAAGATAGGTAATTCTGGTCCCTGAGTTGTGCTGATTAATAAATACCCCTCTCCTCCAGATTCAGTAGGAAGTTCTGCTTTGCACTGATGGGAGAGACATTCCTTGCATTGTGCGAACATACAAAACAAAGGCTGAGAAGGGATATGAACACTCTATAAATACAACCTGGAGGTAAACAACAGAAGAGGAAAAGAACTATTTTTAAGCAAAAGGACAATGTAATCACAAGAATAATTGGTGTTGAACCTGGTCTGGAAACTAGAAGAACTAGCAATGGCAAGAGTTTCTCATTTTGGTGTGAGGAGTAGCAGGAGAGCTACCCGAAAAGTTTTGCGTCGATATAATTGGAGGAATTAATAAAAGTAGTATGATCTTGTGTTCTGTGACAACATGTACTGCTTTTGGTAGTGAAGGTAGTCCCATTTCATCCTACATTCCTGAAAAATAAAAACTGCTAGTAAGTCTTTACAAATGGATACATCTGGTATTTCTCACACTGCACTTCCACTGACAACAGAAGCAGACTAGATCTGGGTTTAAACAACGGAGAGACAAAGAAAGAGAGCTAGAAGCATCATGGCTAAAGCAATTGTTGTCGGGCTTACTTAATTTTGAAATTACTTGGTCTCCTGGGAGGGACAGAGTCCAGTCCAGACCAGGATCAGAAAACAGAATGGAAGTATCAACGCATTTTAGAAAAGTGTCTCACTCCCCACTCCAAGAGGAAAGACTTCAAAACTCAGAGGAGTGGTATGACACACTGATACAACAGCAAAGGGCTGGGTTTGACCCAAAAGAGCTTTTCCAATCCTATGTTCCCGTGCTTTGGCAAAAAATGATTCACAATTTCCCAACACATGATAGTTGTAGGGCACTGTATCTAGCAGTGAAATCTCTGGGTTCAGAATGTACCCATGCAAGTGAGATGCTCAGCAACATTCACCTTTTAGAACAAGGAAACACAATGAAAAAATTTAGGACTAACACAACGGGTCTACTGCTCTTCCTCTTCAATACTAGATGCAGAATTAAATTTTTCTAAATAACTCCAGAGCTAGCAATAATTTTTTCCTGGATTCTTATGTTTTTCACACACACGCCTTGCCCCTGAAAATGGGAAAGTGTTGGTGAAAAGTTTAAATTTTGCCCCAATTTTCTAGTGCCTTCTTTTAACGTTGAATGTCTTGTTCCCTTCTCATCCTGTTTCTTTCACCTTCCCAGTTTCCATCAAGGAAAAGTTCTGGGAAGTTAACAGAAGAAAGGAAGAAGGGTTTGGGTTTGCCTTGGAGAGAAAATTCTGCAAAAAACATTACCTCCTCCAAACCCAGACTTTAGGGAAGAAAGTCACAGCAAATTCCCTATGGACTTCCTGAAGGGTTGAGCGTGTCCGAGGGAGTAGTGGGCACACAGCCCCGTTCCTCAGCATCCGCAGCCCTCCAGCTCCGCCAGTCTGGTTATCGCCGGAACCTCTCGCCTCGCCCGCGCTTGCTGCTTGACCCCGTCCCGCCGGGACAAGTAATGGGGCACGCACAGCCCCAGGGAGC
This sequence comes from Oxyruncus cristatus, assembly GCA_013399855.1. Lineage (NCBI taxonomy): Eukaryota > Metazoa > Chordata > Aves > Passeriformes > Cotingidae > Oxyruncus > Oxyruncus cristatus. Next base: position 3,980,152 of record VXAY01004762.1, read on the forward strand.
CAGCGAGCACCTGTCAGGTCGGTGGAAACGGAGGGCCGGCCCTGGACCGAGGGTGCCCGGAGGAGAGGTGCCAGCTTCGGCGGGACAGCCCGGGAGCTGCCGGCCCCGAAGGAGGGATGCCGGGACGGAGGGGGATGCGAGCCCTGGAGCCGCAATGCCCGGGCGGGTGGTGCCATCCCGGCGGCGGCGTGTACCAGCCCGAGGGAAGGAGGGTGCCGGTGCCGGAGGAAGAAAGCCCGCCAGGCGTTTGCCGGCCTCGGGGAAAAGATGTCCGGAGGCGAAGAGCCTTCCCGGCGGGCCCGCGCACTTACCGGCGTTGTTCATCTTCCACCCCAACTTCGCTCGCCGGCTGCCCCGGGCGCTCAGCGCATAGTCCCGAGGGGCTGCCGCCCTCGCCCCTCGCGGAAGCGCCGGCCCTACAGCCCGTGCGGGGCACGGGAGCGCAGCGGGGCGGCCGGACGCTGTCGGCGGTGCCGGNCGCAGGGCTGGACCGGGCGGGGCAGGGCCGGGCGGGGCCGGGTCGGCTCCGTGCAGGAAGCCCCCGCTGCGCGGCGTTCCCGGGAGGCCCCGCAGGGAGCAGGGGGGGGGACGCGGCACTGTGCAGCGGGGGCCTTCGGTCCCCCTTTTGCTTG
>VXAY01004762.1:3980930-4016788 GCA_013399855.1 Oxyruncus cristatus
GTTCCCCCTTTTGCTTGACCCGCTTTCGTGTTCCCAACACCCTTTCCACCACCTTTGGTCTCTCTTTGCCCCCTGCTTGGTCCGTCTCTCCATCCCCACTCCCGCTTTCTCCGCTCCCTCCATATCACCTCCATCCCCCTCTCCCTCCNCCATCCATCCTTATTCATTCATTCATTCATTCGTTCATTCATTCATTCATTCATTCACTCACTCACTCACTCATTCACGTACACACACACCCCCTCCCCTTCCCCCGTGGGACACGACCGCCCCAGCCTAGGAATCTGCGGGGAACGAGGCTCGGACAAGCCCCCGCCCCGCCCCGTCCCGCCCCGGGCGTTTTTCCTTAAGCGGGAGCATCCTTGCGGAGCCGACAGTACCTGCTGCTGGAAGCGGGATCTGAATGCAGGGGAGCAAGGCACGATCTCTCGCGTACAAACCACGCTTGCTCAGAGCAGTTTCAGACAGCTGCAGACTGCTGTCTTTCCCCCCTCTCTCATAAACCAGCTCCTGGCTCAATGAAGTTAACGCAGGCACCCAGTTTTGGGGCTGATAGCAGCACTAACGCCCAGACAAAGTTGATCACCCCCTTCTTAATGGAGACTTAATATAGCCCAGTGGGGCCGGTCATGCTCACGGAAGGAAGCACAACTTTACAAATTTCCCCCCCGTGGTAAAGAAATCCCAGGAGTGCTGAGCTGACCTCAAGATTCGGTTCCCTAGTCGGGGAGAGGCCATTCCTTCCCGGGGCAACACGGTTATTTGCAGCAATCCCAGAGTGCTGTGGGCCAGTAGACTGGGGATGGGGAGAAGCAGCACATTGTACCTGCCCAGCATCCTGCCCCGGGTGTGTGTGAAGCAATCAGGTCCTACTTTGACATTTTGAATCCCTCAGGAATCATGACAACTGCTAACACCATCCACAGCAACTTCATTTTAAACGCTGTTAGTTCTGCTTTTGCAAAGGGCCTAATAACTAACATCATCCTGCTGGCAGGTGCTCTGTAATATAGGCAAAGCTCTTTTTCCTGACCTTTCAATGCTGTCTCACCGTGACTGATGGGGTATAGGGTGCCTCGCACTGTAGTGCACAAACCTCTGAAGAGCGAAAACAAGCAGTGAGGGAAATGGAATGAAATCCTTCTTTCTGTGAGCTTGAGTCTCTCCCATTGAGGCTAGTATCTAGGGATGCTGGGTTCTGGTTCTCTAGAGGACCCTGGTTGTATCACTACACCTCTAAGCAAGCATTTGCAATCCTGTCTGTTTTTGGTGATGGATAAATTCACAGTAGCTGCTCTTTCATTACTACTCTGATATAAATGTGGAGATGGAAAGGCCTATCTATTCCCTCATAGCATAATGTGTCTGGTCTGTACCCTGGTTCAGGGGATGAAATGGGTTTCCCTGGTCCACCCACGAGCAGCAGTCATCCAGCCTTCTCCCATCTTCATGTATGGGTTCCTGATTTGTTCTGACACCTGCAGCTCTGATGTCTGTGTCAAGTGACACAAATAACTTATGTCAATAGAAAGCATCATCTGAATTAGCTTCAGGAATACAGACTTCAGGCCTTGCAAAGGGTGGAAAAAGTTTGTGGGACACAATAGAAAAGAAAGCACAATTTAAAAAATCAAGCCCAGTACAAGAGATTTGGAAAAATATTCCTTAAATATGTTTTCCGTAGGAATAACTTTTTGGTTGAACAGCTACAAAAAACTAATGCAGTAGGGGAAGGAACAGCAGGAAGGAAAGAAACGTGTTTTCATAGAAGAATTGAGAATCTTGGCTGCAGAATTTGGGGGAATTTTCCTAAAAAAACCTGAAAAACTAGGTTTTGGACTAGGTTACAAAGTTTTCCCATACCTAGATGCATAATGGAAAAATGTTGGTGAAAAATGTTGGTTAAAAATATTACTAGCAAAACAAAGCAATTGTAAAAGAGATTCTGCAAACAGATCAGGTGGTCTTGTAATTGCTGTACTATTTCTATAGGGTACTTCACTCAAAATCCTTTTTGGTCTGCTGTAGGGCAAAGAACTATGATACTTCAGAGGTTTTGATCCAAACAATTGATTTTTCATGGAAAAAAAATTATGGAGCAAAGAATGACTTTTCTCTTTCACTTTTTTTCTGTGGAAGGAGCTGAACACTCCAGCAGAACCCCGTACTTGATGACAAAGGGAAAACTCATGCTCCTAACATTGTGCCAGTAGCTCAGAGCCTGGCTGAGGGGCAGGCATTGCCCATGATAATTTTGTGACCTAGCTCTGGAAAGGGTGAGTGCTTCTCATAAGTTCCTGGCTGCCTGCACTCAAGTCTGCTTCCTGCTGCAAAGGGCAGGGTGGCAGGGTACCTTCAAAAGTCGCTGACTCCTCTCTTTCATCAGATATGATTGATTTGAATTCTGAACTGGTCTGTGGTGCTTAAAAATGCAACCCATCTCCTATTGCGAGATATTGTGCTGTTCATCAAGGAATGTGTTCTTCAGCAACCTAGACTGATTTTAGACTCCAAGGGCTGTTGCATGGGCAATTAGACTACAATTTCAGTGCAATAGGGAAAAAAACCTATATCTGTGCAACAAGAGTATATTTAGTATGCAAAAGGCTTATATTCTCTTTATTGTTAGTCTAAAAGACAATTCAGGGTATAATTTCCTGTACTGAAATGATGAAAAGCTGTGAGAATTTTATAACTAAATGCAAATAGGAACCATAAAAGAACTGCTTGAAATTTGTCTGTTTATCCTCTAATCCTCTTGAAAACTAATGGGGAATGATCTGTATTACTAATGGAAGAATGGGAAAGTGAATGCATGTGGACATGTTCAGAAGATGATGAAGAGTCAAATCAAATTTTTGCAGCTAAAAGAGGAATCTCCACATTTGCAAGCCTATACTGCAATTAATGGTTTTGAAGGGTGGAATCCACACCACATAACACATGCCTTGAAGTAAGCAGAGCTCAGCACTGCTTCCTTCCCCAGGGAGAATCCATTACGTAATTGACTAGAAGTGAAATCAACACACCTATTTTCTTTATTCAATTATTGCAATAAATTATTATTATTGCAATAAATGAAGCATATATTTTTAAAATAATTTCAACTAATTTTTGATAATGAGATTACTTTTAACAAAGGATTTCTTTTAAAACATTATCCGACTATCCATTTAATAAGTCTGATGAATTTAAAACTCAGATGAACATTCTAGGTTTATAGGTCCCCATCCAGCAGATGTGTTAAGTACATGCTTAAATCTCAGCAAGTGCATAATCTGTTTTACGTAGGGCTACTTCATATACTTAAGAGTCCTATTAGATTAGAGCTATCTGGCATGTTGGAGTCTTATTTCTTATCACTGTAACATGAGCTAGCACTCTTTTTGCCATTCTAATGAAGCTCTAGAGACTCGATCTATCGTAATACACTATCTACACATCCTAACTGTTATTTTTAAGCCTCTTTATGCTATTACATAAAAGTGTTTGTCAAGATGAGGTCTACTTCTTTATAAGCAGTCTTTCAGGACATTTTTCATGATCTTTCACCCTGCTGTCTCTTCTTTAGGGTCTATAGGTTTGTAATTCAGGTTTTGGGGTTTCTTTTTTACTGTTTTGGTGTCAGTAGCCTCAGTAAAAGAAATTTTCTTGCAAAATGACACTAAGCTAAGCTTTCTACTTCCTAGTAGGTAGAATTTTAGAAACCAACACTGCCTTATAGAACTTCATATGCATCAAGTCTTAGTTGCCTGAGAAGTCACCTATTTTCATGGTATTTTGACATTTCCTGGTGCATTACAGCTGGTAGTATGCCAGCCAAGAAACCACAGGACAGGGCGAAGTGGTTCAACAGCACATCCCTGTTGGTGATCTGGCAAAGACCAAGTGTGTAGGTCTATAGGGAAGCTAATCCCTTGTGTTTATCTCTGCCTGGGACACCTGAAAGGCTTAATGTATAGAGGACAATTGTTATGATGGCATGGATTAATGCTGATCAGATCTGCTTTAACATTATTCTACAAAAGCATTTCAATTATTGTGGTAAGCTGGTGCTAGGTGTCACAAAAAGTGAAATCATATACTAAAGCAGGATGGGAAAAAGTGAAGATGTGTTAATAACCACATGCATTCCTTGGTATGGGTCATAAATTTAAATGTATAATGTGGGCAGCTGTGATGAGCTGGATATGGTAATAGACACCTATGGTAAATACTGGTAGGCAAACACTTTTTAGTAATTTAACTTTGATGTGATGGAATAGCCCTGGGAGCAGTTGTAGACTGATGTCATCACTACCTGGTAACAAACTCCTGTGTCTAAGGAACCTTGTGTATCCTTTAGTGACTGGCAGGTCATCTCTCTCACACTTTCCTGGTTTCTTTTTCTTCCCTGCTCAAAAGCCTGACTTACACCGCCAGGCTCAGAGGCAGAATGGTAGGGTGTTCTGTAAGTGACAGCTTGTCCCTGGCCAACTGCCCAGGGAGCCACAAGAGCCACCGCTAGAGAGGTGCTGTATTAGAGTTAGAGGTGCATTGGCAGGGATGACTCTTAAGTCTGTAGCGCTGTAGCACTCCAAGATCCTCCAGTTTGAAGTTAATGTTCTCTCAAGAGCTATTGGTACAGAAGGAAGTTGACGGATCATCCCTTGGATGAGATCTCAAAGATTCACCACTAGTGAATGCTTCTTTGAAAGTGAGAAATTCAAACAAATGTTGCCATGTGCCTTGGGGACTGAGATTAAATCCTTGGCCCTCCAGGAGCTCACTGACTAGCTAAAGCAGAAGTGTCCTAAAGTGATGCCTTGTTCATGTCAAAGTTTGACAGCATTTTCTGCTCATCTAAGTGCAACTCAGTACAATACTTTCTGTCATATAAAAATAATTTATTCCTATTTTTAAGCACCAATGTACCGTCTATAATAGACATTTTGCTTGCTGCCTTCACTCTACATTTGTGTTCTTCTTTACATCAAAACTGATTGTAAAGATCCTGTTGAACATATATCATAGACTTGGCCCTGATTTTACATCCTCATCAAAGTCAAGAGGCGCAAAGACAAACACAAAGGGAGTGGAGAGGAGGAGAATAATAGGAGGGTTATCCCTACAAGATGCTGAATATTCTGTCCCACACCAGCAGTTTGTTACTTTGTAGCCTATCTGTTTTTGCAGCACCTATTTTTTGCAATGAGAGAAGGGATTACAATTACCAGTTTTTCATGACTAACTGCAAATGTGCTGTCCTTTATCTAGTTAAGAGAGTTCATTGTAGACTCCAGGAAATACTAGATTTTGAAGGATGGTCAATGTGTACAGAGCCCAGAATGCTGTAGGAGAAGGATGCTAGAAGGATAGTGGAGTCAGTTCCTGGCAGACCAGTCTGTGTTTGTATTCCTTACAAAGGAATACAACTGTGAAATACCCTAAATATATCTTCGACTCTTACTTGATTAAATGGATGTTTGGTTGTTTCACTCGCCATTTTTGGTGAAGGGCCCCTAGCCAGAGCACCAGTCCTGTCAAGAAGGTTTATGTATTTCCATTCAAGTTCATGGCGCCACCAAGGTTCCTCTGATGCATCGTTTATGAGATTTTTACTGCTTAGTTTTATTCTAAGAATATTTGTAGTCAGTGGTGGAAAACCAGAGAGACCCCACAGCTGAGTCCACTCATTGCTCACTGCCATGGAGATTTTCTTCCCTTCTCAACTGCCCAGATGCCTAATTCTCAAGTCCTTGCTTAGTTTTGGCCCATGTCTTACTCAGGCATGGCTTCATCTAATGTAACTTAGCTTGGGCAAGGATGTGCCAAAAGCACGTTTGTCTTCAGTCAATGTCATGTGACCATTCTGCACTCCAGAGCACTTTGTGCCTTTATTTGTAAAATATCAACAGAGCTCTGCTGGCAACAAACAGAGAAGTAGCTGAAAATACACTTGTATGGATTTGCCTACTGCAGTTACTTGTTTTTTCAGCCTGTCACACCCTCTCAGACACTGTTACATAAAGCATGAGAGGAAATAGCATCAGAGAGAATGAAATGGGGAGCTGGCAGCTGAAGGATGGCAGACGGGTGCTTCAGACATCACTCAAAATAAGCAATTGTAAGTGAGGAACTATATCACTGAAGTTCAAATGTTATGCTGGTGTAAATATGATGTCAGTGAAAGAGAAATCAGGCACCGAGTTAAAAAGGCTGAGACTTAGCTTAAAGAAACTCATCAGCAGTGTTAGCCTCACAGGTGCCAGAGCTGAATTTCACTCCTGGAGGTCAGTAAACACACTTGCTAGATTTTATCTGCAAAAGGGGGAACACCCCCACCCCCCCTCCAGCTGGTGAAATTATGGCTGGTTTCCTGCATTTGGTGGCACCTTGCATTTGAGAAGCCCAATAAATGAAATGGCAGTGAAATCATCAACAAGAGAAAAGGTTATGGCAATGATGGCTACTGCTACCTCTGAGCATTGTTTTGAACCACAACAAGTAATTACACACCTCATTTTATCGGGGCTCTATACTGGGTGCCATGTGTTGTGTGAGAGTTACATACCGGGAGGAAACCAAACACCCATTTCCTCTTAGCATTTGGATTTGTTTTGGTCTCATGCCAATGAAAGTCTCAATCCAGGCACCTTTCACCACAAATCCTCCCCTTAACTCTGCTACCTACTTATCACTGGGGCCTTTTTGGCTATGGTAAACCTTGGCTGCATCTATTAGCACAGCCACTGACTTGCAATGGGGCTGGCAGCTGTGTTCTCCATTTCCTGCTCAGGCATCTGCTGCCTGATTGGAGGAAAATAGTTCTTAAACCTTCTTCAAAACAGGAAGCTTCTCTTCTCTCTGCTTCCTGAGGTACAGGAACCGTCTCCGAAGCAACCCCTGGACAAAGAAGGCTCCTATTAACCACTGCAGTGCCATAACAGATACAGCGGGAGGTCATAATTCAAGCTATAATCAACTCTGAAGGCTAGAAAGTGCACCACTGCTCCCACCTCTCTGTGGCCACACTGCTGTGTCATGAAACAGTCTGGAGGTAAATTAGCAGATGATAATCCTATCCATTAAAAGCATTTGTAAACGCTTTTCATCTTCATGATTAACTATTGATCCTGTATTACCAACCTCTGGAACATAATTTTGTAATATTGCCCATCCACCTTTGCATTGGCGAGGTAACTGAACACATAACACATTGCCACTCTCTCTTTTTTTAATGACCACTACTTGTATCATACAAGTATTATTTGCCTAAAAATATTGACATCTCATGCTTTGCTCATTGCATAGTTTCCTATTTATAACCAAGCCTCCTTGAGTAGTCTGAAGTAGAGCTTTCACCAAATCACTCTGCTTCACTGTACTCACTGTAAACTGTGAGAGGAATTTTGCTCCTAGTTTATGATGTCCTTATACACTCACAAGATGATCCTGGACCCTGAGACCTGCCAGGCTGCTTACATTAAACAAGAAAAAGGTTTGGGCTTTGGCTTTGGCTGAACTGTGGACCTGGTGTATTCTACAGACACCTCCCCCACTGTGGATCCTTTACTCTCCAAACCAGGGACCTTTCTGAGGGCAGTCTGCCAGGACTCCTATTGCTCCAGCTGCTCTGAATGGTGTGCACACTGTCTCTGCCTGAGTACCCATCCTTGACTGATCAACCTACTGGCCAATTATTTACAGCACCCGCAGAAATGAGTGGGTCTTTAAATTATCTTCTCTATGGATTGCTTTGGTGACATCCGTTCATGAAGGAGGAAGACTGTGACTGGCCACGAGGCACAAATACACTGGATAGTACTGGAGATCTCAGTGGCAAAAGACCTCGGTGACTTCTAGGGAGCAGTAAAAAAACCCACAGAACCAGCAAAGAGAAAATATGCTTTCCATTTTTCAATGGCAGGGATTTCAATCATGCTACACTTTTCAGTGAAAAAAAGGACTTATTTTCTTGTGGCTTTTAAAAAGATAATATTATTTTATGTGTGTTTTGCTAACAGCTGATAAATATTTCTGCAGATGGACTTCAAAGAAAAACATATTTTTCTGTCTCTACCAGCCTTTTACTTCCTTGCTTTACACAATTGCAGGAGAGAGTGAGCGTTGAGGAATGTGGGGGTAGTTCTGCCTATTACTATATGTCTTTTTTTCCCAGATCCAGTTTTGCTTACAGACATAAGACAAGGCAAAACATGTTTTTCTTCATCAGGAAAGGAAACTACAGCTATTTTTTTCTGCCAGCTTAAAAAAAAAATTACTTTTTTTTTTCTCTGCTCCAAAGGTCAAACTGATGACTTGCATTTCATTCGTAAATTACATTTTGAGACATGCTGGCATTTTTCAGAATGACAGCTGAATGACTGCTTGCGAAGGCTTGTGATTTTGAAGAATAAGTGCCAAAAAATATTAAGAATGGTTGTAACTAGACTTCTATGTATGGGTGAAAACACAACGTTCTTACAAGTATTGGTAGGTATGTGCAAATCCATAACCTCGTTCTAAATTCAGAAATGGACCTAAAGCTGTCAGCATGGTAAAAGCTGAGAAACTTTGTAGTATTAGTGCGTTCATACTGCATTTATTGTAGATTATAATTCTAACAAAGTAACTCATAACAAACATCTTGGGTCTTATTTAAACACATGCACAACATCAAGGTGAGCTTTTTCTTAACCTATATAATATAGATATATCAAATAGAACTATAATTACAGATGCTAACTATAGCAGTGCAAGCCATATATTATTATGTATGAAATTTTCAGATGCATTCAGTGGGCCTAAATGCTTTAATTTTGTTGAGTCCAGCCTCAGCTCATTTGAACCTGACCTGCAGAAATGCTATCTACAGCTGTAGTGGCAGCTGGAGGTATTGTAGATGTTAATGGGCTAAAAATCTTTAATTGACCTTGCAAAAAACTGAATAATATGAATTTTAGTGGCAACTTTTAAAGTCTCTTCATGGTTTTTTCTGCTTTTAAAGTCTTACTTGCAGCTTGACTTTACACATTATATCTACTTAAAATATTTTGGCTTCTTGGTGGAGTGATATGAGTGAATAGAAAATTACACGTCTCTAGACAAAGCTATTGTTTTACATTTCCCTGGAAAGCCATATGACCAATTGAGTGATCTTGTGCAGATAAAAGTGGCTCTTTGGAATTTTAATGCAGGTAGAAGTGAAATAAGATCTGGGGGCTTAATAGCCCTGTTCATAGTGTAGTAAGTGTTGGTAAAATAAAAATACTTGATTTGGCTAGACAGTTTGTCTGGTGAAACATATATACAAATCAACAGCAACTTTAATGTCATTGAGTACTTTGTCAAATATCATTCCCTGTTACCTGTAGGGCAACTGTCATCTGTCTTCTTCAGGTGATTACTTGAGCCAATAATGACAAAATTTAAGGGTTGTTGGTGACATCATACTGGCCAGTGCGTGGTATGCAAAGGTAAAACATGCTTTGTAGGTGGGTATTGCAAGAACCTAAATTTGCATGGGGACTGTTAGCTTGCAAGGTACTGTAAGTTGCTTCCTATCTAGCTCCACATCGCAAAATGTCTTCCTTCCAGCTGCCAGGGGAATCTCTTGGGATGTTGCATAACTGTGCATGGGGCCACTAATGGAATGAGTGCAGTTCATAAAAGACAGAAGATGAATGCCTAGATAGGCCAGCTAGCTCGTGACCATCACACATACTGTGCTTTTCCCAAGGGTCTGGCTGGTACCCTGCTTTGTCTGTTGTGTTGGGAATATTACTTCGATGGACAGGTAGACAAATTCTTAGTGTCATGTAGTGTGTGGCTGAGCAGGTCATCTCTTGTTTTATGTAACTCAGGCCTACATGTTGCACCCTTTCCACCACTGACTGTTGTCTTAGTGCTTCACAGAGCTCATTGTTATTTCTCCAGGGCAAGGTCTGCTGTTCATTTAATATGCCCATTTTCCACAGGAAACATTCCATCTTTTTGCTTATTTCCATTCCTATTGACTTCCTCCTGCTTGTATGCTTGTGGGTGGGCTGGCAGGGTCTACATCCATTCTCTGCTGCATGACTTGCATTAAATGTAAGACATGAACATTTTGGCAGCGATTTTTCCACCCAAGAAGTCAACGGGGACAGGCAGAGAGGAACACTATCTTTCCGTGACCAAGCATGTGCAACAGGCCACTTTCAGACACATACTACTGATTAAATAACTGATGTTATTACCACCTCAGTAACATAACTGTTCCCTTTGACCATTGACTTAAACACTGTGCTTTTTTACCTCGCGGGGAGAGTTCTGGGAAAGCAACATAAGTCTCTTTCTGCAAAAACCCAGCACTTCTGTATAATTATTTCCTTGGAAAAATTAGCTTCCTGTTTTCAGCCCCTCTCCAGAAGAGCCTCCTCATCTTCCTGTGAAGCATTCACTTTGGCAGCCTCATGAGAGCCTGGCAGTATCGCTTTCCCCTGGGCCTGTGGCCACGGAGGACCCTGGGCTGTGCACACGCCCTGGCAGCCACTCCCCGTGGGTGCTGAACCTCTCCCCGTGGGCGCTGAACCTCTCCCCGTGGGCACTGAACCCCTCCCCGTGGGCACTCGCCCCCATCAGCCTCGGGCCCTCAGTCCGCTCGCGCTTGGCAGGTGTGGAGCAAAGGGCTGCAGCTGCTTCTGGAGCTGCCCAGCTGGTTGAGCCTCCCCTGTTGTACAGCCGAAGGAGACACTGCCTGTGTTAGCGTGAACATTCGAATACAGCTGCTATTTATTGCCTTGTTTTTTAAGGAAAGCCTTCAGTATGTTCAGAGACTCAGGGAATTTCCACTATTTTTCTCAGCGCCCCCATCCCCACCCCCCAACCCCTTGGCCTTCACACACACACATTGTGTTGTTTTGACGTAATTTTAAGCAAATATTTTGCCACCCAGACGCAGTGCAGGGTCACAGAGGTCCTCCAGGCTTGGGCTTTAGGCTTTCAGCCCTCCGCAGTAAACAATAGCTCTATAACTCATTAAAACTCCCTTTTGATTACTTTTTCCTGTTTCTGATTGTTTTGGAGCAGCAGGGGTGGATTCCACACTCAACAAACTTCTTTTTCCTGCTGCTAAATTTAAATGTCTCTGAACTGAAAGGATTTGCTAATCTCTTTGACAATAATTCCATCAAATAGAAATTAGAACTGTAAACAAGATTTAGGCTATTTATGAATGCTACAAGGGAATTGTGACTTGGTTTAGAAGAATAATATTTGTCTAGGATTTTTTTTTAACTGTCTTGTCTTTTCAGACACAAGAGTTACCCAAACCCTCGTACCTTCTCTGCTGGTTACTGTAGCCTCTTAATTTTCAGATTTAGTAGTAGTCACATTCTCCCATTGGGGCCTGCATGAAACCAAGCTGGTAATCACCTTTCTTGCTTGTCTTCTATCCCCTTCAGATTCATGCATTATTACTGATTACTACTGCTTCAGCACTCCTATTTCTGTCTCCATTCTCGGAATACTTTTTCACTGCAAGGTTTTCTCCTACTTGTGAGTCACCTGATTTATATGATCTACCTGTAAAATTTCCCTGCCCAGCTGAGTTTCTTGACAATTAGCAGGAGTAAGTTCCTGATTTTTTTTTCAGCAACCTCTATTTTCTTTGTAGGCCAGATACAGACTAATCAAGTAATAATTTTCTTTGATGGACAGCAAAGAGAATTTAAAAGGTGACTTGCAAAGAACTGAATTCAAAGGAAAAATATGTGCATGTTTATCCATCCACATCCTTGTATCATGTGCACTGACCACACATGCCTAGACCCTAATCTGCTTAATATGTACTAATCTAGTATGAAATCTTCTTTGCAGATAAAATGCAAAAAGTGATAAAATAATCAATTGAAATGTAATCTGGATAGCAGGGGTTCACATGTGGATTTCATTAGCAAGACAATAGTTTACTTACGTTATCTTTAAACCTACAACTAGGATCTATGGGGGAATGAAGTATGAACATGTGTACAGATACAGTGCGTCCTGAAGACCTCTTGGGGTCAATCTCCTGCTATTATTTATTATTATTTGTTAAGCATGCCAAGGAAAAGTATTTTTTTCCTGCCCAAAGAGCTGACATCTTAAACAAAAGTGAAACAGACTGCAGTAAGCAGATAAATACCAGTGTCCTATCCCTCACCTCCGCCTCCCCCCCTCCATTCCCCCTTTGGTTTGGTTTTGAATTTATGTTTGTTTGGTTTACTTCTGTTGCTATTTGCTCAGTTTTACACACCCTCTGAGCAGAACACCTGTAAAAGGACAGTGTGGTAGATCCTAGGGTGGACTCTGTGCCTAGAAGACAGAATGATAAAAAGATGCTTCCTGGAGAGAAATACACAGCCTTTTCTTTTTAGCAGCCTGACTATTAAAGTTGCCCTTTGCAGGAAAATCCAGGGACTGAGAGGAAACTGTTCCATCTGTAGCAGGTCCTGCATAGTCCTGCAACATTTGCTACTACAGCAATGAAACTGGTACCTGCCCATAAGGACTATGGATTGAGGTTTAAGAGGCAAATTGGGTATCATCTGCCCTGAGCTTCACAGAAATCCTTCTGTAAAATCCTGGGAAGATCAGGAGGATTAACTGGTCCCCTCCAGAGGGATGTCTGCCTGCCACTGAGCAAGTACACAGATCTTGTGTCCTAATAGGTTTCCAATGGCTTCACCTGGATTACCCAAAGAGAATTTTGCCCTTTGTTTGTCTTCCAGACATCTTCTAGGACTGTGCTCCCATAATTACATTATTCTGAGTATTATGTAACTTACCTCAGGTAAACCCCTGATGGGTCAAGTCAGCTTAAGTGACTGATCATGGTAGCTGATAGATAATTTATCTTACCGTATGGTATGACCTGGCCACCAGGCAACCTCACAACCTTGTTAGTTTACTACAAAGTGAAAAATATATTAAAAAAAAAAGCCTAGTTTTGAAGATTATGAGCTTTTCATCAGGTTCAACTGAACTGTTAGGCATATAAATTATAATATGCTTATTGTGTTGAGATATTTACATATAGAATCATAGAATATGCTGAGCTGGGAGGGACACATTGGGATCATTGAGTCAACTGCCTCTTTCGGGATGGGGGATGTGGAGGGGGGACGGAGCGAAGCCGCACGCGCTCGGCAGCGCGGGAGCGGGGGAACGGGGGGAGATTCCCTGGAAGCGCGGTTGTCGGGGGTGGGCTACGGCTGGGGAGTCTTTTGTCGGAGGGATTTTGATTTTTGTCGGCCGACCGGACAGAGCGGGGGGGAGTGCCCGGCTTCGGCCGCTTTTTTTTTTTCTTCTTCTTCTTTTCCGGGGAGGAAGTTTTTCCCCACGGAACACCTCGCGGAGGACGACTGAGAGAGAGACACCGACCCATCTCAGAGCGACGTATTCTGCTTTCGAGAGTGCCTGTGGGAAAAAAGACTTTTGCATTGTTGGCTACGAAGCCATCGCGGCTCCGAGTAGCTGTTGAGCTGCCGGGACATTTTGCCTTCAGTCCCCCCCCTTTCCCCGATCTGGGGAATCGGGACTTTGTTTTTGTTTCTTCTGAAAGTTTATAGTGCACCATTTGTTGTTTATTCAGATTTTGTTAATAAAAAGCTGTTCTTTTCCACACTTCCACCTGAAGTTTCTTAATTTCTGAGTTGCAGTCTTGTTAAGCTTAGACAAACTGTTTTCCTGGAACAAATATCTGGAACAAATATTTCTGTGTTTTGCTGTCTTTTTTTTTTTTTTTTTTNNNGGAAAAAAATTTTTTTTGTTTTTTTTTTTTTTTTTTTTTTTTTTTTTTGTGTGTGTGTGTGTGTGTGCGCGTGATACTATGTATGAATGTGACTCATGTTTTTGTGGAACACATTTTAAAATAAGCACAAATTACACAGGAATTTTTACAGCTGAGCTTCAAAACTGTCTTTCCAACTTAGCACCTTGAAAAGATGAACCAAATATAAGAAGTGTAATTCCTGTTTCCCATTTTCTATAGCTCTGCTCTCCAGTTGTATTTGCTATTTTGATTCTGCCATGCTGCATGCAGTGTGACCTTTGAAAGATAGCAGTGAACTTCCTAAGTATGCTGGCGGCGTCTCTGGCCACACGATGTGGCCTATTGGTTGTGAGATCCCGATGTAAAGGACTGAAAGGTGATTTTCTCAGCGACAGCATTTGGGTCTCTCAGCACCTTCCTGACTGCTCCATTACAAGTATTTCTCAGCCGACTCTGTGGCTTGCTTTGGAGCACTGTTAGGCTTGTGGTTAGGGTTATGTATGGGAGGGTTTGTTCCTTCACGCTCTTTACCTAAGGGAGAGCATAGTGAGCTCACTTTTGTCTCTGGAAGTCTCTACATTCTGCTACACTTCAAAGGATATAAGCATGGGGGATGGGAATGAAGTGGTAACACGTGGCTGGAACAGGGTTTGTTTTCCATAGTGAGATCATTTAGCCAAGCCATAGGATGAAAGAAAGCCATCATATGTTTCCAGCTCTTCTGAGACCTTTCAGAACAAGCTTGGTAAGATGCAAGCACACTTCTAATAATTTCAGATGGAGTTCCAGCTCTGAATTGTCACCTTACCCAACTTAGCTTTTCTATTACCAATTTCTATCCGAGATTTCCCAACATACTTTTTTCTTATTCAGCATCTTGGAAAAAGCATGTACCTACCTTCAGATTAGAAACAAAAATAATTAAGTCTCTCTTGGCTTCTGGTGTTTTTGTATGTAGTAGTCACGAAAAAGTGCAGATGGAATGGGGAATTCCTCCAAATGGTGAAATTGCTATTTAATGAAGTAATAGAGTAACTGCCAAATCATTAGCCCTCTATGTTTTAGCATTTTAGAAATACTTCACCTAGACTCATGATTCCTCAACTCATTTGGGTCCTCTTTTCCATATGCAAATGACTCTACAAAGTAGTCTGTCCATCAAAGGTTTAGCTGTGAAGGTAGTATGACTCCATAGAGAGCTGACCACAGGGCATCGCTTCTGTGGCCTCACCAATTACCACTTGGAATCCACTGTCTGAAAATCTTTCTGCAGGAAAACAAACAAAGAAAAAGATTATTTCTGCAAAAGATGTGTTCTTGTGAAAGTTCCTCTTTCTATGA
This sequence comes from Oxyruncus cristatus, assembly GCA_013399855.1. Lineage (NCBI taxonomy): Eukaryota > Metazoa > Chordata > Aves > Passeriformes > Cotingidae > Oxyruncus > Oxyruncus cristatus. The sequence continues at coordinate 3,996,049 of VXAY01004762.1, forward strand.
TAAGTTTCAAAATTTCACTTTAAAAAAATATGAAAATGCAATACGCTTCAAATACCACCAAATATCTGTTCTGTACAGCATACTAGTGTCCTGTGAGCACTGTGCACTGGAATAACAAGGTTCGCTGCACCAGCTTCTTGTTTCCTTTGTTGTACTCAGGTCCTCTTGAGATAAGGATCCTCTCTGCTATGTTTGTGTACAGTATCAAGGGATACACAAACATCTCTGATTTGGGACAATTTTGTGCTAATGCAATATGAAATAAAAGCTATGATAGTGATTATTCACCTCAATTTAGAATAAAGGCAATTAAAACAATTCCGACAGTAAAGTATGCCCATAAGGATGACACTCTCTCCCCTCTCCCTATTGCTTGGGTTTTACCAAAATTTGGAGGTACAAAATGAGTTCTGCATTTGCTTTATTTCCTCTTATTTTTCTTCTCTTTTATCTTGTTTAATGCTTTATGATCTCCTTTTTTTTTTTTTTTTTTGACAGAGATGTTTTTTCAGTCAGTTACTGGATAGTGTGGTCTTCTTGTCATGCATGCAAAGCTGGACCAAGTGCAGGATTTACTTGTTGCAGAAAACCTTCTTCACTTGCATGTACCATGCACAATTTCTTCTATGCAGAAATCTTGCTTTGATGGAAACCTAAGAACAACTGTCAGGCTTATAGCTATTATTCTGTTTGTCCTAACACTAATGCCTCCTTTTCTTAAAAGAAAGAATACTTCCTGGGTTTTAACAAAAGCAAAAGTAAACAGGGTAGCATTTCACAGTTTGTTCATGTCTCCAGAAAGAGCTGAACCCAAAGCCTGAACTGCGACTCCTGATCAAAGGCATTTTCAAAATTCAGATCCAAATTTGCTCTTGTAATCTTGACCTAGAATAACTCTTGCACAGTCCATTTTATTTGTGAAGAGTAATTTGCAACTTTTCGATGGGAGCCCAGTTCTGAGACCAGGTGCTCAATATCATAAAGTAGGGACTATATTCCTCTAGATGAAGGTGTGCAGGGGACAGACACAACCAGTTTATTTCAGTTTGTTCACCAAAGCTGTCCAGTTGTACTAGAAGTCATTAACACAGTACAGTATACTTTTCTCTCTCTAAGCACAGCAGATTAATCTATGGAGTAAAAAATGAAAAGGAGAGGCTACCAATATAAACATGGTGGATCAAATCCTCTGCATGGACTAAGCAGTGGAACGTTTATGATTTTATTTAGATGAAGTGTGAGCCCATTAAAAAATGTCTTAGCAACATACAGGTTTTTTTTCCAGGCTTTGATACCATGAAGCTAAACAAAAACCTCCCATATATCTCTGCAAGCTGCAATGGTTCTCTTCTTCCCCTGTGGTGCAAAACTCTCTTTTTCCTTCGTTGTATCAAATTCAGTCCTCTCTCCTAAGACCTCTCTGGACCATTAAATCATCTCTTCTTCTGCTCTAGTATCTCATTAGCTTATCATACAGCCTCATTTTTGGCATTTGATGTTAATTTCTTCTTTCTTGTCTCTTCTCTGAGTGTTGTTCAAGGATTTTGGTGAAAAGGGGATTTCTTCACCACAAAAATTATCCTTCCTGAGATGACCAGAAGGATTGGAGGAAGAGATGGAAGTCAAGGTTTGAATTCTTCCACCAAACAGGGAAGAAAAAGGCCTCATGAAAATTAATTTTTTGCTTCTATAACTACTTCCCTTAAAACTGAAATGACTTTCCATGCTGTGCTGTTGCCACCAAAGTGTCATGAAACATCTTTAAGATTAACAAACTGTCATATTTTTGTCCTGAAATTTGATAGTGGGATACATGTGTGCAGTAGGTCATTAGAAGAAGTTACTGCACCTCAAAGCTGAGTTTGCTGAGCACCATTGTTTTTTAAGGACCCTTTAGAAACCTGTAAAAATCTGTGGCAAAACAACTAGAATCTCATAAAGCTGCCTTCCTTAATAGCCACAATTTGGGTATTGCTAAAGTTAGCTGATGACTGTCTGGAAATTTGCATTTGCAGTTATCAAGGTCTTGCAAAGTGAGAACTGATATAAGCTGTTGCCACTCTGATCAAAAGAACTGCTTTTCCAGCAGTCAGCACTGTTTTCCACACACCAGCAAAGCCCATATATTCCATTTTACAGTGAAGAATTCTCTGGCATTTTCATCTTCCATGGCTGGAGCAATTTATTCAAAATAGACCTGAATAGGATTTTACTTCACTCCCACTCTCACAAGCTGGCTCTATGGAGCCAAGTAAATCAAGCCCTGGACCAAGCAGCTGCTGTACTTCTTGCACTTACTGGCCTCTGAATGTTAGCAAGTGAAGAACATCATTACAATTACAGGATTAACAGCATTTTAAGGAGAAATCCAGTGGTTTAATACAATATACCAGGCATGATATTTTATTAAAAAAATAATAAAGAAGATGCTGAAATTATCGTCATCATCTCCAGCCTAATTTTTCACTACCTTCCCCTATTTTCAAGCATGAGTTGTTACCCAGCTCTCCCTGCGCTTGTTCCCAGATGCAGAAGAAAAAAAAAAAAAAAAAGGTAGAAAAAAGTATATCACTAAAGACTTTGTCAAGTTTTTTGATGATTTCTGTGAAGCACTCAGATACTTTGGAAATGAACAGTGTGTGAGTACTGTGGATAGAACACATGTAAACAGCAACATTTAGGTAGGTTTGAAGGGCTGGGACTCGAGTGCATTCCCTTCGCTAGAACACCAGAAACAGAGATGCCAGGTACAGACCTTCTATGGTAATTCTAAAAACGCGTCATGTGGGAGTTGAAAGAGATTGGGAACAGAAAGAGATTAGATCTGGAGTGTCCTATCTTTACATTTGACCTTTTCAATGAAGCAGCTGCAAATGCAAAAGCACTTCTGGAAAGGTGAGCTGTTTGTTAGACTTCTCCCAAAGTATTTGGGTGTCCTGTAGGTGCTTAGAGCAGATCTGTGTGTTTGAAGCAAGGGAGATATATGGAGATGTGTAGTTCTTGGACTCGTCGTGCTTTAATTTACCTTGGAAATACTGTCATCAGCACACTTTATTCCTGAAAGCATCAACTGATAGGAAGAGCAGCTCAGACACTGCATCCTGTAACACCTGCCAGTGCTGACATGAATGATAACCAGTGCACCCAAGTATTGCTTAGTACACACAAAGGGTTTCCTGCTTTCTGGTGAGTGGCTTAGCAGAGGAGTATCTATGGAAACTTTTGAGTGTAGGAGACTTTTTAATTATGCAGATTTTCATGCAAGTCTGTCCCTTTAATTTACAAATAGCCAGCACCATCTTATGGTTGTTTATGCACACTTTGTTTAGACTTACTCTCTTATGAAATCTTTTAGCTTTCTCCTTCTACCAAGACTCTCTTGTGTTGAATACCATCTGAGGGGATGCAAATGAGCAGCTGATGAATTGATGGCTACTCCTGTTTGAGAACAAATGAGGACACACTTATATTCTCTGTTTTTTCTCTGGTTTGGCCAGTAGGTTGATTTCTCCAGAGTTGCTTTCGTATTTGTCACTCAACAGAGGATACCAAAGTCTTCAAGAAGCTGAAAGAGAGCGCTGTTAACAAATGATAACCCAGCATTAAGAATCACCAGGGAACTTCTTCGAGGGCCATCCCTTTATTAGATGTATGACATATGCTTTTAGCAGTTCTCTGCTGGTAAAATGTGCTTGTAAAATAAAGGATGTTATTCCATGGACATTTACAGGGAATAATGTGAAGCCTTCTAAAATGACAAAGACTGCACATTTCTGACCTACCTTCTACTGCATTTGTTCTCTATGTATGGATATTCTGTGAAGGAGATTTGATTCCTCCAAAAAGGGTGAGACAAGTTATTATGAAATTATTTTAGTAATCACAGATTTATGGCATTACAGGGGTAGTGGTACAAAGCAAACCATCTGCCTTTCTGCCAGACACCGATCAAAAAGCATTGATGTGCCTTAGGGAGAAGAGATAACATGGACTTGATGTCATGAACTGATGTGCCGGTACCTACCAGCAGTTGTATAGTGTTTAAGTTAGGTGATAGATTAGGGATAAAGTTCATGATTAGAGCTCATCCATTTCAAACAGGTAATTTATGTACAACTAGTGGAGAGAAATGTGTCTCAACATAAGTATCAGCAGTTCTGCTGAAGTCAGTGGTGCTCTGTTGCTCTTCGTGTGCTGCATAGGTAGCCAGGCTAGAAATTTAGAGGCCCTTTCTCTAATATTTTTGAGAGGTGTCATCTTACAGAACTAACACAAGCACTGTTAAATGCCTGACATTTGCTGCTGACAGCTTTGAATGTCTTACGGTGGAGGGAGGCTTCAGTGCAAGCCCTGGGAATGCTGTAAGACCCATGGCAGAGGTAAAACTTTTAATCCTTTTGTAGCAAAACCAAAATCTTTATGTCATACTCATCTGAAGTATTATTGATATACAAGGACTTGTGAATTAAATTCTGTAAGTACCTTCTATACTCACTAGTTCATCAAATTCTTTGCCTCAGAAAGGGTGTGTGCCTCCACTGTAAAGGGGGAGCATTTGTCTTCAAGGATAAAAGGGAACACCTTTCTGCACAGCCTGGAGGTGGTGGTTCTACTAGGGGACAACTAGTGGGTTTGAAATCTGAATGGAAACTTAAAAGTCATCTTGACATAATAGCACACTGAGATATTGCTGCTTCCATAGTGTGACGTGTTCCTGTGTGCATGAAGAAGCATCATTTTCTTGTGATCTTCATGGAGATCTGTTTTATGTATCTTTCATGTCTCTGGCATGACAAGCGATACACCACTGTGGAGTATTCTGTCAGAGATACAGATTCCTGCATAAACAAAGCTGCATGACTTTGCAGTCATGACAGGCTTGTATGAAACATGAAAACCATATTGGTTATATATAGTAAGTTAATGACTTGTGAAGATTTGTTAAGTCAACACTACTGTGATTTTACTTTTTTTCTTTTTTTTCTTTTGGCTACTTGCAATATAATTAAAAATAGTATGGTGCTTCCATACGTGTAGATATTGAGCCTGAAGGCTTGGCTTTAGCCTCAGATCAGGAAATAGGGCATGATGCAAAGATCTGTACCTTCCAGGTACAGCTAGTTGTGACTGAATAAGGATTATAGCCAGCCTTCATTGCTAGAAAGATGAGCTTAGGCACAGTGGCTGTAGAGAACTTCAGAGCTCCTTCTTACCTTGAGACCAGGTATGGCATGGAGGAAATCTTTAATCCAACTTCAGTGCCTGGATTTTGCTCATTTCAACCCTGTTAAGGAGAGTTCTCCTACTGTAGCATAACAATTCACATATGACTCAGGTTAGATTTCCAAGCTAAGTTAGTTTAGCTGATTTAGCTTCCCAAGGAGCACCTCACATGCAGGATGACACTAACTGATATGCAAATGTCTGTGTACCTCTGCGAAAGAAAAACCTGGTGTGGGAATTAAATAGGAACTTTTCAGTGTCCCCTTGTTTTATTTGGAGTAGATGATGAGGCAAGTTGAAAAGCACAGAGTTCAGCCAGGTAAGGACCCAAAGTCCAGCACCAAAGATAACTATAAGGTTGAGATACTGGACAGCAATTGGGCAGCTTTGTCACTCGTTCCTTGCAGTTGAGAACATGCAATCACTGCAGTTCATTTCAGCACTGCTGTCCCTATATGTCCTACATGCTGTATCCAGCATTCCAACTTACGTTTGCATAGTGCTGCAGGGTTAGAGAGGAAAGTGTCTGGCTGACATTCCTGCACTTCTCTATAGGGGTATATATCAAAGAGCATACACTCCTAACTCCAAGGAGTTAGTGAGTCCTTAAGTCTTAAAGATGTTATTTCTGCTGCCACAGTCTTGTTTCTTCTGCTGGGAATCAGTGAGCTTGCTTTTGCATACCTAAGGTATTCAGCCTCTGTATCCAACCTGTCACTGAATGGAAATCCAGCCAACCTTCCTGATTCCCTGACTCCTTTCCTGTGCAGCTTTGACCCCATAGTGTCAAGCAGGTTTGACTGCTTCCATAAAGATCTCTGGGGGGAAACATGCAAGAAACAAGGTGATCTAAATAATCTGCAACCTATGCATCAAAGCCATAAAGCTGGCTTTAATGTTGGGAAGACAAATCTTCCCGAATATTTGTTTTAGACCAGACTGAAAATCAGATACCTTCAGCCATCATTTATGGCACAGACCAGACTTTGTGGAAGCAAGATTTGCCCTTGGGTTTGCCTTGGCAACTTGTTTTTGAACCCATGTGCTGTATATAATCTGCACAAATTGAAGTGCACCTTTCATTAAGTGTTCAGGAATAGACTCTGTGAACAGCTTGTGTTCAAAATAAAGACTGCTCCACTTGAGTCTGTCTTATACAAGTGATAGTGGATCACAAGGCTTCCCAGGGAAATCCAGATTATAGTTTTTTCCACGAAAATAAAAACTGATCTTGATTCCTCCTAGATCAGTTCTTGCCAAGGAGTTGAAGTGACTTCTCTCAAAATAGAGTAGCAGCTCCCCACAGATACAGTATGGTATTTATGTAGAAGAAAATTGTCAGGAGCTCATGGTGCTTTGGAGCCAGCAGACTGCCTGTGATCATCCTTGCAAAGATGCTCACTAGCCATACGTACAGAAATACAGCTGCCATCTGCACCCCAGACAGGGAAGGGATGACAAAAACAGTCAGGGGGAATGTGTTATGAAAGATGAAGACGACCAAGCAGCTGAAGATCTTCCTGTGAAGTTTTCTCATTTCTCAGATCTGAATCTATCTGAATTTTATCTCATTCCTAACTGCTTTATGAGGAATCTCAAGCTGTGTAAACAGTAATGCAATAATGGCAGATCACAATGCACTCATCACAGACCATAAAGAATAGCCTATGAGTGAAGCAACATGCTCTCTTTAAATGATATAATGCTTCTTGCAGACAGGAATATAAATCACCCCAGGAACTGACAAGATCTGATGGAAGAGACTGTTATTAATATTATCTCCCTTGGAAGCATTTGCAATGGTAATAGTAATTTTAATAATGCTGGAACAAAATAAACTGTGTTGTCCAGTTTGTAGCAAATGGGAACACTGAGAAAGGCAATACATAAATAGAGGGACTAATTCATGAAGGAAGTGGACCAGATTTCTCTGTTGACAGCTCAGACATGACAAGGAGAGTGTGAGGGAACTTTTTGTTTTAAAGGTTGTGTTTGCTTCATCAATCGTCAAAATCTTGTTAAAAGTCTAATTCAGTTATCATGTTTTTGTTGCTGTCCAGAGACTGAATGTATGTATTAGAGGGAGCTTATATACAATTTTAGCCTCAAGCAATTTACTATGGTTTTATTATTCTGATTTGGCTGGTTCCCATGGAGTGTCTGAAACAAAATCATATCAGAGGAAGATGAATATTAACAATTCTATCTCTCTCAGGAGAACTAATAAAAGAATGGAGATCTATGCCTTGGTTCAATACAAAGGACTATGAAATGGCCGTGGAAATATTGACATCAGTTGTCAAGATTGCTAGTTCAGTTATTTACTGCTCAGCTTGAGCACAGGCCTTTTCTATACCCTTGCCAAGACCCAGCAAGATTACAGTGGAAATTATGACTTTATAAGGTAAATAATGAAGCATATGACAGAAATTATGAGGGTTTAGTAGCAAAACAAAGAGCCAAAAGGACTGCATTTGATTCCCTCCTTTGTTATATTCTGTTTTGCACAAATGTGAAATCTGCCTCAGGGTATTATATAGCAATTAATAATGAAAAAACCCCATACATTGGAGCAATGTCTTTAGGCAGATGGCAAATTGCTTAACATTTTTTTAAAAACATTAAACCCAATAACACTACGGGCTAAGAGTTAGCTCTGAGTACCCAGTATAAGACATTCAAGCTGGGTTGATAGCTGTGAGACTAGGAGTGAGTCCATCAATGCTATATTACTTTCCCAATAGAAGAACTATAATCAGGCCTTTGGCTTTAAAACTTCTCAGGCAAAAGGAGGAAAAATAAATTAAACTGTAGAAATCGAGACATTTTTAAACCTTTCTTTTTGGAGCAATTCTCCTTAGTAGAGGTATGAACTAAAGAAAAAATTTAGGCTCCTCTCAATATATTTACAAGATGCACAGAAAATAATTACCAACATATGAATTATCTTGTCCCTTCAAAGGAAATGGTAAGACCCTTATTTAGTTGCTTGTGTGACAAGATGCTGATAAGAAATTCTAAGAAACCCCTCTCCCTGGCTACCTTCATTCCAGAGCTGAATTATTTAAGGATGGAGGTAATACTCCTGTTCCTGCATATTGCTGCCTGAGATGGACATCAAGCTCAATTCAAGATTTCAATAGACTTTGGGCTGAGACTTTGTTGTTACTATGGCCTGATATCTTAAGTCTCTATTAACAACAACAGCCACTCAGGACACTTCAGTTAAAAGAGATTTCTGTTGGAAAAGGCCAGCTTGTCTGAAAAGTTTTGAGAAGGGAGAGGGCAAAAAGGTGGAAATTATTAATTTATGCCTTTTCCACATTCTTTAAAAAATGAAGGATGTGTCAACATTGAGTTTACAATGCCTACTATTAGTCTCTCTCCTGAGCATGAGAAATATTGCATCAGTTAAAACAGGCAACAGTGACTATTCAATATTTCCTGGTGTCTGCTTGGCTTGTAACTGACTGTAGATCTAGAAAATTCCCCTTTGCTTTGCTTAACTTTTTCCTGGTCTTAGTTTGAGCCCTACGTTATTCTCCTTCATGGATCCTCATCTAACTTTGTTACTCAGTCAGAAATTGTCAGGATAGGTGCTCAATAGCTGGTTGTCTACTGCGCTGACTAAATTCTGAAACCGGGATCAGTGGCCAGAGTGTAATCAGATGGATAAAGTGAGTAAAGGACTGTGCCAGCTTTGGATAGACAAGCCTCCAGTCAATACCCTCAGCTTCAGCACAGCATGCACTTGTGACAAACATATGCACAGTGTTGTTTTCACCTTTTAGTTGCTGCTTTCCTCCTTCTTTACCAGCATTATCTTGAATTAAAATGTGGGTTCAACTGTTTACCGTGGTAAAATGAGAGGATGTGGCAGACATGAGATATGGACACATTTTCAGTTGGAAATAGCACTTGCAGCCTCTCCAGCCATTTTTTTCTGTCGTAGAAGCTCCATCATGAAATGGGAACAAAAGCATTTCCAACAGCATTGTAGATATTTCACTCACTACTTCTGCCTTACCACCTGTTTTAAAGAGATCTAAGCAAGCAGCCTTCACACACGTTCTTTCTCTGCCACCCTGATACGAGTAGGTCAGTCAAAGGAGGAAAACCTCTGCCAATGACAGGAAGGCACTACATAAGAGCAACTACATGAGATGCCTGTCAGTCTTTCAGAGGGGTAGTCCCTGCTAGGAGAGAAAGCAGCTTTCAGGAGCAAACACCTAACATTTGTACCTCTTTACAGTAATACTGTGAGTTCCAGAAACCAAATCCAGCAACACCTCACTACTACTACCTTCTGCTTCTTGTGACCCTACAGTGGCCTCACAGCTTTCTGCTCTTGGGAGGGAAATGTCTTTGTGAGGAGAGATGGTCTGAGCAGCCCATGCACAGGACTGGATTTGTCTTTTTGTGTTTCCATGCAGAGGGGCTTCAAAATAACTTGTGGTGGGAAGGTTGAGACCCACATATATAAATTATGTCCCTGTGGTTATGTGAGGAAGGTTGCTGTACACTAGATTGGTGTTTAAACGCATCACCATTTCCTGCCTAGGAGGGAGACAGGAAAACTTGTTTAATTTTCATATTTTGTCTCAGATGTAGAGAAGCAATTTTAAAGAAGGAGCAGGAAAGTAATGAACCTGGCATAAAAAGAAGAGGACCTTTTTTGTTGATTGCTCCTAATGTATTTTTCCTGTACTTGCTAAATAGAATTGTCTTCTAGGGAGTTTCTGTCTTTTAAATGGAAAAGGAGGTCTAATTAGCTTTTTCACTCACTTGCAGCCTCTGTTGTAGTTCGGTAGTATTTGCAAATCTTTGCAAAAGGGTGTTGAGCTGAAGTTAAACTTTGTGCTCCAAGCAGAACATGAAGACATGTTCCCTTCACTTTCTGCTCCATCAGGTTCACTTACAATCTTTGGGGAAAAAAGAAGAAAATCAGTAAATTCCTATAGGACAGAGAGCTACATGAGGGGCGTTGAGCGCTAGCAGTTGCCAGAGGCATGTTGAGGAACATGCCCAGATGGTATGTGCCATAACAGCTGCTCCCAGGAGAAGTCTCACTCCTCCTCACCTGGTAGAAAATAGCTAATATGCAGGAAGGTGATTGTGAGAAGTGTCATGCTTCATATCAGAGCAGATGCTTGGACTCGCCGCTTGTCCCAGCTGGTCAATACTGAATGTACAAAATTATGACTGGATGAACGGTGTTTTGACTTGTATTGATGTCTTAAAAGCAGATGTGATGTTTTCCTGTAGCTGGCAAGGAGAATGTGGAAAGCTTACAGGCAGCATGGTGTTAGACAGGATGAACATGTGCTGTGAAATCCAGGTCTATCTCAGAAATAGGTTGTCTAGTTTTGATACTCTAGACCAAGAACACACTGGGAACAGGTGGTAAAAAAAAAAAAGAGAGGCAGAATTTAGGGACGAACCTACAGTAATTTTATTTTCTTGATCTAATCTTAAGTTCAAGGGGCTCAGATCCTGTGTTCGTACTGGAGCTATGCATTCTATTTCTTTGAAACCCTCTTCTTATTCCCCATCCTTCCATTTCTCTGAGTGGTGGTGCTGAGGAGAATGGCTTTGCCTTGCCCTTCAAAAGAGAACACAACTTCTTCAGCCCCCTCCAGCCTCTGCCATCTCCAAAACGTACTTCTTTATCATCAGACTTTAGCTGAGGCTGTGTCGTGGGTTCGGGTGGCTGAGTTTTTGGTAGTGGGGGGGGGGCATTTCAACAAATGAAAACTCAAAGAATTAGATACGAAAAATACCTCCACCAGGCTGACTCAAAACAATGACAAAACCATCCCTTAGTCCTCAGGCACAGAGTGCTGTACCTCTGCCCACTGCAGCACCAGCCAGGCATTCCTGACAAATTATTGCTAAATGTATTAAGATATTTTTGCTGCATAAATAAGAGCAGTAAGTCTGGGATGTTGAGAGTTTGTCTTTACCTTGCAGTAATTTATTATCCTATTATCACTCTTTGCAAACATCTATTCTCAGCACTTCCTTCCCTGTAGCACTGAAATACTAAGCATTCATAAAGCTCAGCTATCATCCATGAACTCAGTAAACTGCTGTATACACTAATGTGAAATTAAAACCTTTATTTGGATGATTTATTTTAGGCACAGATGTGACAAAGGAGCCCATAAAAATTATAGGCTGTTTGTTTTCTTTTCTCCTCTGCTGCTGCAACACTTGCAGTGATTAGTTCGCATTTTAAAATGTGTTTGGGTGTTGGGGAGGGTTTTGGGGTTTTATTCTCACACAAGGTAACCCAGCAAAACTGAGAAGCTAAAAAGTGATGTGTTTTTTTTTTCAGCTGGAATCTTATGCAGTTAATTGGCTTGCTTGCCTATAATGAGGCAAAACTTGCAGACCCATGTTTTTTTCATACAGAGTGCGTTGGCAACAGAACTTTGGTAGAGTACGATCTGGGTAGGCAGGGGTTAATGGAGACAGGGAGAGTGGAGAAGAGACGGGAAGCTCAGAGTCTTTTGTCTGTGCTAGAGCCGCCTCTTGCTGACTCATATTTGCTCTCCTCATTCTGTGAACACTGACAAAATCTTTTTTTTTCCTACTATTCCTGGAAAACCAATGCTAAATCAATAAGAAAAAGCCACAAAGTTGAGGTAGGAAGCACAACAGTAAAGTAAAACTTATTCACTGCAACCAAGATAGGCTCCTTAATTAGATATTGCATCATTTGAAAACACTGCTTTCATTCTGACAGCAACAATCAGTCAGACGTTTTGCACCTCCTCAGATACCTCACAGCAATCCAGAGGAGATGACTGCTGAAATCCCAGGCCATGCTCTATGAAACTAACAGGGGCTTCTCAAGTGTTTGCTTTGTTGGAAGGAAGAATGAAATTGATGTTTCCTTAATGAAGGAAAAATGAAATGAATGTTTCCTTAATAAAGAAAAATAGGTAATATTTTTAACATAATGAGATAATTTCTTGCTCCTCTGGTATATTCATTGCACCTGATGAAGTTCTGTCATCATAATCTAGGTGGCCAGGAGTTGATCTATTAGATTTAGACTGTGATTCAGCATTCATTAGCTTTAAACACTTCAAAGTGTTTATAGAAATGGGATGTCAGCTTTGCATTCCCCTTTTTTTTTTTAAGCAACACTGTCAATTTAAAAGCTGCATAACAAATGTCTTCCTCTGTACAGCCAAGTGCACAATTTTTGAAATCTAATTTCATGTGCACAATCAGTGTCTGCTGTTTTCTTTGCCTGCCTCTGCAAAGGGAAAGCAAGGAAGCCAGCATCACAATTTGTCTTATAGCCACTTTCACATTCATGATAATGAAAAATGTGGAGTAAGCAGAGTGGAAGGATGATAGAAATTATTATTGAAAATAAACTGTTTTGATTTAAATGAAACAAATAGCTGCTGAATGCTTTTGTTGCATTACATTTATACACTAATTTATGGAGCATTACAAAACTGTGTGTGTTGGAAATTCCTGAATTGCCTTCCCTGGCATGAATACGGTGTTTTTGCCAGTCTTGACTTACAGATTTTTTTTTTAATAGCATACCCTACAAATTCTTTTAGATGCTGATTCATTGAAAGATTTGTACACAACAAAAAGTTTAGATAATTTTATTCCAGCTGTGAAAGAGTAGGTAGGCAGTACCAGAACCTGCATTAGAACCTTTTGAAATATGTCGACTCAGGCTGGCAAAGCACAGTGGATAGGTGGCTGTAGTGGTTTTGATCCAGTTCTTCGGAGTAGGAGGGGGGTCTAAAATTGTATTACTGTATTTGTCACATTGGGGCTTGGGATGGCATTGGCAGGACAGTGGCTGCAATTTACATGTATTCCCTTTAAACCTGCCATTTCAGGACTCATGTCTGGCTCGGCTTTAACAGGCAGCCAAACACTAGTCATATTGCACTTGCTGCCACTTCTGTCCTTACCCATGTGTCCCAGTTGCAGGGAGTGGGACCAGTTTATCACCATGTTGGTATAACCAAAACTGTATTCTACCCTCTCTCTGTCATTTCTGATGGACTGTTAATAATGATCATTTGCAACAGCTGCCCAGGGCACACCTGTCGCCTCAGGCTACAAGCCGGGTGTTAAAGAAACCCTGGGAGGCACTGAAGTGTTTCTTTGTCTTCACACTGTGGACTCCGCTGTGATAACTCCCTTCTAGGGGGAGCACCTTCACACCCAGCCTGAGGGGTCATCTCTGCTAATGAGCCATACTGGACTGGCATAATAGGCAGCTGCAACGACCTAGACCACCAGAGACTCCAAAAATATCCCATGACTCACAGAGTTAAATCACCCATTTTGAAACTCCCCACCCTGGGGGAGATGCTGGACATTCCCACCTGAACTTGAGCATATATAAACTTGGGGTTTTGGGACTTGTGGTACCACTCATGAGATCAAGAGGAGGACCAGAACTTCAACACGACTGTGACTGCTACACTCAACAAGACTGTGATCATTACTTCAACAGGACTGCCACCATCATCCGGACCAACAGGTTTCCTTTCCTTTTACTTTGCACCCGGGGGGGCCATTGGCGCTCAGCACAGGAGCTAATGAACACTGTTCTGTTCTTGTCCCCGGGTGTTGTGTTGGGTTATACATATGATGATCTTTGGGGATTAAAACCCCATAAGGTTTTATTCTCCGTGTCTTTGTATTTATTGTAATCTTTTTAGTAAATTGGAACTCTGATTTGTAATCTCCCGAGTTGCATTCGTTTCTCTGGCCGGTTTACTTTTAAACCAGCACACCATGTGTCTCCAGTCTTCTCGGTATCCACCTCTCAAGCTGAAATGGCAGTTTCATCTCTATGGCCTGTTTTTTTGCATCTTAGATGAAGTGCATGCTGCTAATCACCAACAATGGACTTTATGGTAATATTAAGTTCTATAAATTCTAACTGATAGTGTCCTATATGGCTGCTGAGAGAACCATGTCTCTCTGATTAAAAGGTCTTCTTTAACTGCTCACTTCTCAGGCTCACTACAGCAAATAAATCTGGATGGATTTTTTCATCCAGTTTCCCATTTTTTGACTGGTGCTATCTTGGAGCTATCTTTCCATCTATTTTTCCTTTTTTTTTTTTTTTTTTTTCCCACTGGCTATCTGATTCTTCAAACCAAGATAAATTGCCCTAGGTATTGCCATCCTCCTCCTGGATCAGTGTCTCAGGTCTGGCTCAGATCATCACGTAACTAGATATCATTATCCTTGAATAACCATATTTCTTCCTTTCTCTCTACAGGATATAGGAATGGCTTTGGTCAGTCCTCTCTAAAATGCTATGTTGTTCTACACACTAATTTGATTGTGATATCCATGTGTAAGCCTCTTTTACAGCAAATGCACACAGGAGTCCCTTAACAGTGTTTTCTTAGATGTACAGGATTTTGGCTTGTGCATTACCCTGTCCCTTATCAGTTCTGCCCTAAAAAACTGGTTTTGGTGGTTTCCTAAAGCCTGTTATATTGTGGTAGCAGCTAATGAGATTTTGTTGTCTCCCCTGGGGCTGTGAGTGAACACACTGCAGTGGCAGGGCAGATCTGAGGCCTGAGCCATAGTGAGGTTGGGAAAACCTGTGCCTTGCTTGTGCTAAGGAGGTCTGCACAAGGAAGGCTGCACGTGAATGTGCATCAACACGTGTACTACTGCATCAAAACACAAACACTATCCCAGAGGTGTGAGGGCTGAGAGGGACGCCAGCCCTAGCGTACTCCAGCAACCTTAGAGAGTAGACTAGAAGCAAGAAGAAAGAGTGTGGGTTAGGAACTGGAGCTGTTCGGAGATTTGTCCCCTTGCCTTGCACCTGGGGCAGAGCCCACTTTTCCATGTCTCCAGGTAGGCTGGAACAGAAGGTACTTTGCTCTGCAGGAGAGGGAGAGAGGCACTTTTCATTTCCATGGTGCCTCTCATTGGCAGCCTTCAGTGCTCAGGAAACCTGCTGATCCTGTTAAAAGCTGCTGTCATCCTGCCTTTTTTGAAAGGCATTGCTTATTTCATCAGAAAATTAAGGCCCCGGCAAACTGGAAAGAGTGGGTCCTCCATGTTAGCAGATGATCTAATCCAGCATCTATTTATTTCAGAACTCTGTGGCACTACTTACATCTGCAGCTCTGCAGCTGTTCCTTAGCTGTAGTAATCATGCACTCTTTTGCCCTGAGCACAGATGGGAAAACTCAGGCTTATCTCTCATGGATCACCATCTTCCACTGTAATCAGTAGATCCTGCTGGCTGAAGTTATCCCACATTGACAGAGCATAAAGTAAGCTCTTTAAAAGATAGTGAATTTCTCATCGTGATACTAAATTGGCACTTAAATGAGTTTAAATCAAAGATTTTCAGGACAAATAATCCATGCTGCCTGTGGAACATATGGTCCTGAAGTTCTCCAGTTGGTTTTTTGCTGCTGAGGTTGTAAATTACATTTTTCCCATCTGGAATTAGGTCCCATTATGGAATGTGTTCCTGACTCTCATGTTGTCAGTATCTCTGTAACAAAGAAGGTATCTCCATTACAGCTGCTGTGTCCATTTCCTCAAGGCAGCAGGTCATGACAAGTCTGAGAAGTCCCTTGTTTTGGCCTGTGTGATGCAGGATACTATTAGCAGCCTCTACAGAGGCAGATGAGGCTTTTCTTGACAGGAGAACTAATTTTACAGAACTGCACTGCTGTTGCAAAGACTGCTTTTTGTTTAGTTCTTGTGTATGGAAGGAAGTCCAATCCCAGCTGAAGTGTCCTCCAGCTAGAAAAGAATAAAGAAGGCAAGCCAAGAGAATGTGGATTAGGAGTCAATGACCTGTTTACTGAGGGCTTTCCCTTGCCCTCATGTTCTAGAGGACACCTTGCCCTCTGTAACTGGCCCAGCAGTGAGAGGTTGTTGGAGCAGCTGAGAGGCAGAAAATTTCTGTTGCCTGTATCTGGCCAGACATTCCCATGGCAAAGGATCATTCTGGTTATTGTTACCTGTGGCCTAGCAGAACAGTCCTGCTTCACGTCTGTCAGTCTCCTGGAGTCTCTTGACTTTCATTCAGTGCCCAAGGAGGGAAGTGCAGCAATGTAGGTCTCAGGTCAGAGGTCTGGGCAACCCAACATTCTGTGTCCCAGAGTAGCAAATACAGATGCCTCAAGAGTGTAGGTAGGTAGTGATGAACTTCCAGGCTAATTTCCCATGCTCCAGACATCTGTGGCTCCAGGATTTTCTTGAGTCAGAGAAGTTTTCTTTCTATTGAGACTTCTGTTACCATTTGAGATCTGCTTAAACTATCAGCATCCACCTGCCCTGTGGCAAGGAGCTCCATAGAACCACTTCCTTTTGGCTGCTTGGACTTTGCAAAGAGCCAGCTTTCTGTCACAGGAGTCATATCTATTCACTCCCTTACAGGTGATATCTGGATTCAGGCCTATTAACTTCACAGCCAGTGCTTTAACAAAGTTAGATCTTAGGGTAGTATAAGAGAAATACCTTTCTATGGCCCATCACAATTGCAGTGCCTGGCTCCCATGAGAAGGGAGGTATTGTTAGCAAATGACAATAGATTATCTTCTTCTGGTCTCAGAAGTCCATGAGAATCTCTTGTTGTTTTCTTTTTTTCTCTCTCCCCTTCCTCTCCCCCCTGCCCTGCAGATTTATATAGTTCAGTAAAATCATGCAGCATCTCTTAGATAATGAGTCTGCATAGGGAACAGCTAGACAGCCACACTAATAAAATGTTGTTTTAATGATGGCAGTTCTCTGATCCATATTAATTTTTCACACTCTCCAGACAGCACTTTTTTATCAAAATACCCTGAAAAATGCTTGCCAGCTTTACTGAAAGGTAAAGAGCAAAAAAGCTCCCAGATCTGGCAAAAACATTTGTAATTACTGTAATTGTAAAAGTTGTAATTGCTCTCAGAACCTGTGTGATTTGCTGTCTTTACTGAATATATTCATTATACATATTACAATTTTCTTTATATAGTGGCTTGTCTCTGAGAATTTCTGCATCCCCAGAACTTTCAGTATGTAATACATAAAATATTCTATATGAACAATCATTAAAGGTCACCCTTAGAAATAGTGAGAGGATGAATTTAGGGGAAAGGCTTGTGAAATAATTTATCTGTGACCTTTAACTTCCCTAAAGGCCTCAAGATCTAAGCAGGCTGAAGAAAACTTTGCTCACTGTCAGTCTCTCTCTTTGCAAACTTAGACCACACTGATGTCATTCTCATCCCTGCTCCTGTCCCTGCCATGTCCATGTCTCCTGCTGTGGCTGCGGGAGCTTGATGCTGTTTCTCGATGCGTGTTGGAACCAGGGTTCCACATGCACCAGGCTGAGAGAAATTGGAATGGAACCCTTGTGGAATTAAGAGTGATGAAGATCCACAGTGCTTAAGTATTTTCCTGTGTGGGCAACAAAGCCCTGTAGCAGAAGCCAATCTTTGCCAGCATCCTTACCAGCCATATAGCAAAAGACTGGCACTGCTAATCACCTCAGTCTGCTGATGTGCCTTTCAGTGGCCACAAGCTCTAAGTGTGAGGAACTGCATGACTTTGGCCCAAAAAAGCTGTTTAAGGTGCACTCCTTTGGGCAAAAAATGTGCATTTTTAAAGACTAGCAAAAGTCATTAAGATATGCACTTACAGAGCAAATACATGCAGCAGGTCCCTGGACAACCTTCTTCTTGAGCAATGTGGTTGTCAGTGCCCTGGGCAGCGACAACTTGCCCAGAGCCTACTCTCCATTTCTCACTGCAGTGTGAAGCATTCCCTGGTAAGGTTTAGGGTTAGGACTTACACAGTTAGTTGCAGCTATGTGTCTAGGGGGTCTGTCTGAGGAGTTGTGAAAAAAAACCCACACCAGTTGCTTGCACTGCTGCTGTTGCTTAGGCCTGAGGTCACAACCCAGCCAGAAAAGGGAAGGAGAAGAAAGTGGTAGACACTCATCACTCCAGCTCAGTGTGCTTCCACAGAGCATCACCACTGAGAGCAGGAACCAGGATTCGAGACCGCACTTTGGCCTTGGTGATATCTTAACTGATGTTTTTATGTATTTCCTCTAGCTGTGAAATGGGGTTAATTTTCTCAGCTGCACTACAGTATTGCAAAATAATAGATACTAAAAACTATTTTGTGATCAGATAGGCCTGACAGCCCTGCTACTCATCATGCAGTGCTGATGGCAAATTATCATTATAAAGGTCAGCACTTTGAATCCATAATACCTGACACCACAGCTTTTGCTTCACAGTGCCATTTCAGTGACCATGTTTCCCATGACAGGTATTTATTGGTGTGTCCTTCATTCTGTTTAAAGATTCCTTTTTTACTCCTTGAGGACCAAAAAGAAATAAATAGGGAGAGGTAGGGGAAAAAGTAATTAAGAGATAGAAGTCACAGCCTATTCTACTCAATTGTCTACTATATTGCACTCGCTTGACCATCTACTTTGTCAGTCCTCGAAGGATATATGTAGCAGCTGGAATAATAATTGAGAATTACAGCTTAGAAGGCAATTTATAATCCGATGGATAGTTTATGGCACTGATTTTCGTCCCTGATGATACTAACAAAACATGACAGGGAAAATAATCACAGGAAGCCAAGAATGAAACTAGCACAACAAGCTTCCAGCAGGTGCCTCTTGTCAGCCCTATGCTCTCCTACAGTTACTAAAACAGAGGTGTTTCTTATAAACGCTAGGACAGAACTCATGCTGAGTAATGCTGAGTGGTCCCCCAAAAGTGCTGAGCATTTAGTGTCTCCCTTGGACTATTGCAGAAGTTCATCACCTTTATGGAGGAGCTGAGTACCCCCAAAGATGGGGATCTGTCAGGAATGTGCACATTAGGCATTTATTTTTTGCACAACAAAAAATAACAAAAAAATTTTTGCTCTTTAAAAATGCACTTAAACCCACTCCCAGTCATTCACTTTTTTGGTAACCTTTAAATGCACATATTAAAAGGATACTGCCAGTGCAGAATAACAATGTTATTTCTGTAATAATGTGTATATGTAATATACACATATTGTGTATACGCGTGTAGTATGGGACAAATTGAACTGAAAATCTGGGAAGCATTTAAAACAAATCCTGTAAACAGAAAAAAAAGACAACACAAAACAAAGCCCCAGAAACCTTTGTGCTTTCCCTGCAATGATGGTGTTTTCCTTTCTTTTAGACTTCACCTAATTTGGAACCATAAACAAAAGATTTATCAATTTATTTCCCATTTACAGCTAGTTTCACTAACTAGATTCCCAGACATCCTAAGACAATGTTGCTTTCCTTTGACTCATTAGGGAATGATTACATGAAACAAGAATATTCTTCCCCATCAGACTGAATTGCTGACACTAAATTAGATAATATTGTCTAATATGTACTTAATTTTTTTTAATATTTGTTTTTTTAAAAGATGTCTTAGAATGTGGTAGTCAAGGTTGGTTTCAAATATCCTGTGTGTGTTTTCAAAAAAGTGTCCTTTACATGATATTCTGAACCTTAACCATCTCTGTCATCCAAAGGTAATGTTATATTAAAGTGTCTTAGTTCCACACATGGTTTATGCCAGCATTGGCCTGATGCTGCAGCTGAAACCAGCCGACTCGCTCACTTAACCCGTACTCGCACCAGCCCTCACATCTATGCTGCCCTTTGTGTAGCTGTATGGTGAAATGGAGCAGGAACTCAGGTCAGTAAACAATTTAACTGTCAACCCCCTCCTTCCCAAGTTATACCTCCCTTTGGTTTCAGTCATATTTTAGCCTCAGTTTCCCATCTGAGGCTGAATCTGGAGTAATGCTGGCTGCTGCAGCCTGGGTGGTTTCTGCACCTGAATCCAGATCTTGGATGTATTAGGGGTTTTTTTTAATTGTCTCTGCACACTCAAGGTGGCTGAAGATCTTTACTCCTCCTTTCTCAAACAGCCACCATAGAGCTCCACCAGGGCTGACTTCTGGTCTTCCAAAATAAAAAGAAGTTGAAAATAAGTATGTCTTATTTGGCTTCAGCCAGCTTTCAACCATCAGAATAAATGATGCTCTTTCACTTCTTGACTAACCCCATTTAAAAGTAGCAGCCAAAAGAATTCCAGAGGAAGCAAAATGAGAATTTTGCTGCAAGAAAAATAGAGAATTTCAGCTCTTCTAGGAAGCCATGGGAGAGAAACTTCCATCTAAATGTTTTTGCTGCCCTAGGAAATACGCACTCCTCCACCCTCCAGAGAAATGGATAGTGCGTGGGATCCTGCAAAGGGCACTCAGCTGGAAAGGGAAAACCTTAGTGTCACCAACTAGTGATGATCCATCATTAGGGAGAGTCCAGGGATGGAAGAGATAGATTAAGCCCCGTAGGAACATACATTAACTTGAAAAGGGCACAACTGTTATCAAACCGGCTGCTGAAGGCTAGGGAAGGCAGACTGTGTGGGTAGGGATTGTTTAATGGAAACTTCAACATTTTACTACTGCTGGCAGTATATACAGATGTTTA
>VXAY01004763.1:0-141360 GCA_013399855.1 Oxyruncus cristatus
TGTTCTCCACTCCAAAGACTGAGTGAGGCACTGACTGAATATAAAGACATTAAAAATTTGGGATAAATGGGAAACACTGTTTCTATTTTACGAATTTCTACCCATGATGACTTTTACTCCCTCTCAGTTACCTGGACCCACAGACCCACTGCAGCCAGATTCACCCCTGGCAGACAGGGAATGTGCCACTGATCCATTCTCTCCTAAATTCCCCAACCCCTTCCTGGGCAGTTCTTCCACTCAGATGTATTTAAACTTAAGAAACAACTTTAAAAAAGGTTTAAGGCTTTTTTTGAAGTGAACCGTGTTCCTCTTTTGTCATTTTCCTCTGTAAAGAAATGATCCTCCGCAGCCAACATATCCCACTTCATATCCCGGCAGCAAAAACCACGCCAATTATAGGAACATGTTATGAAGACAGGAAGAACCCACACATGCCCAAGCACCTGGTTTTCTAATGCAGTTGGTGTAACGCAAGTTGTTGTCTCTTTTCTGCTCCTCCCCACCCTCCTCCCCTCTCCCGTGGTACCCGAGCAGACCAGAACCTTCCCTGTTTCTTTGTGCTTGAAGAGAAATAACATGCAAAGTCACCGCTCTGTGGTTCACATCA
Source organism: Oxyruncus cristatus (assembly GCA_013399855.1). Lineage (NCBI taxonomy): Eukaryota > Metazoa > Chordata > Aves > Passeriformes > Cotingidae > Oxyruncus > Oxyruncus cristatus. The sequence continues at coordinate 611 of VXAY01004763.1, forward strand.
GCCTCAGGAGGGTCTCTGGGGTCATGGAGCACCAAACATCATCTTTCCCAGGTGGGGACCTGCATCATTCTCCCTGTGGACCAGGGTGTGAGGGCTGAGCTTCCCTTGCACCCCTCTGCAAACCCTCCTCACGCTGCCCCACTGTTTCTTCTTGCAACATCTGTAATATGTTGTTGTGCATGTTGTGTCTAAAATCTGTTGGGTTTTTTTTTAGACACAAAAATAACCTTGATGTGCAGTTCTGCCTCCTGAAAGGCAAAAATATAATTTTGAGCAACGTCTGAAAGACCAAACCAGCTTGGCCACGCCACCCAGCAGCAGCCTAAGAGGTACCAGTACACATTTATCTCCCTGAACTCCAGGCAGTGTCTCCAGCCATGTTTCCTGGTGCAGCCCATCCCCTTCTTTCTCTGGGAAGCCTCTTGAGCCAAAATGAGACGGCCATGAAAATCTTTATTTCTTGGAGGTGGCCAAATCTTGTTGATTTACAGCAGCTGCTCCCTCTTCTCCTCCCTGGGCACTCAAGTCACGCATAAACGTGTGCACATACGTGTGAAGGAGCAAGATCACCTAAAGCAGTGGTAGAGCAGCCTCTTTCTATTTTTAATTTCATTTTTCACTGTTCCACATGTCCATGGTGTCTCACACATCTCCGTGGTCTTTGAAGTTCCCGTGCTTTCAAGGTCTCACATCTGTCACACTATCAGTACCCTGCCACACATGAAAAGAATATAATTATGGATTTAGTGTAATCATTGATTTCTGGGCTCCAAACCATTCAAAGAAAGGTCGCGAGTCCACATGGCTGCCCCTCAGGAACAGGATTTGCATATGACTATTTTATTTAGCTGAAGACACCCCCCAATTAAATGTAGACTCTTCTCTTCGGGCTCTGCACCTGAGGCAACTCGAGGAAGACGGATCAATCTTCCCCGTGCCAACTGTGCCTTGTTTGCACCGAGCTGAGGCTGCTCCCACCTGTTTGAGGAGGTTTCTTGCCCACCAGCCCCTTTCGTTCACGAGGCAGCAGCTCCCCTTGGAGCAGCGCCACGGCAGGACGTGGAGGACGTGCATCCGAAGAGCTGCACTTTTGGGAAGGTGGCAGGGAGCCAGCAGATTGTGCCTGGAGCAGGGGAGCTGCTGTCCTCCCTCCCTGCCCGGAACTCACTGCAGCTCCCGGAGAGCCGCAGTGCAGATGTAAAGACATCACTTTGCCCACAGTGTTTGGATTAGCAGTAAATCTACTAATCCAACACAATATCCAAGGGGGCATGGCCAGATCTGTGGGTTCATAAATTCACACCACTCCTTTTATTATTCCGGGCCCCAGATGGTTTCCAATGGGCACGAGCATAATGAGATCTTGGAAGACATTATTATATTCTTAGGTCAAAATTCTCAGTCCAATCTCTTTTATCAGGCTCAGAGCCTTTGTGTCCCTGAAGTGCTAATACTTTATGCTGATTGACTATGCAGGCAGCCGTGGGAGTTCATATTATTTTTGATACAATTATTATTGACAGCAAAAACTCCCCCCCCCCAAAAAAAAAAAAAAGAAAAATCCTGTTTTATGTAACTTATTGTACTGTCTGGAATATACAATGCCCGGGACCTTCATTATGGTTCTGTTTTCATAACAAAACATACAAGAGGGGGGAAAAAAGAGGGCAGGACAAAAGTATTATTTTAGTAACGGGAAGACAAAGTATGAGCTTGATCATAAAGACTAGTGAGCTTTATAAATGCATCTTTGAACTGAGACAGGCTTTTTTTTTTTTTTTTTTTTTAAATAAATGGTTCTTTGAACCTGGCAGTTGTAAGGAAGTGAAACAGAGCAAACTTTGAAAAGTGTGCTTGTCTGAGTCTCCTTGCACCATATCTGGCTGAGAGTACAGGTGGCCAAGCACAGAAAGTTCCTGCCAATTTCTAAAGTTACACTTTTATCCACTAAACAAGCATCCTGATCCGGGTTACCAAACAGGGCACTCAACAGGAGCCTCAAAGCGCCTGGATTAAATATCACTTATTCCACAGCCTGGGCCATCCAGCCTAGTAAAGCTTGATCTAATACTGTTTCACCCTTTTCCTGTGCTCGCTGGATTTTGGGTAATGGACCTTCCCAGGAGACTCCCCTCAGAAAGTATCTTCTTGTAGCAGGGTTGATGCACATGCTTCTATTTTAAAAAGCACATGTTCAGCACATTTCAGTTTTGTGAAATGGAATATGGTTTAAGTTTGTTTCAATAAAAAAAAAAAAAGGGATTCTGCTGGAAGGACTTATGTCAAAGTGCAAAAGGTTTTGTACACAATGAACAGATTTTTTTTTTTTTTTTCTTGAGGGCCAAAGAGGAGACACTGAAGTGAAATCTCTCTGCCACAAAAGCAGTTGCTGTTTCACACACAGGGAATCTACAAGGAGGCTTGTTATGAATTCTCCATCTTTGTATTTATTTTGGATTAGACTGATTTAATCTAAGAGTCACATCAGGAAAGCCAGACCTCATCTTTAATGAGAAACTTAATATGTATTCACAGTAAACACTTCAAATGTCAAAGATTAATGGACAGTATTCAAAGGCCATTATTATGGTAACTGTGCTTTTATATCAGCATGGCTGATGAGGAGTAATTCTTTTAAAGGCATTCTTCAAAAAAATCAATATAAACTTTAAATAATAACGACAAAAATTCCCTGCAGTGCATCTTAATTCAGAGACAGGACAGTAACAAAACCCTACATAAACAGGAGATCCAAACTCAAGCCTTGGCAATGACTATTAGACTGAGGAAAAGCCCGAGTTGTACAACTGCAGTGCCCAGTGAGCACTGTGAGCAGAGCAAATTTATATTCAGCCTTCTTGTCCCCTGAGTTCAAGGTTAAACCCACATCAGCATCAGCCTCCCTGAGCTCAGCTCTTCCCTCCTCTGCTCTCTTCCTCCAAGTCCTTCTCACCCAGAGGCATCCCCACACCCATCCAGGGTATAGAAACCTGCACCCCCCAGGAGTCACTCCTTAGTGCAGCATTTAAAAATTCTGCCGAGCAAAACTTAACAGAGCAACCTTATTCTCCATGTAAACACACCTGGAGCCTCTCATCTGATTAACAGGAGCCTCTTTCCTACCTTTTCCAACACGCTTTCTCCAACTCGCTTCCCTTGGAGCGTGGAGGGGTGATGGGATGGAGAGCTCGACCCACCAGGCACAGAGTGCTGGCATCATTTTTGCTTGATTTTATTGATCAAAAACCTTTCAAATTCTGCTTTCCCCCCCATCATTCCCTGCACAATTTGATCCATCCTTTGCCCAAACACATAAAAAGTGTCCTGCATTTCCATACACGTGTTGTGTCCATGGATACATATATTTTCTCAGGAGTGTTTCGTGAAGATCCTTACACATATTCCAACATGATCCTTGTTCACTGAAACAGAAAGTGGAAAAGTTGCTGCGAGAAGATCTGTCTTGATCTGAGGGAGCTGCTTCCTACACGAGTCCCAAAAAATCTGTGACATCATGATGTTTGTCAGAGAGAAAAAAAAAAAAAAAGCCTGTTTAAGCAGCTTCATTTTAATTTGCAGCCATGGATATGTTTACCAATTTATGGATAATTTTCTTTAACTGCATTTAGAATCAGTTAAAGCCTTTCATTTATATGGAATGATGTAGCAACCAAAAACTACTGTTTACTCATTCCCTCCACTGAGAAACTTTCCCTTCGGCAACAGGGTTGAACTTTCAAAGGAAATGATAATAGTTACATTCGTGGAAACTCAGAAAGGCACCAAAATAATTCCTTTTCAAACAGATTCAGAGAGATCAAAAACTCTGGTTTATGTGGGTTCAGCCTCTGTAACCAACTAACATGACGTTATTTTATCTGAACATGCAGAAAATACATAAATGGGGAAGAGAATTTCTATATACAAGTGTTCCAATACGGAGTCACTTAAGGAAAAGGAATCATTATTGCGTATTTATTTAATTTGCTGACTAATGATTGTGTGTTTGCTGTTGCACTGTGGTTACAGCTCTGCTCCACTCTCAGCTACTTATGGCTGACAAGGGATGAAACACCAGGGATATCCTGCAATCCTGGGCTTTCCTGAACAATCCTTAAACGATTCTTAGAGAACAGCAAACGGTACAAATGTTAATTGGTTCTGCCTTGCTTTGCTCCACAGAATGCACCCCTCTTGTGTTGTTGCCAGCTGATAATAAGAGGGTATAGTTCCCTGGCAGTGAAGAGTGGCAGCACTGGAACAGTTGAAGCCCTCGCTGGAGAGGCAGGACCTGGTTCTCTGCTGATTCCACTCAGATCTGGCTCTGCTGGAGCCCACAGAGTTTGCCCTGACGTGTCAGAAATGAGCAAACTCTTCATCTGAAGCAGCCAATGAGTTAAAAAAAGTACAAAATAGGAAAGAGAAAGGATAATGATCCTTCAGTGAGGCCCATTTTTCCCACTTTGTGTTTGTGGAGTCCTTGAGTCTTCCTACGAAACACTCGCCAGCCAAAGACTGACAATACTCAGACACAGTCAGGGTTGGCCTCCTAAAACTTATTACCTTCTTTTTGTCCTTTGGAAAGAGCTATATGGCTACTACTGTGAAAGGAATTAAAAAAGCATTGATTGATTATAAAGCAGAAATGTGTGAAATCCACAAAAACCGCAAAAGCAAACAAACCCGTAAAAGTTACTGCTGCATTTTAGGATCTGGATTCAAATAAAAAGAGTGCACTTGATGCCATAGCACATGTAAGGATGCTAAGAAGAGATACAGTACCATCTTCAGTATTAAATAGAACATTAAATAAACGCAGGTAAAAATTCTCCAAGTAACCTTAAAATATTTCTTAGCAGTTATCTTCCCAAATTACAAATATGTGGGGTTTCTAACTGGCTTTAATTGCCTTGACTGGGAAAAAGTAATCCAGAAGTGATTGTCCTTCACCTCTCCCTTTTATTTTTATTCCCAGCAGAAACCAAATGCCCTTCGGACATTTTGGAATTGCAGGAACTTGCCAGAAGCCTGAAGAGCCCTTGCACCGCCTTGCTCGTGGGGAGAAGCCAAAGGGGCATCCCTGGAGCCAGAAGTGGGAAGGGGGAGTTCAGTACCTTTCCTTGAACCCCCTTCCTGGGCTATTTGGGATTGCTGAGTTTCAGCTACTCAGTTTACTGGTGTTAAAAATCCGATGAGATAGCTCCACATCTTCCAGGTCTGCTTTCTGAGGAGTCAAAAATGAAAGCAGGAATGGGGTTTTGTATTTGATGCATTACGCCACATCCTCAGGTTGGTTTTAGATCCCAGAGATTACAGGATTATCCCTCTCCAAAACTTTGAATCATCTTCTCACATGTGATACTGTTAAAAATTGCTTTCTGGCCTCTTTTCAAATGGTGCCTGCTGAATGATCTGCTCTGAATTCTAAATAAAGTGAAACTTTAAATATCCTGGGCTCTGTTCTGATAGCATTGAGACTCAGAATGTGCTAATTCTACGTTCTCAGAAGACAAAAAACTCCTTTTAATTAGTAGGTGAATCGACAATGCCACTGTAAACTTTAAAAAGCTGCTGGTGTGTAAGAAGGAGCTTTGCTGGGTGCTCCAAACCCTGAAAGCATCATATAAGCAGAAGGTGTGACAAAGGGGAGCACAAGAAATTGGCCCTTTTTTGTTTCTAGGATTTCTTGTTCCATGGCACAAGAAAGGGATGGAAGCCTGTCAACTCAAACACTGAGGCTGTGCAAAGCTGGCTGATGAACCTCGAAGCAAAATGTACAATGGCCAAAAGGAAAGGGCTGGAAAACAGATTTTTCCAATGAAGAAAGTGACTAAAACAACTGATAATTGAAATCAATCTGAATCTGGATTTTCTCGTGAGAATTCCCACTCAGGCCATGGCACTGAAAGTGGGTAAATAGCACTAAGGGCTTTTTTTGGCTGGTTGAGTTCTGTTTGTGTGTTTGTTGGTTGGTTGGTTTCTGGTTTTTTAGTTTTTTTTTTCCCTAGGATTCCAGCAGAGATGATTGACATCTTCCTTAAAAAAACAGCATTTTTTCCATGATTTCACATTTCAATTGTTCTTCCTTTAGTCCCAAACTGCTCACGCAAGAAAAGTAGCTCAGAAACACTTTTCAGTCTGAACAACTAAAAATAATCCAACCTTATTCAGCAAATCCTGAAGTTTGAGATGCTCTAATTCAGTGAACTATTCCCTTGCACAGCCAAAGACCACTAGGTCACAGCTACAGCAGAGTTTCTGTCCCAGGATTTTGCCTGGGCACTGAGAAAGCTTTGGGGATCTTCCTCTGGCCAGATTTTGTCCATAAACCTCAGGCTGCCATGCCTTCCAAATGACCTGCATTACCAAAATCAGAGCAAATACTGATTTTACTGCTGTTTGCCAGGAGGACAACAAAGCAGTAAAGCACTTTTTAATGCACACGGACATCGGGAAACAGGCACTGCACAATATTCCAGTGTGGGAGGTACTGTAGCCAAACCTGACAAATGGAGCATTACACCATTTCATTTTACTGTAAGACATCCAGGTTTTCAAATCCAGCTCATTTAGTGCTCCAAGCCCAAGGAAGTAGATCCTACTCGACTCCCCAAAGAGAGTTCCCACTCCAGACATCCTGGATTTGCTGACAGAGGTTCACATACGGATCATTCTGCCATTATATGCATTTTTTTTCTGCTTTGCCTCCAAAATGAATAATACAACCTAAAGTTTGCAGTGACAAGAACCTGCAGTTGTCCCCTGAAACCAATTCATGTGTCTTCATTTACTCCTGGTGTGTGTGTATATGCACTTATATATACATATATGTGACTTGTAAAATTTACTAAATGCGATTCATTTGTTTATAAAGAGCATCATTTTGTCTGGAAAGTTCCCTACAAGAGCATCATTGCTTTGGAAGCATTTTTATTCCTTGTTTTCTTTTTCTTTTATTTTTTTTTTAACTTGCTAAAAGACTAAGCATTATCTACTAATAACATGAAGATGCAGAAAAGAAAAGGTCAATTTAATTGGAACTACTATTTCCTGGGGTTTAAAAGGAAAATGTTGAAGCTAAGATGACATTGACAAATTGCTACTATTTATTTAAATTGTGTAATGCAATCTACCAGTAGTTCTATAATCTGCATGTTTGAAGCAGTTGACCCGTCCAACTAATGCAAACAAATTAGCCTCCCGGGTACTCACTCTATCCTATAAGCCATTAAATATCCTAATCTAACATCATTTAATACACAAACTCTCTTAGTTAAAGTGTTACAGTGGGTATGTGCTATAAAAATTACAATGGGCGAGGTCTAGAGCAGAGCCCGTGTCAGTCAATTTGTGTTTTCTGTCACTCAGCCCAAAAACCCACCTTGGGGACACATTTTGGGCTCCCCTGTGCCCCCCTCCACGTGCCCAGCAAAAATCTCCACTGCCACGTAATTCAATTGGCTCCAAAGTCCAGCTCTGGTTTAAGTGTTTTAAGTTCAGTGGTTCCTACATTGGACAAATTTCATTCCAATAAGTAAATGGGTCTCGGGGAAGTGTTTGCATTCTAAATGTTTCCAGGAAAATTAAGGCTCTATTACGCCCATTATACACAGGGTAGGAACAACTCTGATTTTCTCCCTGATTTATAGAAATGCCAATCCTGAGATTTCACAAGTCATGCAAATCAACTCACCTGAAGGGAATGGGATTGTTTGTCTCGGTAAAAAATGAATAAAACCTGGTGTAATTAGTAAAGCAATGATTCCCCCAGAGACTCCATTCTGGTGTTGTGTGAAGGGGGAAAATTGCCTGTTCTCCATTATGACAAACACACCAATAAGAAGCACATAATTATTATTTTATCATGCTGAGAGGTCTGTTCTGGAATTTATCCAGGAGTAAAGTCCACCTCAGGCAGCAGAAAAAAATGAGACTTCTGAGGGCTCCCACGTCTTCCCCTTGATTTCTCTTGCCCTTGGATCAGTCCTTTAAGCATCAGGTAGTCAATAGAGTTTCATAAGAGCAAGGAGATAGATAAAGGCAGCATGGAATGATTAAATCCATCAGGAAAGTAATAGTCCTATAACCAAGGGAAAGTCAATAGGTTATATATCACTGACAGGCTATAAAGTCATTACAGGAGCTTATGGGACTGAGTCACACAATTAATTGCTGAAGAAAAATCTCGTGGTTGCAGTAAGAATGTGTATTTTTAGCATATTGATACAAGACTGGTCCTTTAGATGAACTTTCCTGGAAGATAACTAAGCAACAATGAAAATAATCCCGCAAAACTGAGTCCCCTCAAATTACCAAACCATGTGGAAGAAGCTTTTTCCAAGCTGTTACTGAACTTCCTTCTTACAATATGTATTTTAGGTGGAAAAAGAAGACCTTATGGATTTATGAATTCTATAAGGAAGGGGCTGAACCTGTTTTTCACAATGAAAAGAAATAGTTGGGATCAAGAACCCCCTACAGAAACTGCAAAAACGAGGAGGAAAAGCAAGATTGTGCAGAAATTTGGGCAATCTTGCTGCCAGGGTACAGATATTAATAGTTTCACGTGCCTGGTTGTGAAAAGCACAATGGGCTTGAAGAGCTCTCTGAAGAGATTTCATTGCAACAAACGCAGGAGTGAGAAGGAGCTGAGCAAAGTGCTCTGATTCAGAGCCTCTGACCCCTCTCAGGAGAGTCATCAACAACTGCTCCAGGTTTTATACGTAGAAATATAGAAAAGAAACCCCTTTTCAGCTTAAACCCTTGATCATTCAGTTCCAAACCCAAAGAGATTTAAGCAAATCCAACCACAAGACCCCATCTCTGCCTCTAACTGCAGGTGTGAGGATTTTACCTCATCTAGGGGGTTGTTTTTTTCACTACAAAAATTCTCATGTATTTTCTTTTCTCTGAGAAGTAATTAAGTGACTCATGGATGAGATCTAGAAAATTGATAGTTGTCAGAGGTAAAAACAATGATCAGTGCAAAAGGTAAGTTTACCATAGAATTGGGATTTTAGTCTTTTCTCACGTTCCTTGCCTAGTTTGGAACTGTTCTGGTTCATAACAATCAGCTATTGTCAGCTGCTAATTATTAATTTCTCTTGGTTTAGCATCTTCTAAGCTGAAATGACATTGAAAGGTGGTTTGAAAAGTAAAATCATTCAACCTTCTCTGAATTCTGGTTAAAAACATGCTCTTTAACAGGACTAATGGTTGAATTTCCCTTTCTATATTGTATTGCAATACCTTGGCCCTGCATTAAACATCCAATTACCTCGAGAAATCCAGATTATTTTGCATGTTAGTTCAACTTTAAGTTCGGATTTCCAGAGAAACATTTACAGAGAAACAAATCTGCATTAACATGAACGATAACATACGAGGTATTTTAAATGAATAGTAATTAAAATTTAGTAGGATGATAATACGCTAATTAAATATCAATTGTTTGCTCAGGACCACTTATTGAGTTTAATAAGTATGTAAAAGATATTAATCTAGTTGTCATGCAATTACCTCATTGAGGGGGAGTGGGAATATGCGCGTGTGTGTGGGAAGAGCAAATCATGAAATGCAAACTCCACTTTGAAATCTGCATTAAGGTTATGACAGAACTAAAGAAAAAAAATTAATAAATTGCTCCTTCTTTTCCCATCTGGAGCTACTGGGGTGTTCAGAGGGGTGAGCTGTGGGTTTTAAAAGGGCTGAGGAAGGGATGTGCATGGAGCTGGCAGAATTGAAGGATCATGGAATGGTTTGGGGTGGAAGGGGCCTTAAAGCCCATCTCATTCCACCCCCTGCCATGGGCAGAGACACCTTCCACCAGAGCAGGTTTCTCCAATCCCCATCCAACCTGGCCAACCACAACAAACCATGGCAAACACAGCACTCTAAAGGTTTAATTTTACAATTAACGCACAGGTGCTCTTTTAAGACCTCCACGTCCTAAGTTGTCAACCATCCCTAAACCTCCTCACTGAGCACTAAAGAATTATTTACATTTTTACTTGCCATGGGCTGCTGTTGCATTAAATGCCCAACACACAAGAAGGAAGTCTTTGGCCATTTCTGTGGGATTTACATGTCAGTGAAGTTTTCTGCGAGGTTGGTGAGACAATTGTACGTGGACTTATCAACTTCACCCCCCTAAATAAAAATATGCACTTTTTTACCCCCTGGATCATAATTTCAACCTGACAGGTTTTGAAAACAGGAGATGGGATGCTCCCCACATTTTTCTTATAAATTATCCATCCTTTCTGCAGCAACTTGGGAAGCAGTGCCAATTTTTTTATAGCTCAGAGCAGTTATAAAATATTAACCATATCAGACTTTATTTTTCCGCAGCCCTATGTGGAAAAAAGGCAAGATTTTTCTGCTCCCATATTTACACAGGCATTAGAAACAGAGAAGGGCGGTGGGAAGTCTGAGTTAATTTCCCTGCTAACAGAGGGGAAGGAGTTCACCTGCACTATTTCCAGCAGCACTTTGACAAACCTGTTCACAAAAACTCACTGAGGAGAGAAACCCTCTTTCCTAACAGAGCTGTCTTCATGGTTAAACCACCCTTTTTGTCCAAAATCTTTGCTGCAAAGGAAGCTAATTCCTTCTTTTCCCAAACCCAACGGAGAGGAAGAGATATTGACTTTTCTGCCAGCAAATCCAGCTCTTTCAGCCCTGTCTACAACCCACTGTTTCTGAATCTTTCATCAGTTTTGGCCCTTTTCAGAGCCCTGATTCCTGCCCAGCATCCTTAAAGATCCCTGTTTCAGCAAGGATGCTGCAGCACCCAGAGCCTGCCCTGCCCCGCAGGCTTCAGAAAAACGGCACAGGCAGCTTGGAAAAAAATGTTTGAAGCACAAACAGAAGCGAATCTGAAGAAAAGCTTCGAGATAAATTACAGGGGACAGTGTTTTTTCCACCCCCTCCCAGCACTGCTTTGTGAAGGCACCCAGTTTTAGGAGCAGAGGGCAGAGAATTGGCAGCAAAAAAAGTGTTTTCTCCTTTAAAACACAAACCATTAGATTCTCAAAAAGCTTAATATGAGGAGGGAAGGAAAGAAAAGACGAGAGAGGTAAGAATTAGGGTTTGGAGAAGCTCTGTGCAGAAAATTGAACCAAGAGGGTGTGAAGACTGGGGTCCCACCAGTGGGGTCAGGGCAGCTCTGAGGAACCTCCCAAGGGAGATTCTCTCAGCCTGGATTTTTTTTCCTCCCAATTGTCCCTGCAGCCACACTTTAGCACATCCATGTTCTGAGCCTCTCTAATTAATTAAAAGGAGAGCATAATTAATGCAGCAACTCTTATTCTGGTTTAGGCCATCAGAGGGAGGCTGGGAGGGGAAGCAGGGGGCAGGTGCACCTAAAATGGAGCTTTTTGGTGACACAAAGCTGCTGCAAACCCAATAACTCCTGCTCCAAACAATTCTAATATTGGTCTGCATCTGGACAGGCAGCTGCAGGACATGGGGGAGTCCAATCCACAGAAGCAACAGAAATGGAAGCCTTTCTAGCAGAGAAAATACTCTCTCTAAACATCAGCAGCTTCTGCAGTACCGAAGGCTCAAAAATGTTGCTGGGTCCCCTCATTTTTGCAGCTCACCCCACAGACATTGGGAAGCTCTGCTGTGCCATATGTGCATCCTTATTCTCTTTCAAAACCGTCAGTTGTCGAGAGGAAAAGATCCGGAGTTGTGTTTGGGGGAGAAGATGCAGCACACACAGAGGCTCCAGAGCAGGGCTGGCGTTTGAAGTGTCACTTTTGGTTTTGATCACCATTTTATCAGCACTAAGGGAAAGTGCTGTGCTGCACCCAGAGAGCTGCCTCAGCCAATAACCCGCTAGGAGCAGCCTCTTTAGCGTGGGGATAGAAACAAATATGGGGAGAGGTGGAGGCAGATGATTAAATGGGCTGAAAATCCAGGCTGACACACCAGTACCGACGGAACAAATCTGGGGTTGGGGGAAGGGGGCAGGAGCGCGAACAAGAGCTTGAATTATCCAGCTGAAATTCCCACCTTTTACAACATGCCACTGGCTGATGGCAGTGGAGCACCTTGAATTCATGTCTGTCTTGTGCAGATTGGGCAAAAATTCCCAGTTACAGGCCTGGAGATGAGTATTTCCACAATGACAGGATTATTCAGCAGCACATCACCACAGGGCCATAAAAGTGTGTTGTTGACTCAGCCCACTGGGCCAACCCTCTGAAACGATTTCTTAGGAGATGTTGCCCTCCAATATCTCTAAACCTACTTCCAGATTTTTTTTTTCCTCTTCATTTGAAGATCACTGACCTGGTGCAAGAAAATATTTTCCCTCCATGGGAGGCAGACCTCTTCCCTTCCTGTGGCTTTCAAACCACCAGAACTTTGAAGAATTTACTGTACATCTCTTCCCACTCTCTAGAGCACCCAGTTCCTTACCCAGGCAGACCCCCTGATGTTTTCCAAACATAAATAAACACTATATGCATTCAAATTCTCCGTTTGCATTTATACCTGTGTGTGCTTTACAGATTTCTCTCCCAGCCCACTAAACCCACTTATTTTTGCCAACTTTTAGAAGCAACAATCTTTTAATTCACAGGATTAAAACGGCCAAAAAATATTTGTATCCTTCCGCTGTTCCTTTAATATTGGATCTGTGTGAAGTTCTCACACACTTCTAGCAAATAAAGGCTCATTTCTAGATTTGCCACAGAAGAGCAGGAAGTTGGAACTTCCAGCTCCTCTGACCTGGACTTAGGAATGGCTTTTACGTCATTATATAGGTATTTAGGACTGTAGTTACATGGAGCTGGGTAAGCCTGGTAAATCTGGTTATGATAAAAGGCTGGTGGAGAACTAGATCTCTACTAGACTGGTTGTTTTGGTGGAAAGGACTTGGAAATTTCATAAAATTCAGGACAGAAAAGGAACTGTGAAGGGGTGAATTCCAAAGCTCAAGGAGCAAATTTTCACTGGACTTGAAATCTGAGTGGTTGAATCAAGTCATGGATCATCCAAAAGAAGTCTTCAGTCAAGCACCCAAGCTGTGGAACACAAAATGAGCTGGAAAGACCTTCACTTGTCAAGGCATCACCACCTTTCAGCTTGGAAATGTCCTTCCCTCCTGTGGGAATTTCCATGTATAGCAATGAAGGGGGGGGGAACCTTTAGAAAAGAGCTGCCAGGAAAACAAATTCAAACTTTGAGGTCATTTTCTATTCTGGTGCCTCTCCCTCCTTCAGTCTCTGCCCACACAGCTTTTTATATCAAATATTACTGTGGGGACACTCCGAAATGGTCATTACAGCTTCCTGTTGGGTCACAGCAAAAACATTCCTAGAGATAAAGTTTGAGGCTCACAGCATTCCCTGGGTGGACACCGTTGGAACATGGGCTGATGAAGGTCCTCCCTCAGCTGTAGGGGTGGGTCAGGGCTCCAAGGAGCTGGCATGGAGGGATGGGATCCGTATGACTTCTCCAGCCATTCCCAGCTGGCACAGCCCCTTCTACTCCTGCTCTTGTTAAAGATGGAAGCTAAAAGATACTCACAGGCCAGATTAATCTTTCTTTCATTCACATTTAAAAAAAAAAATACAATAAATATTCTCCAAAATTCCAAGAGGGGTTGATCCTGCTTCATTAATATCAGTGCCTAAAGCAGCAGATGGACTGTGGCTGCAGTGCTTCGATATATTCATTATTTAGGCCATTAATTTCCTTTTCACTGAAAACATCTGGCTTCTGATGCTCAGGGGGGAAAAACAACATGATCCCAAACTAGTTTTAACTACAGGTTCATCTTCTAGGAGGGCAGGGTAAATTCACAACCGAGGAGCTAAAAAAAAGCAAGAAGTTTATTCACTGTTGAAGAGGATGGAACAAGGTATGAGTTTTAAGGGATTTTGGTAAGGGGAGCTCACTGGATATGATTTTCTTAATTGCTGCCTGTAAAACCCCACGGGAAGAGCTGCTTCTTTTCTTTTCCTCGGGTGTTTAGCACGAGCAGAGCTGTACAAGTAACTAACGCTGTGGAGAATCCCAGGCTGGGGGCTCAGAGCATCGCTGCTCCCCGACGAGCCTCCCCCTGAAAGATTCCAGCCCTGACAGGGATTCCGGCACAGTCCTGCTTCCCTTGGACCCTTTCCCCACGACACCAAATGTGTTTCTTACAAAACCAGCAAAGCCTCCTCCCGTGTAGGTTTTTAAAAGCAGACTTTTGTCAAGATTGCTGCGCTGGGGAGAGAGATTTCACACATCAGGGAAGGCAAATCCCACCTAGTGGCATAATAGCCTTGAAATTAAACTGGATTTCCCCTACAAATAATCTCGAATGGAATGTTATTAAAACACAGTGAAACCAACTATTTTGAGGCTCCTACGCAAGGCAATGAACTGCCCCGTGGAAACAGAACTAAGGTTTAGTTGTTTAATATATCAACAGACCCAGGGAGGAACTATTAACCTGTTTCCAGATTATTATGATTTCTTAGACCCTCCAAGTTGCATGGTCTCAAGTAGGAAAGACAGAAAACAGAGGAATTAAGGGAACAGGCCTATTGTCTCCTGCTTCCCATCTCCTTCCATTGCCCAGCTGGCCAGGAGCTCGTTATCAAGTTTTTCTGCTCTCTTGTATCAAGATGAGCTTTCTAAAACCTTACTTGTTTGACTTTTTACCTCCCAAATGACAGGGGTTGCACAAAAAATTCTGAATTTCGGAGTCAATGTGTGCTTTTTCCACACACATTCCTAGTTTGTGAGGTATAAACAAGCCTTTGAAGAGGGGTGACATCTCCCTCCACACACGCTGTGTCAGGGACCCCACAAATGTATTTATAAACCACCTTCCTAAGGACCCACCAGGTTTGGAGAGAAGGGCTCTTAAAGTTTGACCAAAAAAAAAAAGAACTTCTTTCACTTCTTTAGATCCCTGGTTTTGTAAGTTTTTCACATTTTTATAAAATTGCTGTTTATTAAGCAACAGGGGGAAAAAAAAAAAAAACCAGATGAAAAAACTTGTACTTTCAACCCATCGTTTTGCAATGATGGATTTTGCTCTTTCCACACCTGAAAGCTTCCAGACATGGAATATGAAAAGGTTCTTGAGTGTTTGTGGTTACAGATGAGCTTATTTTTAAGCTGCTCACAAAATGAGAGAACTCCAGTAGCCTGTAAAATAATTCTTGCTGCAATGAGGTGGATTATGGCTAAGAAAAATCTCAAAGGTTAGATTTTACTCCTCCTAAGGAAATACTGCTTTAAATCTGAAGCTGTTCTTCAGCTGCCAGCGTTGCCCAAACTTTGGTGCTGTGGCCTAAACAAGAACAGATAATTCTAACAATTTCCTGCCCGAAATGTTTTACCTTTAAATAACCTGAAATTAAACTCATAATGAGAAATTGGGAGAACATGAAACGGAGGATGATGTCCTGAGGGAGAACTTTGAGAGCTTCTCACTTCTGCCGTGGGTAGCCTTTAAAAATCTCCTGTAAAGGATTTGTTACTTAAGAAATACCAAGATGCCAACTTGGTTGCTCCTCACCAGAAACCTGATGTCAGAATTCAGCTGTAACTGGGACAGAGACAACTCTCCAGCAACTCCCTGTGCACCAAGGGAACAGTCAACAATGCTGCACTAACCAAAGTGAGCAGCAGCTCTCATTAGATGACTGTCTCTGCAGGAATAATGCACTATTATTACCTGTTAAGGTTTAATTAAATGTAATAGAGAACTTATTCTTGTAATAGCTGTACGTGTCCGTACACCTCTATCATATTTGACTTCAGTAATTCATCCATTTTCCTCACATCCCCTCATTTGGACGATTTATCATATTGCCAAACCACTAATGTAAGTCATTTATGAGAAAAGTTTTTACAGTAATTTCAAGGCTGAGTAAAATTGTCACAGTCACAGGAGATGCTCAGCACTCCTGTAAACTTGCACTGAAAGCAGTAATTCTGCTGGATAACTAAATTTACAAGGAAAACAAAGACCGTCCTGTCACAGTGAAAGTATTTTAGAAGGATTTAATCTTGAATTCTCCAATTCTCACATCAAGATTGCTGTGCGAGATGAAAACCTTATTTCATTTCTTTTGCTCCTTCCTAAAACTCAGGGAGAAGAGGGAGGGAAAACTTTGCCCAACCTGGGACAAAGAGTAGCTCACACCTGAACTAAAATTTGGGATCTGCAGCAGATGAAGCTGCAGAGTCAACAACTCTACGAAGATTTAAAAGATGTGTGGATGTGGCACTTGGGGACATGGGTTAGAGGTGGCCTTGGCAGTGCAGGGAGAAGGGTTGAACTCACTCGCTTAGAGGGCTTTTCCTAAACAATTCTGTGATTTCAGAAGACTGAGCTTTGTTCCTTTCATTCCCTTATTTTTGGTGCACAACCCCCGCTGACGGATTCCACGCATTTCCAGTCTCTGGGCGCTTGGAGATCTGGCTGCTCTCCGATTCTTCAGTGTGGAAGCTCCCCAGAAGAGCTTTTTTCCCCTTTCACAGAGCTCACCTATTCCTGCAGAAGACTAACCTCTGCCGCTGTGCTCCTTGTGTTTTGTGAGTCTCTCACCTCCCTTGTTTTGGGAGCCCAGTTGCGGACACGGGTCTGACCCAGCCCCTCTCCCACCCCACCTGATTCCTGCCAAACAAGCAAAATTCCACCTCCACCCTCCTACTCCCCACACCAGCATCTGCAGATCTGATTTCGCTCTGTAAATAGATGATATCCAATATTTATAAAAAGATTAAGCTAATCTGACATTTAATTAATGGAAACGGCAGTGTTTGACTTCTTCTTTTAATAAGCAACACCCTTTGTTCCCACGGAAATCATTACTAGCAGGACGTTAAAAAAAAATTGAATAAAAAGGCAGAAAGATTTAACAAAAGGTTCCATTAAATTAGAGAGCAATAAACAAACACAGCCAATTTATGCAGCGGAGTCATTAAATGTGTATCCTCTCCAACGCTTCCCTCACAGACAGTACTTAGGGCTGGTGCAATTGATCTGCAGGGAGCAGTTACCTTAATTATAAAATGAAACACCTCTGCTAATGCAGTCCTGGAGCCCTGGTAGTTTCCACCCCAGCCGTGTGGCTCCAAATGCTAATTCCACGAAGGCACCGAGGGCTCGGATGTGCCGCGCTCGGCAGCCCGTGACCCGCTGCCTCCCGGGCTCCTCTCCCCTCCCTCCTGCCCTTGGGGTGGAGATAAAATGCAAGAACTCTTTGGTCCAGCTCAGCATGGACCGTCTGAATAGTTCATTCATGGGCAGCCATTTGGACAAGAAGCCCTTTTATCTGATTATCTGCCCTCATTGTTAGAGGTTGTGCCGAGATGTGATGAGCCTTGCAGGAAAAATTAAAGAAGATGTAAACAGTAAATGCAGACATTTTGCAACATAGCTAAAAATAAATTGCACTACAGGCAATTATGCAAGTTTTACTGGATACATTAAAAAGACATTAAATGCACAGCTGTTTTAAGTGTCTTTTAAGCTGATAAATTAACTGTCTAATAAATTGTAAGATTTGTCAGCTAATAATGCTATTTTATCTGCTTTAACATATGCCTTCCTAGTTCATGAAGCATTATTGTAAGTGCCAAAAGGAGATAATGTGCATTTTACAGTGTTATGTCTTAAGTGGAATGGATCATTGGCCATGAAGAAGTGTGTTAATAAATCTCCTAGGCTTTGTTAATTGCACTCAATGAAGTGTCACTGTTAAAACACAAAAGATGTGAGAGAGAAAGCTGAACATAATGTCTTTCAGTTTTACAATTAACAGTTCACTAGGCAAATCGACCAAAAAGACCATAATTTGTTGAAGCCTTATTAACTTACATTTTCCTAGTCAAGGTCATAATTGTGAATGGCTCAAAGCTATCTTTTAATGCTCATCAAGAAGAGTAACCTTGCTAGAAAAAAATGAACTTTTCTGTCTTTCAGGAGCGCTCCTCGCTTGCTTTGCAGGTGGAAGACAAATAAAGCTGAACTTTGTTGTGCAGCCACCCCCTTCAGTCTCTTACCACCAATGAGTGCCACTCATACGGTGGGAAACACGACTTCAAACATCTTTGCTCTACAGCAAATTAAAAACTGGGGGAAAAAAAAAAAAATAAAAAAAATTTTTGAAGTGTATAAGCCTATCAGAGCTGTCATAGTGCAGAATGAAAGCTGTTAATTTTCAGTTGGAGAATCACCCACCAAGATTTGAGGTTTTCCCCCGGAAACTGAAACCACCACGCTTCACAAACCATCATCAAAATCAAATACAATCACTAAATACCCTTCCTGGGGAAACAGCTATTTCCATAATTCTTATTAAATATTGATTATTGAACATATTAACACTTCACAACATCTCATCAGATTGGCACCATTGGGCTTTGTTGTAAAGTCTTCCCACTTAAGATCATTTTGTGATGATGTGAAGTGTTTTCTCCACCAGGGGAACCAGAGGAAATACTGATGATGACGGCTTGGCACCCAAAAATACAGATGTATGATCACCAGCTCACTAATCCTCAGGCAGCAATGAGAGCACATGATAGAAGAATAATGACCAAGTGTTAATTGAAGTCTGTCATTTCTTCCTAAAACCCTCAAGATGCAGAACACAATGATTTCATGCAAATCCCCCTATATTTAAATCTCAGACAACAAATGCCATCACTTGCCATTAATCCAACCATTCCTTTGTGCTGTTCTGCTTTATGTTTGATCCACCTGATAACAGTTGTAACACCCTTCTTTGGATGATAATTTTCACCATTTACCCTGAGAAAGAATGAGGTTGAATTAATACCTGCCAGGGATTCAGTTCCTGGGTATGAGGTACAACCCAAAACACAAAGCAGAGCTAACAGGCAGCAGCGTTAAATAACACCTGCCAACAACCTGGGAATGTTTCCTTACATTTTTCATGACGTTGCTTCTGTTGTTCAGACTTTAAATCTGGTGCATTTATGCAGACACAGAAGGGTCGCAGCTCTCAAGTTAAGTATCATAGAGGAGTATGTCCAAAAAAAGGCAGTTTGGGATTTGTCTGAGACTGCACGGGCACAAGTGTTACAGGAAATAAAACAACTATCAGAAAACAAAGAGAACTCCTTCCTTTCCCATAAGGCTCTGCCTTAATGACAGGATTATTTAAACAATCATGGAATTGCTGGGGTTGGAAGGGACCTTAAAAATCATCCAGTTCCACCCCCTGCCATGGGCAGGGACATCTTCCACTATCCCAGATTGCTCCAAGCCCCATCCAGCCTGGACTTGGACACTTCCAGGGATGAGCTGGACAACCAGCAGTGTATGTTCATAGTAGGGAATACCTACAGAAATTAATATTTTCAACTAACACCTCTGAACGTTCACCCTAGAAAGTCCTCCACAGGGCTGAACTCAGCCTACCAGAAAAGGGAAAACGAATGTATCATTTGTGTCCA
This sequence comes from Oxyruncus cristatus, assembly GCA_013399855.1. Lineage (NCBI taxonomy): Eukaryota > Metazoa > Chordata > Aves > Passeriformes > Cotingidae > Oxyruncus > Oxyruncus cristatus. The sequence continues at coordinate 20,054 of VXAY01004763.1, forward strand.
AGCAAAGCAACCTGCATTTCAAACTCCACTGCTCACACTGAGGCAAAAAAATTATCCTTAAAAACTGTGCCACGAATAATTCTGCACCATTTTGTAATAATTATTAAAATCAGTGCAAGACTTTAACTACAACTTAATCGAAAATAGCGTCTGATATAGAGGTGCACATACACATGTATAGAATGTATAGAATGAAATAAAAAAGGTATACACACAAATATAGTTCAGACTCGCAGTTACTCCACAGCTGACAGGAGCAATTTCAAGAGATCACACTGAAACCACTGACACCAAGATAACACAAAATAGCTGAAACACCGTGTTTTGTAAATAAAGAGATTTAAGTTTGCACTGCCATAGCTCAGCTATGTAAGGAGTAAGGGCTGAAGGGGGCCATCCTGGAAAGCTGGGAAACACTGAGGGATTTGAACATCACACTTCCAGCTGGTTCACTTTCTTCTGCATATCAACTGAAGCGCTGGGACAGGAAGACACGCGGGTATTCAAACTCTAATCCAGCACAGGGATGTGTTGCTCTGCTCCCACTGGATGCATCCCCTCCTGCAAGACTTGATGTCAAGGCTCAGTCTTGTCCCCGCCCAGGTATAATCCGGTATTTGATCTGCCAGGACCAACCAGGGGAATGCTGTCCCCCAGCTACACCCAGAGAACTCCCACACCTCTTACAAGTTGCTTTCCCATGGTTTTCAAAATGGGAGTTACGAGGCCTGCTATTTGTCCTTGTATGCTTTTTCTAGAAACATGATTAGCAAAAATGCCCTGAGGGTTTATGATTTGATTCTGTGTGCAAATCTTGCAGGCAGAAAAGGAACTGCAAGTTTGCTCAGTCTGAGGTTCCCTACCCTGCTTTAAGCCACCTGATCAGGCTGTACAGTCACATTCCAACTCTTTAGAGTGAAACAGTCTGGTTTGAGAGACTGTATTTGCACTTTATGATGATGATGCAATTCAATGAAGGAGAATCTATTTCTATTCACGGACTGCTGGTGTGAAACCACGTTAATACGACTAGTTTGGCCTTGGCAAATTGAGATCCCCTGAAATCTCAGAACCAACCAATGCTTGGAGAATACAGTGGGGAGGTCTCAGCCCTCCCCTATCGATCCAAGCCCCTTCAAAAGACACGTGGCACAAGTTTGGCAGAACTCAGCTAAACAACCTCCTAGAAAATGTATAATAATTCACTCTTCTGACCTCAAAACATTTATCTTGAGCAGCAGGATTTCCTGAGATGATAATAAATTGCCATTCTTTAGGTTGAAAGAGGGTTGCAAGGCTGGGCACATTTCCTGGGCCAAGACCACAGACCCTGGAAACTACCCTGGAGTGGGAAGGTCCCTGTGATTCCCTGGGAATGACGCTGCCTCCACATCTTGGGAGACATCCATACAAGAGCAAACAAAGCAAATCTCAAGGTGTTCTGCTCTGCTTTTTGTTTTTTCTTTAAGTTGGCTTCAGCAGTTCTTGAAGAGTTCTTAAATCACCTTGAATTTAATTTCTCTAAGCCACGTTTAAAGTAGAAGAATTACCATCTGTCACAGTTGGTTAATCAGGATCCGTGTGCTACAACTCATTCACTCTTTATTAAAAAATAACCCCTCAGTTCCTAAACTTTCTGGGATCTTTTCCATGAAGATGCAAGTCATGCTTGTCCCATGGGAGCTCCTGACAGCACTCACAGAAGTGAACTCACCTATGAACAAGCAAAGGATGCTGGTTTATATAATGTTTTTACATCATTTTTATTACTTCTGTCTATACCAGTGGTTCTTTTTTTTATTTCGTGAGCCTCACGTGAAGCCCAAGAAAACATTAACATGTGATTCAGATAAATGTCCACCCCATAGAGAAGGAAATTTTAGAAAGTGGAGTCACCATAACAATATTAAGATTGTAAAAATAAATGTTCTGCTGGGTTCAGTTTGGAAACAAAACACTCCAGAAAAAGCAGTGAAAGAAAAAAAAAAAACAACCCTGCATGCTCCCAGATTAGTGGATATGAATGAATCCAGGGAAACTTGAGCATTGGCTTAACCAAGCATGGCTAAAGCTGGAACAGTAGCAAGAAAAGATTGCAATTTTCTCCAAAACTGGGAACAAAAGGTCTGAGCGGCGGCAAAAAGCAATGAATCCTCCTCATTCACCAAAACCAACTAAGTGGGAACAAATTGGGAGTTTCCAGTCGGAGACAGTTGGGCAGGAATAATGATGTTGGGACCTAAAGGCTGGTTTAACCCTTTCCTGCCCCGTTTCTGGGAGGCACCCGAGGGAGGACAGGACTGGGCGCTCTGGGACGCAGCCCACGGCACGACCCGCTGGTTGGCTCACCCTGCTGAGAGAGCAGGGTCCTAGAGGCTGGAGATGGGATCCCAGGGAAAAGTTAAGGCCATGTGAAGCGTTCCTGCCTTTTCCTGGTGGCAGGGGGAAGCTGTTCTGACTGAAGCAGGTGCCAATGTGAGATATATTAAAGAAGTAAGAAAGCTGAAGTTACTTAAGCTCAGAACGCTGGAAGGAACAATAGCGGCTGTAGCCTTTTCTTCCTCTGATGTTTCAATCCCTCCTTATTTCATTTAATAGCAGCTTTGTGGGCAATGCAGTTCTTAGGCAAAAAAAGGTAAAAAAGCTAAATGAAAAGGTACCATTTTACTCAGAGATGACACAGGATGTTTTCAAAATCTTTTGTTTCAGATCCTACTAAAGCATCTGGGGGGGGGGGGTTATCCCATGACTGTTCTGAGATTCTGTTGGATTTCACATCTAAGGTGTTACCTTATCAGCCTCTAATAAACATTTAGCAAGGAGTACAGATAACAAGAGGTTTTTAAAGCACTGTTTTCTGAGTCATTTTGTTTACGAGCTGATTGTTTCAGACACATCTGTTGGAAAGCACATTTTGTTTTGATCCACCCTTTGCAGCCTCTCAGAGAGGAAGAAATGCTGGAATTATTTGCAAATGAGAATCATCTTCCCATCCAGAGACTGCAGAGCAGGCAGAGCAGAAATTGCCAATCTGATCAGGAATTGCCCAGTATAGGTATGTAATTAAATTTTCTCTCCGAAAATAAAATTAAAAAACCCCCACTATTTGAAACATGAGATAGCTGAGCTTAAAATTTTGGCCAAAAGCTACATAAAGTCAGGCCTGATTTTTTAGTGTGGATCCGGAGCTGTAGTGGTTCTGAATTATGGAATCACTGAGGTTGGAAAAGCCCTCCTAGATCATTGAGTCCCCCCTGTGCCCAATCCCCACCTTGTCCTCCAGCCCAGAGTGCTGAGTGCCACATCCAATCCTTCCTTGGACACCTCCACCACTTCCCTGGGCAGCCCATTCCAATGTCTGACCACCCTTTCCAGGAAGAAATTCCTCCTGACGTCCAAATGGAACCTTCTTTTTTCACTTCCATAAGGTGGTGGCTGCCCTCCAACACAACCCAGGCACCTTCTTCCCTCTCTAACTCAGGTAGATTCATTTGCACTTGGATTTAAAAACAATCTCTAAATCAGTGGTTGGTGCATTATCGGGTGGAACAATATAATTATTACAACATTATAGCATTATAACAATGCTATAATAATACTATACAATAGTAAAAATATATTAAGATCATATACCTGTGTAATAATACAATAATTCCAAGCTAAAATGCCTGCACCAAAAAAAACCTTGTCAAAGCATCACACTGCAAACCCTCCCCTGCACAACTAACAGCCCAGTTATCCCAAAATTCCCACTTTTGGCAGCATTACTTTTTATCATCCTGTAGCAGAGAAGCAGGTGTTATTCACACCTTCAATTCATAGAGGTGATTTATTAAAAGATCTACTGAAATGCACTTGCCGAGGGAGGATGGGGAATTTACTTTTTCCTGATTATGGCCCATTCTTTAAGAGCTCAGTAAATATTTCCCTCATCCTTTTAACACACATTTGAAGGATAAACAACCCAAAGGAGGGAAATCAGTCAGATGATAAAAAAAAAAAGGCCGTGCAGGTTTCCATCAGGCTGAGGATATATTTTGGTAACAAATATAACAGATTGCAAGAGTTGCCAAAAGACAGATGCACAAATTTGGGGGAGATTTGTCTATTAGTCTGCTCACAACATGGGCAAAGCAGGCTCTCAGCAGCCTCCTCAGGATATATCAGGATATATATGTGCACATTTCATGCATAAAGGGCTATAAATAACAGAAAAGAAGGGGTTTGCTGTTATTTTAGATGAGATAAAGCAGGGCCCACCTTTGGTGTTTGTATTATCTCACAGAATTTGATCACTTAACAACTTTTCTCAGCACTGCTGCTCTTGCAGGTGCGCAGGGACCTGAAGCCCAGGGATGTATCCGTGGATTGGGAAGACAAAGCTGTGAACATCTCACTGAGGGGTCCCACAGACCAGGGAAAGGGATTTTCTGGCCAAATGTCAGGAAACAGCCTGTTCCCTGCACTCACCCTCTTTTTCAAGGCTGTATTTGCACACACACACACACACACACAAACACATCAAGAAGCAAATCACAGCTTCTACCCCCCACCCAAACTTACCCAGTCTCAGAAATTTGATTAAGAGAGACTAGCAACAGTAAAACAAATTCTAGACCAATCTTATATTGGTCTTAACCCCTTTTGAGTCTTTCCTATGGGATTTATATTTGTTATTCTCCACGATTCTCACCGCAAAAGCCAGACCTGCCTCCTTCACACCCTGCCTGGGTCAGCTCGCCTGCTCTCATTCTTTTCTCAGTTTTTATCCAAGTCTACCATCTTTTGAAGCCAACAGTATTTTAGTCTAAGATGTAAATTAAATGTGAATATTGGCATCATCTTTTTATGCTGATTAAAAAAGTAACCAGTGCTGCCTTCACACAGACTTTAAAAACTGCGGCAAGGCTTCAAAGTGGGTTTTTTTGGTTCCTTACTAATCCCATCAAAACCAGAAGATTTCTGGTGCAGGGAACCAGGACCAAAGAGCACCAAATCACCTGCTTGGTTGCCATCTCCATCAGAACTTCGCACAGGAACATTTTATAACATCCCAAAACCTTGTGTACGGACACTAATGAAGGTAATCCTGGAAAACTCACTGAAACCCCCTGTCAGCCTCCACGAGTGGTAGCAGCAAGCTACCACTTAAAATAAGTTAAAAGCTTAAAATAAGAGCTCAGGTTTAAACAGCAGTTCTTGACCCTTGGGTCTAAGCAGATGAGCAGCATCAATCTCTCAGTCACTCAAATTGTTGTCATCTTTTGCTCAGGTGTTTTCCTTAAATCCCCAGTGAGTCCAATGCAGCTGTGCTGGAAACGTGACTCTGGAGTAACCACAGCCCCAAATCAAACCCTTTCCTCAGCCACCAGCCTGCTCTCTCCGTCCTTTTGCCCCATTTGTCCCAGATAATCTCCTGTAAACTGCTCATTGCAGAGAGTTGACACAGCTCTTGTTACCTTCTGGGGGAATTTCAGCCCCAAAGTGTTTATGAGCTTAAAAAACAAACGTCAAACAAGCCCAGTGTTCCAAATAGAGCTTCAAGCAGACAGCAGGGTTTACGATGGGTATTAAGGACATTGTGGTGTGCATATGCCAATCCCGTGGCACACAGTGAGTAAGCAGCCCCCCCCCCTCCCATCCCATCTCATCTCCACCCTGCACCCTACATCCTCCAGAGCGGGGAACTGCATCTCTGGTTCCGTTTTAGCAGCCAACAAGCAAAGAAAAATTGCGAGTCCCTAAAATATACATCTCTCTCTCTCTCTCTTTTTTTTTTTTTTTTTTCTATATTAGGTTGACATCTCGGTGTCAGGGATAAACCTTCCACTCTCCAGCTGCTCCACCCGCTCGTGCTGCGGAGGGGAGGTGGCAGGGAGCCAGCTGGATCACTCCTCCTGACAACATATTTTTGCAGATTATGCAAAAGCGGCAACATTTAGCTCTAGAGGAACATCACAGCTGTTCCCCTTCCCCTGTCAATCCCAGGCTCAAACTCGCAACAGGTTTCATTTAGGAAAGGCCAAAAGTGCTCCAAAAGTGGTGTTTTCTGCACGTGCAGCCACGAGGTGAGAAGCTGAAGAGCCACCCTTCAAGGACAGAAGCAGCTCCAGCAGAGATATCACAGCCTGCCAGGGAAGGGACCAGAACAGAGCATTGATCTGTGTCATCACTTGAGGTGCTTGTGCCAGATTGGCTTCTTGATGAATTATGTAAAGAAAAAAATACAGTCTCAGGCAAACTTCATTCATTCATTCATTCCTGTACAAATGCTCGGAGCCCAGAAGGCTCCTGCTTTGACCCACAGGCTGAACCCAATGAGTCCTTCGACCACAGGGGCACCTCCCTGGCTCTGCCCGAGCCCTACAGGGCTCCCAAAGAGCACAGGATCCCTCTGGAGGGAGGAATCAGACTGAGACACCCATTAGCAGAGGCAGGGAGACTCAACAACACACATTAAGGGGATATTTTCATTTTAAAGCAGGAGGGAGCATTGCACTTGCTCGTGCACAAACTATTACAATGCTTCAGTCATCCATAACCCCCAGACTCTTTGGTTCATGGCTCATTTTGGACCAAGTGCCTTCATGTGATGCTGAGAGCAGATTTTTGCCCATCAGCAGGAGGCTCATCTGCTTATTAATGCATTGCTCCTAACAGCAGTGCATGATGGTTTTTCTAACATATTTCTAAAGGCCCATATGGGAAAAATAACTTGTGAAAAACTTGAATATTAAGCCCATAAATAAAATTAAACATGACATCTTATTGCATGATAAACCAGCTGGAGGTGACACTGAATGTGTAGGTGTGTTCAAAGGGAGCAGGGATGCACCAGAGCAAGCAGCATTAAAGTCTCAATATATCTGCAAACACCCTTTAAAAGAAACACAGAAGTTTCTGACACTGTCGAACCCAGTTCCTGCAGTATCTTTTCACCCTGTGTGGAGCCTGCAGACATTCCCATGCAGAAAGAAGCATGATAGTCCCCACAAAACACCAAAAAAAAAAATAAGTTAATGTGAGAATGGTAGGTAAAAGCGAGGTCACAGCCTCAGTTTGCTCAGGTTGTCCCCCGTGTGGCTGCACACCATTGTTTTATTTACACCAATTCCCACAGAGAGACATGGGGTCAGGTCCTGCCGTGGTCCCTCTGCTCAGCTCAGGGTCTCCAGCCCTTCCTGCTGACACAGCTGAACCCTGATGCCCCTCATTGATTATTTTTTATAGCCCATTAGTGCCATCTCTGGATTTCTCACACAAGCTACGAGAGGTCCCAGGTTTATGGCACCTTACAGAGCTCAGCTGTCCCGAGGGACAGGAACATGGAAAGGGAGAGCACTGCATGGCTAAAGTCATTAAACTGAGGAAACCTTCACTGATTTTTTTACCCTATTTTTGCTATGATCTACCAAGAGTCCTCTGGAAAAAAAATAAGAGCTATCAAAAGACTAAAAAAATTTGAAGGACTTGAAGCTTCACGGCAGAAGTTCTTTCACTGAACTTCAAACCAGGAAGGACAATCACAGCCTCCTGTGTAAGTCTAGAAAACCATGTGGTCAACTCCAAAGCATCTGAATGGTATTTTTTTCCCCAATAAGGAGTTTATTCCATAGTTGGTTGTTAGTGGTAGCCAGTAGGGAATGGCTGATAACCATATCTGATAAACCAGAACTAGGTGATTTCCAAGGTTTCTTCCAACCCAACCCATGCCATGAGGAAAAGCCAGTGACCATGGAAGAGCTCTGCTCATTTAATCACCATGATGCAGGGCAAGCTTGTACTTCCGGGAAGCCCCACATCCTGTTTCAGGTACTTTTTAATTGCTGTTTGGGTTTGATTGCATTACTAATGACAAGCCTAGGATTTGGTAGGCCATACGAAGAGCCAGAGGTATATTTCCTCCTGCATTTCAGCTGAGTTTGCATTCAACAAAACACACCCAACCCCGTTCAGTGGCAGTAGGGCTACCTGAAACCACCAGAAACGTAACAGTTAAGTTAAACTCGGGCAGTCCTTCAAAGGTATTTGAAGAGAGCAGTGGCTGTGAAATGGAGCAACACACAGGAGGAAGGACGGGGGGTGCTGCACACAGGTTTGGTTTCACTTGCAAATTTGCAGGATTATTGATGTCCTCACTCCCTGTACTCGAGGCAGAGTGTTGCCAACAGCTGCATTTGATGGGCAAGGGGAGTAATGAATTTCTTATCACACAGAGACGTTATTTCTCGGATCTAATCTTCGCCAATATTGGCAAGGAATTTTCACAGGCTCTTCATCCACTCAGTCGAAGTCCTAGTTCTAAAATAATACAGAGAGATTTATTTTTACGAGAAGCTGGGAGGCAGGTTGTCAGCTCCGGTTCACCCAGCGATGGGACATCCAGGAGAGGTGGAGTTCAGAGCTGAACCTCGGCAGTGACACCGCAAGCAGGTGCTGTCAAATGCCTCCTGTGAGGCACGAAAAGGCACCAGGCTGGAAATCTTGTGCTGAATAAACACGTGATCTCAACAGCAGCGAGCATGAAACACCAGCCTGACCACTGCACGCTTCGAATACATGTCAAGGTGTGTAGGAGGTCTCGGTGCAATAATTTCCCAAGGGCTGATATTCAGGAAAAAAACCCATCCCTTCTCTTTCTCTGCTAAAACCCAGCCAGGACTGAAACAACCTGTAAGGGGATTGGAAGGGTTAAATAGTTATTTCTGCTCAAATGTGTTGCAAAGGCATTTGAAGGGGCTGCTGAAAGGAGTGGAGGTGGTCTTTTTTTTTTTTTCTTTTTTCTTCTTATTGAGAGCTGTTAAAACTAAAAATTCCCATATACTCTCACTTCCTTTTCGAAGTCTACTGGGGTTGGCTTATTCCTGTGCTTTGATATGCAAATGGGCAGCTTGCTTTCCTGCAGGGGACACTGGCTGGGGGCCAAGGAACACAGAGGAGATGTCCTGTCAGGAGAGCAGGGAACGCTCCTCGGGCAGCCCCGAGAGCCGGGCCTGGGCTTTGGCTTAAAAATAAAATACCTTTGTGAATAGTTTCTCCTTCCAATATAAATGTTTGTGTATTTACCCTTCCAGTCATCTCTGCTGGCCAATAGCAGGAGCACAAGTGTTGAGCTGTTCCTTTTGGGCCAGTGCTCTGCTAAGCTCATGTCCCTCTTTGAAGATAGTATTTAAGCTGCCCTTCATTTAAGTCATACAATATGGGTTATTTCAGAAACATTTAAACCACCCCACTGCAGTGAATGGCCATATTTTTAGAAATGGGATAAATTTATTTCCACTGGGCAGTTTTCTCCTCACTCTTCAATCCAGCCCATATTTGGGCAAGATTTGAGAGAAAGGACATTTCAGTTCCTGTTTCCTGGCCCCTTTAAGTTCTCCTTTTTCACTTTCTTGTTTTTCTGCCTTTTCTTTTCCCTGACATAATGGAGTACCTATAAAAAAAGATTAAATGGGACCATAAAGTTTTATTAATGCCTTACATCATTGATATCGTCTCTGTATTGATAGTTCCACTTCCATTATTGCTACTTAGGCATTTAATTAGTGATTCATACAGTATGTTGTAAACTACAGTATTAGCGTTAACCATCTATATAAAAGCCCTCATTATGTAAAAACTCTTCCCAATATCATAATTGGAGTGTAGTTATCCACTTTAACTGACTTGAATTAGATTATTATAGATTAATTTATAAAAAGTTACTTGTAAAGGACATTGAAGATCATGGAATATTAAGAGTGGAACTTCATTACAATAAAATGGACTTCAAGAACAATGGCACTGTCTGAGTTTTATATAAATCCATTACAATCTCCTAGTAATATGAACAATAACTGTGTTATCTGGCAACTCAGTGGTACTTAAGGATGGAAAGACAGACTTAAAAAGAGAAGTGTGCAGAATTAAGGGAGGATGGGCACTTAAATCCTGGATAAAGCAGCAGAGAGAAAAATTGCTCTTTGCAGAGGAAATTTGGGTAAGAGCAGAAGATATAAAAGATGTCTAACATGGAAGAAGTGCATGGCAAACCATATTGTCCAGAGCATAAAGGTTAAGTATTAGAATCAGTTAAGATTAATATGAAATTTGAGGAAAGAGTTGATCCAAGTGGATTTATTCCCTCTTTATGTCACAGTAAAAAAGAGCAGAATTTGGGCCACCTCCCCAAAAAGCTATTCATATTTTTATCTTTCTTCTCTCTGCTGTCACCACCCACATTATTCCACCCAGCTCCTGAAATGACATGGTCTGGAGCCCAACTTTGCTGGCTTGGGGAAGGAAATCCTGAGCTCAGGCCACAGTTTGGCCCCAGTGTCAGGGAAGATGTTGGAATTCCCATAAATGGAGGAACCTCCACTTGCCACTGATCCCCTCCTAGTCAGCACGAAGATGCAGAACCTCTTTTTACGCCCCGGCTTTGTACTTTATCCTTTACATCCAAGCCACCCACCCTTGGAAAAGCCAAGGGAATACCAGGCTGCTCTTTGCTTCTGAGGGATTTCTCAGAAAATCACCTCTACTGTCTTTACTGGCACCTTCAAGCCCCATGGAAGGATTTCAGAAGGCTCTTCGATTTTGGGGCTGCTTTTATCTCTAGCCAGACCAAGCTCTGGGATGTGCAGAGTCATTTCTGCTCAGCAGCTTTGCCCTTTTCAGAGCAATATCACTTTTTCTGACAGATACCACGCACAAGAACGTTCTCTCAAGTTTCCCACGTCAATTTTTACGTGGTTGAGCATTTCCCTGCCTTCCAAAGAGAAGGTCCTCCCCATCTTTCAGCTTTAATATGCACAATATGCCATGGGAGAGCAACACCACGTTTGCCACCTGTGTGCTCGCAGAGTCCCTGAATGGCCACTCTGCATTTTATCTGGGAGGCAGGAGCCTCAGAAATCATTTCACTGAGTTAATCAACCAGCCTTCCCAGCCTCACCACCACCTGTTGGGTACCATTTCACAGGCAGTATCACTGAGAATGGTACAATAATAGGGAGGGGAATAATGTTTAGAAACGGCAAAGAGCTGGAAAACACCAGAGCTCCAGGGGGATTAACTGCTCACCCCAAGGGCAAGCTCAGGAGACCATCCCGTGGTGGCAGAGGCAATAGTGTGCACGCACGGTCTCCAGCTGGTCTGACACATTTAATTCCTCATTTGTTGCACATCTCTTGCCTTTCTAAGATTTTGCCACAGACCTGCTTCCTTCAGGGTTTTGGGGTCTTACCCACAACTGCACACCAGTCAGATTCCCTCTAAAGAGTCCAACTCATCTGCTTGAATTCCATCCTTTATGTTTTCTCCTCTGATGATCACTGCTGCACAGACACAGGGGTGAAGCTGTTGGTCAGTGGGAAATGTCCTTCAGCACACAGCTTGTCCCAAATGCACCAAGAGCAGCCCATCAAAGCTTGCCTCAGCTCTCTGCACTTCCATATAACACAGACTCAAGTCAGAGCCTTGAACTACAGCTTTTATCTGGCTTTGGACACCACACACCAAGAAAAAGGTCAATATACAGAGGATGCCCAGTAACTCCTTTCCCTGGCTCAGTCAGACTTTCTAGGTGCATTCCTGTGTCGACACAACTTACTTGGGAGCTGCTGAAGGATGAGAGGGCACGGGTAAAAGCTCCAAGATAGAAAATAAACCACAAGAATCACCACTTTACAGTCATAGAATCAGATCCACATGTCCTTCAACACCAATCTCTCACTCCTGCACAAAGAGGGAACCCCCCCAGGTCAGACCTCTGGGCTGTTTGTGCAGCTTGCGCTGTGGGAGCCACCTTGGAGAAACAAACCCTGCAGTATTTGGGGTGGTGGGTACAGAGGTTAATGCCCAGCTGGAACAGGACTGAACACGGTGGTAACAAGGTCCATGAGGAGAAGGGACTGGGCTGGAAGAGCACTGAGACCACTCCAGAGCTCTAATTAACACCGTCCGCTGTCCCGCCACTCACTGCCCTGCCCGACACCCTCCTCTCTCCTCCTGCCTTTATCCAGGTTGATCAAAGGCACTTCCATTGCATCCCACTGCTGAAATCACTTTTTTAAAGCCCTTCTAAGCCACATTTTTTCTGTCTCTGACACATCTCAAGCCCCAAAGTTTTGTTTTCATGCAACTAATCCGACATCCTTCCCCAGTTGCTTCTTCGCTCTGTATTTCCCTGCCCTTCAACTGTTCCAAAACCATATATTTTTTAAAAAAAATCCGAGTGGAGTACAGAGAATACAACTGGCTGCCCACAGTGTTCTTGCAGTCTCTCTCTGGCCGTAAATTTTGTAGGAGAGCAATAGAATGCAAAGCACATTAGCAGTAACATGCCGAGATCCCTGTGCTACAGGGGAAATAGGAAATGGAACAGCACATTTACAATTTTGGCCAGCAAAGTACCAGCACTATTCATTGATCTCATTAAAGACCAATCTACATTCAGGGAAGAATAAGATTGATGAGCTGTTAGACCCTTTAAACACAAAAAAAGTTCCCAGCTACACACATGTGTAAATAGCCCAAAGAGAGGACAAGGGTCTCTCTGCCCCTTCAAGCTTAATGGAAATAATCACCGTGTGATGGAAGCGGAGCCTCCTGCCATTCCAAGAATTGCATGTGAACCTGCTCTGCCACTCAAGAGTAGGCAGTGCACAGAAAATAGCAATATGTTTAAATTTAGTTTATCCTGGAAATTTAATCCTTCATTTAATTCTTATTTTAGCATGAAAGGAAAAGAGAAAAATATTTTTCTTTAGGTCTTTCTCATCCTTCACTAACCATAAAGAGGTCTCAACCACAGCATCTTCACCCACACAACTCAGACACTACAGGTGCTTCTTGGCAGAGACCTGAATCTTTATCCCAGCCTTTGCTCCCTTTGGAAAATGATTTCTTTTCTTTCTAATTCCAAGTTTCCCCAGCTGAAAAATGGGAATGTGACTACTTGCACAGCTTTGGAGCCCAGAGATGGAAAGCACTTCGTTGGTGCAAGGTATTACTGTGTTGATGATGATGAAACAAGCTTTCATACATCTCTAAATTATTCAGGAGCAGCTACTGTGGTTTCACCCCTGGCAGTCCCAGAATGCACCTCAGTGCCATTACTCTGCAGGGAACAGCAGTGGTGAGTAAATGGCTCTGAAACTCATATATTAACCTCACTTGGTGGCTGGAATATTCATTTCTTTTGGAGTCATTTGAAGGAAGAAAAGAAAATCTCTGCTCGTAGAAATCATCTTTAGCTGACACATTAAGGAGCAGAGCTGAGCAAATAATTTCCAATGAGTAATGTGATGAATTTATTTTCCTCTCCTCTGTCCCCAAGCAGACTGGGATTTCCTCAAATGTATTTGTTATTCAAATGTATTCAACAACTATTCTTTGCAGTGTTTTCCTTCTGTGTTTATTGTGCCTGAATGTGCTTAATACCCTTATTTCATTTTGCTTTCAGCTGTGGGGTTTGGTCTCGGGGTTTTAGGGGGGGAGGAGGTGGGGGATTGTTTTCATTAACCATCCAGGTGTATTTAAGGGACGAGAAAACATCAGATTTGTGGTGTCTTGACCATAGGCACAGTCATGAAGTGCAGTGGATGAGAGTGCCTGTGGCAACCTCCCCGCCCAGACCTCCCTGGCGTGCCGGGGGTGTTGTGGGGATGTGGCAGTGCCCCGTGTCTGGCATCTCCAGGAGCAGGTGAGACCCTTGCACGCTCAACGTGCTGCCCCTGAGCTGTTCCCCGCGGATCACCTGACGGGCAGCATCCCGCCGGAGCCCTGCAGCTTCCACCACCATCAAGGCACAGACTCTGTGACAGAAGGAGAGGAACTGCTGAGGATTTTTTTCGCAGTTTGGACAGCCTCCTAATGTGTTAAGAGAGACATCTTGTCAAGGATATTTTCAGTTTTGTCGTTTCCTTTATCCCAAGCTCTGGAGTTGGCACGTTTCGGAGCCATCCTAATGTATTAGCAAAAAATATGGCCTTGGCTGTTATCCTCAAGTCTGCTGTAAACCTGGCACAGGACACTTCCCTCTTCCTGCCCCAAGTTTTCCTCTCCAAAAGCTGGATTATATCACTAATACTTGAGAGAACTTTCAGGACCCCCTGACTCAGGTATTATGGTCATTTATAGGTACAGAGCTGGCTAAAGGACAGACTTCCCAGCAACGAGTGCCCAGAGGTGTGTTTCTGGAGCTCAGTGAGTAAATCAAAGCTGTAGCTTGTGCTTAAAAAAAAAAAAGTCTGAGCCCATATTGCACATTTTGGCTGATTTTAGTACCCCCTGATATGTCCCGTGGTGGCTCCTTTCTGTACCAAAAGATATTTGAAGTACAATCTTACCTAATCTTTTTTACCATGACTTTGCCACTGAAGAGACTGGCCATACAAGGGGAAATAAAACAGGTAATCAATACACTGAGACTGTGATATATTAACAGGCATCCCCAGCCATTAGCAGAGAATTACCCATTATCAGATTAATAAGCAAAGAACAGCTGGAAAAAAACACGTTTTTATTGTTTGTAAAGCAGCGCTTTTACCCCACTACAGCTCAATTCAAAATAAGCAGCCAAATTTCAGCAGGAACTTAGAGGTCACTTCTTCCAGAAAGCTTCTTCTGCCTTTAATTAAATCAGCAGACTCTCAACAGCCACCCCTACCAGAACCAGTCATCGTCAAAAGTTGCCTCTTTGGCAACTGAAATTAAAATAATTCAATTATTTCACTGAAATAACAATATTTCAGGCAGTTGCTGGCCCGTGCTCAATGCAATCTCCCTTCTCCAAGTGCTGCCAGAGTGTTCAGACCTGCTTCGTGCAAACTGGCACTTGGTACCAGCCATGCCAATATTTTATTTCTTTTTCTGACCCTCCTATTCATTCCTCTCAAATTATATACCATCGAGTTGAACCACTTGCTTCTGACTTTCATCAAGGCACTTACAACCAGGAATCCACCCAGGAATATCTGGGGGTTCCAAAGCTGCCCTACTGCCGTGTGGCCCGTCCTTGACAGCCGCCCTACACCCACCGGGGCGGCTGAGAAGCACCGTTTTTATAGGCGTTTTTTCCCCTGAAATCTTTGCCTTCTTGAAATAAACAGAAACTTCAGTGCCTCCCTTCTGCCTTCCTTCCCAGCCTCCACAGCTCCCCGAAGCCTGGGGAGTGGGAAGGAAACGTTTCTTTCAGCGCGATGCCTGGTCCCCCCTCGCCTTTGAATTCTTTAAAAGAAGAATATTGTTTCATACTCTTCCAACTCTGCTCGCCCTTCCCCGACTCTCACCTTACCTTCTCTTCCTCCCTCTTCTTGATGACTATTTTCTTTCTTCCTCACTGTTTTTCTTTCCTCTCGTCCTCTCCAAGCTCTGCTGCTCCTGTTTCACCATCTGGTTCTGTTCTCCTTATCGCTCTCCTTCCCTCGGACACAACCCTCATTTTCCCCCCTCTTGCACCTTCCCCATCTCTGTTTCTCCTCGCCTTTCCTGTCTTATTTCCCCCAAGGTTTTCAAAGGGAAGCACAGCCAGGGCCAGCTTTCCCTTCCTGCCTGCTCCTAATTGAGCATTTCAGGAATCCTCACTTCTGGTGGTGGCTTTGCAACTTCTCGGCTCGCCCTTGAACAGGACGGGGACGGCACCAGAAAATTCCCAACCAGAAAATCATCCTGGAGGATCAAAGCCACAGTTCCCACTGGGTTCTATTTTATTTTATTTTATTTTAGCACTTGCCATTTTTAATTTCTTTGCCATTTTCTGTGCTTCTTGAAGAGGCAAGTTGGACTTGAATATGCAGTTAAAAAAATCTTATCAAGAACCTTTATACATATTCAATGCTGAAGCAACAAGTAACTAAATTGGGAGCCTTTTTGTTTCCTTATCGAGCAAATCTACTCCTGAATGCTGACAAGCAGGTCTTTATATACTTTGTCCACTTGATAATAGACTAATAATCTTATCATGATGTTTTCTTGAACTTGAACTAGGTGTACAAAGTTAAGGCTGGAAATATGGGAAATTACTAAATTATATAACGTGGCAGAGACATTACAAGGTATTTCTTATATTGCACAGCGAAATATTGCCAATTATTGTAGCTGTCAATTTAACAATGGGCTTATTCACTATGGTGTTTGATTAATGTGAAATTATTCAGTTGGCTACCTTGTAGTTGGCCTATTTTTGTGTCCAATTAGTATGCTAATAATGGTAATTATGTTCTATACTGCATGTCTCATCACCTAGAGGGTTTTTAAAATGATAAAATAATGAGAATAAACAAGCTGATGCTGACATTCACTGGGCCATTCTAATTACTTACTGAGAGCACACTGGGGAATCAACACTCAACCAAAGAAAATGATTCTTGCTTACTTTGTTAAAACTACTCTTTTCAAAGAGCATTAATAGTTTGCTGCTGTTTTCTTTATTACAAGGGACTGCACTATTTTCCCTTTTATTTGCCCTGTTAATATCCAGTACCAGGAAAGAAGGTTAAAAAAAAGAAAAAAGAAAAAAAGATAATTTGATTATGTTTGACTGAAGCAATAACTGTTTGCAGGGGGTGTCAGAAAAAAAACAAATAACTGTAATTGCTGAATTATACACCTTTGTAATGGCTCCCATTTGTTTCTTGGCTGTGTGATAAACATACCAGCACCTTTCTCCCCAAGGGAACGGGGCATTTTTCCAGTGCCATGGGATGGAGAAGCGCCAGGGACAGACCTGAGGGTGGGATTCCTGCGGCATCCAGACCCACTGCCTCTGCTTGTCCTCCCACCCTCTTCCCCACGCTCGCACACCCCTCAGGGCTTGTTTTTATATATATTTGTGAAGATTATGCCCTCAAATTTATTTTTTTTAATGAGAAAAGCTTCATGATAAAAGCTTTTGTGATGCATAAGGAGCATTCTCTATGAATAAGAGCACACGCCCTTGTTTTTAGGAAGAGCTTTTAAACGATGCTGAGCGTAAACACAATACTTCAAATCCATACTTGGGCTTTGAAAAGCCCTGAATTACTTAGTCCTGCCTTATCCAGCAGCAACAGCATCTCTGCTCACTGGCTGCTTCAGGAAAGTCCGCTGAGGATGGGCTCAAACATCTGTTGCACTGATGCCGGAATAAAAAGAGTTGGGATTTTCCAGCTCCAGCACAAAAGAAAACTGAGTCGGGCCCAGAGGGTAAAGCTGAGCAGGGCATGTGGGAATTGTGAGTCCTTTATAGATCAGTTTGGGGCTTGTGCATGGCTCTATTTTTATTTTAAATGAAAATTCAAGTGATCGATTACAGAAAAGAAACAAACATCATAAAAGGAAAAATATTCCTTGAAAAGTGATCACACCAGGTATGAGGGAAGCTGTACAAAAATTTAGGATACTGGGAAAGGATGCAGACCCGAGGCAGACAGAGAGCAATTGGTCAGGTATGGCCTCAAATTAATTGGTTGTGCAGAGGGACGGATGCTGAAATACCTCCAAGGTTTGGAATCTGGGCTGCTTTGGGAAGCCTATTTAAAACTAGGAGCTGTGATTAAAAAGGTTGTTTGAATGGAAATCCCTACAAAGACAGAAATAAAAATTTAAATGTAAGAATATTTTGCTCCACATACTACTAAGCTTTAAGACAATCCATCACAAAGCTGAGCTGGGGGAAGGCTGGAAATGTTGTTTGCCAACACGGAGCAGGGGCTGGTTTTAATAAAGGATGTAATACGTGACATGTTAACAGGGACTCATTTGTGCCCCATGGATTGGTTACTCCTGTCCTGTCATTTTGAATTATGTCTCAATTTATCTCACTTGCTAAAGCAACTAACTACGAGCAAACAAAAAGTTACTATAATCCAGGAAAAGTAGCCAAAAATGATGGAGAGATAAGGCATTGCAAAATACATTTTCTTTGCAAGATAACACATATCCAATAGAGAAATCGGGTTGCACTGCTGAACAGAAAAATCTTTGGATATTCACCTTAAAAACGGGGTTGCAGTGCTGAACACAAAATCTCTGGATGTGCCGGATCTCCCTCCCTGGCAGCAAAATGACACCCCCATGTCCTTGAATATGAGCTTATATTTCTGCTTGGTGAATAATCTCAAGTGTTGGTTTTCCACCTCTCTGTGCTGGTGTTTGTGCAGTTGGAGGGTGTTTGAAGAGGCTCAGGAATATTTGGAATTGCTATTTGGATTCCGCAGCGTTTTCACTGATGCGGGGAAATCTCCCTGACGGTCACTGATTATTTTGGGCAGGATTTTTTATTTCAGAAGGGCAAGCTAATGAAAAAAAGGGGGAAATCTGCAAGTTTCTTTGAAATCAGTGATTATTTGTGTCTTTTTGTCCATAAGGGAAATCACCAGCAGTGTTCATGCCCCAAACTGCTAAAGAATTATCACTTTAATCAGAGTCACAGCTTCAGTCTGAGGTGCCTTAAAAGAGTTGAACGTGGAGTTTGAGTCACCAGTGCCCAAGATAAATTCAGCAGCCTCATGGCAAATATATTCCATAATCTTAAGCTGTTTTTAAAAGCAAGACTGAAGGAGCAAGGAGGTAATTTCCAAGTGAAAGCTGGGAGTGCAGGAGCTAATAATTAACTGCCGTACAAAGGTGAGCTGGATCAACTCATCTGTAAATCCTGGAACTTTTAGTAAGAGAAGAGTTGTTATAAATGACAAATTATGCCAAGCTGCAGATACCTTCTGCTTGGTAACCTTAGCAATTACCACCTCCCAGCAAATTCTATCTTTGATTTAGTGTGGTGTTTAATGCAATATTCATCATTACCTTTGTGAGTTTTCCCAAATTAATTTGCCATTAGGAAGCACAAATGAGTACATTCAAGTAATAATAAATATAAATGCGTGCGTTTGTATATAATGATTACATAGACATTATTTATATAAATATTCTTGTGTGCACATCTGTGAGGAACAGGGGGAAGGTCGTAAGTGAGGAAAATCCTTCACAGGACTTGTTCAAATCTCCAGGTCTCACTGTAAAGGTGAACTCCTAATGATTTGCGGGCTCACTGGATTATATTGTTCAATAGGCACAGTGTTAGAAAGCTGGTTACTTTTATAGATTCCAGTCAGGCTGGAATCTGATAAAGAAAAATACAGAAAATGTGAATTTAGTGGGTCTGATACTTCAGATCTCGGCAACTACAGGAGATTGATCTGTAAAATTCAGATTCCTATCTTGGCTTGGCTGCTGCTGTAAATTAGGGATTTTCAAATACTGACTAGTAAACGTAGCTGATATTTCTCACAGCTGCACTACTAATCACTATTTGTTGAAATTTTGTAGAGGAAAGACAAATTGCTTTTTTTTCCTGGTATTGTGAGAGATTTAGGGGAGAAAAAAAAAAGTATTTTTCTTTTGCTGTTTGCTGAGCACTGTCTGAATTATCTCAGGAGCAGATTTTGCTTTAGTTACCCAGGAGTGAGGTTTGGTTTTTTGGTGGTGTTTTTTTTTTTTTTTTAATTCCTAATTTAAATTTGGATTTCTATTATCAGTTGAACTTTTGAGTACTTTTACAACTAAGATAAGCCCCTCCACACCTCACTGCAAGTCTGCTCCCTGTTAACAATTTCCCTGAAGTAAAAACTTTAGAGATTCCAAAGGGAAAAAGGGAAAAAAATTGATCAGAAAAATACATAAACACAGGGAGAGTTTTTGTGGCAGGTCCAGCAGTTCCTTTGTAGCTGTTCCAGTGACACAGCAAAGTTTGGGAGAGGAGTTAATGACTGTGTTAAAGGACATGATTCAATTCGTTCTTTCCAAAATGAAGTATCCAGACGTGTTTTAAATCCCTCTTTCTCTTTAGGAGGGAAATTTTGGGTTGAATTTACCTTTCCTGCTGGTGGTGAATATCTCTGTTGGAGTTACAGGAAAACACCC
Organism: Oxyruncus cristatus; assembly: GCA_013399855.1. NCBI lineage: Eukaryota > Metazoa > Chordata > Aves > Passeriformes > Cotingidae > Oxyruncus > Oxyruncus cristatus. The sequence continues at coordinate 39,938 of VXAY01004763.1, forward strand.
GAATTTCACTCCCTCTCAGCTTCTCTAAATTTAAACAGGGGTGCTGCCACAGAGACAATCAAGGAGGAGATGGTATTTCCTCTGGATCCTCTGCTCATCAAAGTCAAAGGCAGAGATAAAAAAAAAAAATCCAACTTATTGGAATTTGGATAGAGAAGACAACAAAGTACAAAAGAAGGGATGTGACCCTCACCCTAAAACCACCTTATGAACTGCAGTCGCTCACTGAGACATTTATATTTTATGCCATTTTAAGCCTGGCCTCTCATGTATTTTTGCACTCTAACATCTGATTTCCCAGCACATGACATCAGCAAGAAGTGGAATAGATAAGTATCTTCCACCAAAACATAGTTCAGTGACCTAAATTACATATTCAGCAATGGGAACGCTGCGAGTCCTAAATCTCACAACCAGCTCTCTGGGATCAAAGGCTGTTTCTGCTACAGCAGCACTTTTGGGATGAGGAGCAATTCCTTCCTGAACTCAGTCTCTTCTCTACTTCCCAAGATCAGCCATAGCAGCATACTGGAAAAGGCAGTGCAGACACAAATAAATTACACATATTCCATTAATTAATGCAGGTTATAGGCAAACTTTGGATGTTTTCTTGTGCAGGAGTAGTGCAAACATCAGGGTGTTCTGTTCCTTCCCTGGGTTGGTTCTCTCAGAAAGAAATCAAAATACTTTTGTGTATGTATTAATGTATAAATTCACTCCTGATTCATCTGCACCTATAGTGCTCACTTCAAAATGTGCAGCATATTATTACAGCTAATCACTTAATTATTAGCTAGTGTTGGGTTTTTCTCCTTTCAAGCCTGAAGGGGTAATGCATTAAAAGTACCATTTTCAGTGGATGTGAAAGATTTCAGCTCCTGGCCTTCACTGGCATCCCTGATATTAAGATACTGAATTTATCCCCCAGGTTTTGGACATATTTAGTGCTGTCCCAACCAAGCCACTGTGTTTGTCACCACTGCACCACACCAGCAGAACAGCAGGCTCTGATTTATGTTGTTAAATGCCCCTGCCCTGGTGAGGGGGTTGGAAGATGCTCCAAGCTGATCAAAGGGGTGTTTTCCAGCCAAGCTCTGCAGAGTCTTTGGGCCACCATGTCAGTAAAACAGAGCAAGGGAACCTTAAGCCATGGAAGCTGTATTAAAGTTTAGCACAGCACAGACCTGTTTACCCCCACCTCAGACCACTCCTCTGCTCCACCAAACATCTCATGGGCACATTTACAGCTGGGTAAATCACTCCAAAAACAGTACAAGCTAAACTCTGAGAGACTGACCCTCTAATAACCAGTGCTCTACCCACAGGCAGGGCAAAAGCCTTGGCAAGGAGACTACACAGAGACTAGACTTTCATTTTAGAGCTTATTTGTTTTTAAGATCCTTCCTGCTCCCTGTTGCATGTTGGTTTCATCTTGCAGCAAATATTTGCTCTGTTGGGAAGTCTCCCATCCTTCTCCTCAGCCCTGAAACCCAAACACTCTCCCCTGCCCCCCTCCAAATCTGTGGTAATTAATTACACAATTAAAAACACAACTGCTATTCCTTTGCTGGAGTCAGGCAGTGATTTCTGCTACTCACAGACATCACTTCAGTGCCAAGAGCTCCAACCTATTCTTGGCTGGGAATGTGTTGCTGGGGAAGCTCCTGTCCCTGCAGCATCCCAAGCTTCCCTGCCAAAGGAATTTGGGCCAGGGAGTACCCAGGCACTGGGAAACCTGGGGTTGCACAAGCCACTGGAAAGAGAATATCAAGTCCTGCAGCCATTAGTGAGTTGTCATTAACTGTTCTCCTGGTGAATGAACAGGTGAGGATCTTGCAGGGAAGAATTCCCATCTTCTCCTGGTAACAATTATTTCTCCCTGCCTGACATCTCAAACCAGGAAACTCACACAGAAGGAAACAAATCCCTGGTTAATTATGAGGGTTGTTTAGGCTTTCGTGGCACTTCAAGTAGGTGCTGTGGAAGTGGGTTAAGAGGGAACTGCCAGCAGTTTTATTCCCTGACAATTATTCCTCATGCACAGCCCTTCCAACACATCATAAACAATTGGATGAAGATTCTTCTGCATTATAAAACCCCCAATTCTCAGCACTGACAGCCCTCAGATCCCTACAAACTCCCTGTTCAGTCCAAAGTTATCTTAAACTGAACCAGATACAGCAACATGGACAAAAATTCCCATACACAGCAATTTAACCTTAATTTTAATAACCAAACACAAATTTTCCCCTTAAGTTATGTATGAAAGGGATTTGTAATCAACAGAGAGGCAAAATAAAGACCATTTTTGGGGGGGTTGGGAGAACTCTTCTCCCAAAGATTTGGCATTATTGCAGTTTATTGAGTGGGAATACTCAGACTTTGGATAATTCTCTCGGAAGATGCCAATTAACAGATTGATGCCTTGGCCCCAGCTGGCCTTGCACTCTGGTTGTCTCAATCAACAAATCAAAAAGATCCACATGCAGCACTTTATTTGGCTCTTTCCTCCAACAAACTGAAAACACCAATTGCTAGTAAATGCCAGCAACAAAAAACCTCTATAAAGTATAGAGAAAAAACTCTCTTCCCTACCCTAAATATTTCACATTAAAAAAAAAAAAAAACAAACAGGACTCAGAACTTTATGGCTCAGAAGTGCAAAAATCTCACCCCTGAGCATCTGTTTGAACAAACCCTGAGCTGGTGCAATCAGAGGGGTGATGGTTTATTATTTGTGGGCTGCTGCAAGTGGTGTTTCAGGAGCTGCTGGCCAGGCTGGCCCAGCAAAGGGCATCCAGCACGTGTGTGAAGGACGTGTGTTTGCAGCTATATTGAATATTGATCTATGCAGACTCCACTGGCAATAAACTCCATAATATGTGCTTGAAAATTCCAACTCATACATCCTCTCTGTGAAGGCTCAAGGGCAGGGGGAGGCCTGATTGCCTCTGTTTATGGGAAATTTCTGCATGTGTTTCTTGGAGTCAAACGGGCCTCGATAGATGATCTGCCCAGAGGAGGGGGAAAGCAAAGAGCAATTCTGCAGCTTTTTAAAAGCTGTAATAGGAACTACTGTGTGTTGTGCTGTGTGTCCCTAAAATTCAAAGTGGATGCACAGATGCAAGTGTTTTTAATTTCGTCACTTATTCTGAAAGTGTTTTAACAGCTCCTTCAAGTAAAATAATTTGTAAAAAATAAAATAAAACTTCCAAAAATAAAGAAATATCATGTGCTTTGACTTGCAAGTGTATGAGGAGCCCACTACAGCTTTCTATTGATGTACAGGAAGCCAGAAGCAAATCCAGGAGTCTTTAATACCAGCTCTGCCCCTATAGCTCAGGAGTTACTGGATAACAAACTCTTCCTGCCATTCCTCCACCCTGTGAATCAGTACAAATAAGTGACAAAACCAGGACGGACCAACTTCCATCTCTTATCCAAGGAAATGGATGTGGTGCCTCAGGTGTCACTTTGAAGCTATTTTTCATCAAAAAATTGTAAATTGTGTAAAATAGTGTAGAAGTGCCTTTTACTGCTGGGGATGCTGCACCTGAAAAAGATCGTGGAGTCTTGCAAGCAAATTAAGACATTTGTTTCCATACTGACAAATCCCAATCACATTTTACATCCTTCCCCAGTAAAAGAAGGGGAAAAATGATGCTCATTTTCTTTCCAGTCCCCACTGCAGCATCTCTTGTACCTTAACACCGCTGTCACATTCCCAAAAGCACCAAGTGGCAATCAGACTCCCAGGTCTGGTATATCAATATTAAACTTGTTCTATTAGAAAAAAAAAAAAAAAAGACCAATAAAATATGAAAATCCTTCATTATAAATAGCTTTTATGGCACTGCAAAGGGCTTAGGCTCCAACAATGCCTTGGTCCTTCAGCATTTGTGAGGAACCTCCTGTGAGCCACAGGAATAGTGTGGTGAAGGAGCCAAGGAAGAGGAGCTGGGACACCCCCAGGAGCCACGTGGCCACTCTGTTCTTATGCTCATGGACAGCTCTTGGACTAATATTCCCTGCCTTCCCCAATTCTTATTCTTGCCCAGCCCTTCACGGCTTTTAACACAACTCACAAACAGACTCCTTGGTATTTTGAGTTTTGGTCAGTCCCAGCTGACACAGCCACTGCAATGGTGGGAGCTTTTTGTGTCAAAAACGTGACTTTAGAGGGAGCAGAAATCATTCCTGGGAGTCACATTCTCCTACCTTTTCTGAGAAACTACCAAAAACTGGGAGAAAACAAATGCTGGGAAAAGCATGAAGAAAAACAGGATGTCTAAGCCTTCCCTTAAACCCCGTGTTCAGGTCCAGGTCAGCCTCCAATGGCAGAACATTATGATGGAACAAGTTGACCTTCTCTGGCATAGACATGATTTCTCAAGCAAATTAACCTTTTTCTCACCTACGGACAGAACAACAAAAACAAAACAAACAACCCATAAATCAACCAGTAAACCTGTTATTTTAGAAAAGACAGAGTAGTGAAGTAAATTCTTCCAGTATGCCCTTACATCATTCATACAGACAGAAAAACAATTACAAAGCAAATCAGATCCTTTCTTTAATTGATTGCACTCAAGTTCTCTCCTCAAGAAGAAAAGTTGCCAAAAAATAAAATAAAAATCCAACAACATTTCAATTCCAAGCATCAGTGAAAACATAACAGCTTCTGGATTGCTGGGTGGCTTTGCAGCACTTTCTATGCTACAGCAAAGATTAAAACAGTCTTTCTTAATCCCTTCCAAAAATGAAGCTTCTAAATGTTGCCTTGGATTATTGCACAAACATAAGAGATCACAAAAACTGCCACATGTAGTTTTGGAGGGGGTGTTGTGTGTGGGGGTATTGTTATTTTGGGGTTTAGGACTTCTCTTTTAGCAACAAGAGGAATAGAAAAATTAGAGGAAAGTAGCAGGTTAAAAAAATAAAAAAAAAATCGAAGCCCTCTTGTCACCTCCAATTCCAACCCTGGCCATGCCCTGCTGACACTGAGCTTCAGCAGGAGCTGGAGACAAGATCCTCCTCCACAGCAGTGACAGCTCAGAAACCCAGGTAGATATGGGCTGGCTGAAGCAAAACCCAATTAAAGCCATAGGAAGCCTGGGTTTTCCATATTTAGCACAAAAAGCAAAGTCAACCCATGCTGCTGCTGAGTGTTACACTTGCTCAGTTATTAAAGATGTATTAATTCAAAGTTTCTGCCCTTAAACTTGAGTTTGGGGAGTCCAGGTCCAGCTTTCAGCTCACTGAGCAGCTGTCACTGTCCCAGCACCTCAGTCCAAACACCACTGAAAATATCCTCACACGTCCCTTGAAAAAAAATACATACTTGGACCTGCACAACGGTCCTCTCTGTTCCTTCTGCAGAATTTCCTGGGGGAACCTTCACCCCTTTAATGCAAACTCCGCCTGTCACACCACCCACCCCGTGCTGGAAAGGCTTTGAGACGGATTGCCCTGCTCCAGAACTTGTGACATTGCTGTGCCACTGCTGACACCTTGTAGGACTCACTGGGAAGAAGGAAAGCAGGCTGAAGTCAGATTTCTTCATCACTTGAGATTCTGTGAGTGTAAAAAGCTGCAGCAAACTTGCAGTCCTAATTAAGAGTTCTTCTCCGAGACACAGCTCTGGTGCCCAGAAAAATAACCACTTCCCCTCTTGGCCCTTCACTGTATTTCAAAATAAAATTCTTCTCCTGATCTGTCCGGTCTCTTCCCATAATTTGCTCAAGAACTTGTTTTCCTTCACTGTTTGGTCTCCTCCCCAGGAGCAGCTCCTGGCTCCTCGTCTCACGCGCTGCCTCTCCAGTTCTGCCTTCAATTGCTTGCTCTTATCTTCTAATTAAAAAGAGGAGATGGTTTGGATTGAAATCCTATTGAATTACCTGACACAAAGTGGCCTAATGGAAAGTGCAGCCAAACCCAGAAATACTTTCGCTGTGTCACAAGTACCTGATTGTGGATCACAAGGTGCTTTGGCCCAGGTGGATGTTGAACTAATGACTGAACAAATACCCAGGCACAAGCCACCAGAAAGTGCTAATCCTTTTCCTGGAGCCAGTTCATCATGCTGGGGTGAGGTTAGAGCATGGCAGAGATACCAGATAAATCCTTTTAAATTATATTCCACTAAATGATTATCCATTAAGTGGAAGAGGTATCTCCTGCACTAAAAGCCTTAGTACTCAATAGAACTAATGAAAAATGAAAGCTGACCGTGTAAATAAGCAAGATCTGGGCTGATCTGATTTTGCACTTTACTGAAAAAAAAAGTGACGGGTGAATCAATTCAAATTCACTACAGAAATATTTATTGTGAAATGCAACATTTACAACCAGAGCTCGCTCCCCCCTCCAAACAAATACTTATTTGTGAGGATACTTTTCCAATCTGAACTGAAAGCACGTGTTCTGAATGCAAGTTTTCACTGGAGATTAAATGCCAAATAAATAAAAAGATGTTTAAGTTGTTTTCATTTAACACAAGAAATATTCCTTCTTATTTTTGTCTGCTGCCTTTCAGGGGAAAAAGGCAGTAGATGGGAGATAGAAAAAGCAATGAAGGTAACGACATGTTTTCATGTTGCACTTTATAAAAATTTAACTACACCCAGACACATCTTTTTACTGCGCTTGAAAGTGGTTTGTTTTTTTTTTTTTTTTAACAGCACTTGGCATTTCAGTTTTATTTTCCAAAATATCCGTACTCAAAATTTATGATAAACAAATATATGTGATCATTCAGCAGAGAGGAAAAGGAACCATTACATGATCAAAAACTTAATAAGCCTTGACATTGATGAGGTCAATAAAGTCAATGTTAAATGCGTTAATTACATTTAACTTGAGTATTAGATAAAGATTCGGAAGAACAAGACAAACACATTCAGAAAGTTTTGGTGTTGAAAGCATTTTATATGCATCGGGAATTGATTTTATGTGGGTATAAAGAGGCACTTTTACTGGAAGTGGCCACTGGGAGTTTCCAAAAGGGAGTTTCACAAGTCTAGAGAAGTCCAGAGCACATCTGGAGTCTGTTTCAAGACTTCTGTTGATTAACGTATTTATTAACATGAAGAGTTTGTGCTTATCAACCCAAGTTGGTTCTTTTTTAAGGACATTTATGGAAGTGTCAGAACAGCAGTTCTTGTGTTTAGAGCCACATCCCAGTTGCTTAAAATTAGGCAGAAGCTTAAATGTTCAGCTGAGACCACATCAGAGGGCAAGGTTAAAATTTGGAGAGGGGGAGAAGGTGTGAGCAACACTTGTGGATGTTGGGAAGAGCTATTTCTTTAGTGTGCAGGGGGTTCCAGCTGCCAGTATTATTTCCATCATCTGAAGCATGGCAGGGAAGAGGATGGGTTCTTGTAAGGAGTGATTCCTACAGCAGCAATTAAAATGGGATGTGAGCGTGGGGGAGGCTCAGGGCTGCAGCCTTGAAGGATTTCACTGGGATTAATGTTCAACCAGAAGTTAGTAAACAAGTAGATTAGATTTTAGCTGAGTTGGGAGCCTAAGTGCAGGGTGAAATTCGACATGATAAAGCTGGGGAGAGAAAGGACCCAGAGGAAATAGCAAGTGTTCAAAGATAAATGAATGTATGCCCGAGGGTTACGTGGGCCACCTCCCAGTAATTGCACAAGGAATGTTCAGGTTGGTTTTGCTATTTTTTTTTTTTTTCCATAAAGCCAGCGTGAGGGAACATCAAAATGTAAAGTAATCAACAGTGCAAGAAAAGGCAGCCACGAGTTATAAAACATCAAATACAGAGCAGGGTTGGAACAATTGCATAATGAAGTTGAGAGCATAAAAAGCGATAAGAAAAGCAAAGGCACTGAACGAAAAGAAACTTTACAGGGAGGTAAAATAAAATCAGAACAGTTTTCAGGTACGGTACAGAAAGAAGAGGCTGGAAAAGCAGCCAGAGTCAGGGCAAAGTGTTATCCAAAGGAAAGACAGTGTTAAAAGCCTAAACTATTGATTTATGATTTGGAAAGTAACTAATATTTAAGCCATCTCACGGAAGATGACACGGAAGAAATAAGTCCCACTGAGTTTTCTGTACTGCTGGTGATCAGTGTCCTTGGGAACCTTCCAGCACCATGGTGGCTCTGGGCAAACTCTGTGAAGAGCTGAGCAGGTCCTGAGGACCAGCTGAGAGGAAAATACAACCCTTTGCCAGGAGGTCTCCCAGCCTCAGCGAGCTCAGGCAGCCACCGCCATCCGTCAGGCACACACAGTCCTGCCAGAATCCAGACTTCCCGTGGTGGGCCCTCTCCTCCAAGTCCTAACCTGAAGCAGGTCCCAGAGCAACAGCCTGCAGAAAGGGCACAGGAAATATTGGCAGCTTTTGCAGAAGGAAGCTGGAATGAGGCTGCCTTGGCAATTCTCAATCCCGGCTGGAAGGAACAGAGTTTGCATTTCACTCTCCAGTCACCAAGTTCCTCCCTGGTGGAAGACTTTCCAATTCATGGCCTAATGCACATGACCTCACGGGTCAGGTGATGTTTCCTGTGTCCCAGGGGACCCCATGCATGGAATAAGGTGCCCTACGGACTCTGGCCCTATTTTGCTCCTTGGGCCTTCCCAAGGCACAACTCTTCACTCCCCAAGCCCAGGTGGAGCTGCCCAAGGACACAGACAAACACATGGACTTGTGCTACCACTCCACATCAAAGTTTCACCCCAGCCATGCTGGGGTTGGGGGTGTCTTATTGTGCTTTCTGTTGATAACAGTTGAACATCCTTTGCTGAACAGTATTTTCAGCATTAGAGCGTGAAGGACACATTCTCTCTGAATTGAAGATGCTGTTTCAACCTCTCCTTCATGTAATCTCTTCTATTGAAGTAAGACTTTACACTGAAATAGGCTCACAAGAAGCAGTGACTGAGTCATGGGGACTAAAACATCAACAACAGAGGTTCAGAAACCAGCCAGGAACCAAGTGTTTCCACCAGGTTCCCTCCACAGAGCAACATTTCTGCCCACCAGAAACAAGTATTAGTGGTTTTATAGTTTTCTTGGGTAGTTAAAGTAGAACCAGGAGATGGGAAACAGAAAGAGAAGAGGTAGATTTTATAGGATCAGAATGGTTTGGGTTGGAAGGGACCTTAAAGATCACCCAGTTCCACCCCCTGCCATGGGGAGGGACACCTCCACTAGACCAGGTTGCTCCAAGCCCCATCCAGCCTGGCATTGGACACTTGCAGGGTAGTTCAGTCATTGAGAACACGTGTGGGGTTGCATTTTATACGTCTGAGAAACACAGTGGCCTCTCATATAATTTCAATACCCAGAAAGACAATTCTCTGAATATCCCCATCCCTCCCTCTCCACAGGTTACCCAGTGCCAGGCATTATTTGCCCGGAGGGGTGCTGAGCTAGTTCCACAAGTTATTCCCAAATACAGTGTCTGCTCCATGGTTCTGCCAACAGGACAGAGCAGGACACCAAACTCGTCAGAACTGCTGTTTATCAAGTTGTCTCTGCTGCACTTTGAGCCTGAAGGCCTTTTAAAAAATTAAACACCCTTGTTCCAGTATCTGGTTTTACAAGCGTTTCCATGACTAAGGAGAACCACGAGGCCATCGCAGACATCTTGTGCCATATAAATATTTCTTTGAAGCTCTAAAAAAACTCAGCAGCTTTCACCTCATGTGATTTTCTAAAAAATAAAATTAAAAAAAAAAAAAAAAGGCAAGCAGCTACCTGATCAGTGAGCTCTGTATCCCCCCTTCTGCCACCACTAGAGGGAGAAACCTATTCCTGGGATCTCATGGCTTCCAGGCTGGTTTTTTTGGAATAGAATTAGAATTATTTCCGTTAGATGGCAAAACGTTTGTCCCTGTGTGATAAGCACAGGGAACACAAATAGAGAGCCTCTAAAAATGAAGTGGGATAAACATTTCCTCCCCACCACCCTCAAATAAACTCCAATTACAATCCTCAAACCTTGTGAATTTAAACACTGCTGCAATTGTTCTTCTTTGCTGGTAATACAAATCCTTCCACTGTGTTTACTCCCGTTGCATCCAGGGCAGAGGAGGCCAAACAGGAAGAAAGGAGAATACTGGGTTTCTATCAATACAGGAACAAAGGGTGTTTTCTAATGGCTTAAACTAATTCTGATGGAAAACCCATAAAATTTCCTATTAGCTGTAAGGAACCGTGGAAATTCATTGTGGACTGAAAAAACTCGTGAAGTAGCATTTAAGTAAACCAAAAATCTTAGAATTCTGGATTGGCACTCCCCCTCATCCTAATTCAGCTTAAAGAATCATATATTGTTGAATCATTCTTATGTGACTGTATTTTAAGCATTTGAACTAGTATTGATTGGGTTTGCTTAAGTGTTTATAGCAGTGACAAGGTCATTCCCCTGGTTTAGAAAATGTCAATGCAAAACATTCTCACATGTGGGTGCAAACAACTTTACCAATGAAATCCAGCCTCCCTAAGTATGAAATGTCTCAGCCTCAGACATGCTGAGGAACCCCCAAAATGTGCTTTCAAACACAGGCTGCTGGTGGCCAACAATGAGCAAGCAGACCTGGCTTCAGGACATGAACATGACAACCTTGGAGAGGGGAAAAGGCCATTTTCCCAGACAACAAGGCAGTTTGCAGGCTCAAGGCTTGACCACGTTCTTTCTGGGATACCCAGTGTCTTTTTTCTCTCCAAAAATGAGCTGCAACACTGATCCTTAAGGGCTCCAAGAATGAATTATTGCAGATCTTAGACTTAACTAAACTGCAATTGCCAACATCACCATATTCCTGGAGAAAAACTTATCCCAAACCCTTCCTTCCTATCCTTTAAAGGGTCTCAGGGTGGGCTAAACCCAGACAAATAGGAAAATGCTTTCTTGGTTCCTCTGTCCCAACTTCCTACTGCAGTGGTCAAGGTTATCCCTCCTACGCCCACAGTGTTTTGTCCTAAATATTTATAAGTATCATGCCTATGGTTTTGACTGGGAGGTCTTTGTCCTATAGCCCAGAAACAATTATCTCGGATATTGTTCCTCACCAACACACTCAGTCAAGCTAAACTAGGAAAACTGGTTATTCCCATTGTTCTGCCAATTCTCTTACAATTAATAGTAAAGTAAGAGTGAGATGAGCAAAACAATGGAAGGGTCCCAGCTCAGCGCAGGGGCTGATGCTGAGGCTTGGGGAGAAGCACATTCTCTCCCATCAGCTGCACACGTGGGGAACCAAAGCACCAAGTACAAGCAGCTTTTCTTTTCCTGGTCCTTTGCTTGATGTTTTCTCAGACCAGCTGCAATCCCTCCCTCACTGAAGGGGACATCACTTCAGCACTGTTTCTCTAAGAGAGGCTGGAATCTAAAATTGGTGTTAAAAGTTCAAACTCCCGACCCACCACATCTCCAGTATTTTACTGTCATCGCTGTGAGAGGGGCAGGTTTGGGATTTAAAAACTGCAGCTATATTTGTTTGATCCAAGTGATTTTCTTCTCCTGTGATGATTTCATAGCAGAAAGCTTAAGCCAGCATTCCAGATTTTCCACCCTTTGCCGTGCATGTGTCTATGTACACGCACACTTATATATAAAATAGAAAACATTCCACAGTAAGTTTTCCCTTCTGAGAGGATTTTCAGCAGCCTTCCAGAGTAACAGCATATGCAATATGTGTGTCACTCAAACATTTCCTTTCCCTGCAAAGTTTGTGTCAAAATCTGTTCTGGAACAACTCCACAACGTGCACTTCATATAACCCTGAATTACAGGTTAGGCTGCATTTTAAGTATGAAATATTAAGTGAGATCATAATATCTAAATCACTCCACTGTCACTGCACCACTAACCCAGGTTGGCAGAGCTCAAGCTCGATGATGTCACCATTTCTACCTTGCTGCAGTTGCCAGCAGAGCCCAGTTTGCATAAATTAGCTTTGATCGATGCGAAGTGTTAACATTTTTTATTTTTACCTTGGAGCGCACTTGGAATTATTGGTTCCTTTTCAGTGTTTTAAAAATGCACATGGGCAAGTTTAGTGGCAGGTTAAAATACATCTGCAGTGACAACCATGGGAGAATGGTTGGTGTGCTGGAAGCTGGAGGGACTGGGACAACAAACATCCCTGGCCATCAGCAACACCTTGAGAGCAACCAAAAAGCACCGTCCAAATTGCGGGTTGGAAAGACTTTCAAAGCCAGCCCTGAATGACAAGGACAGCTGTAGGATGGATTTCACCATCCCTCCACACATTAAAACCCATCCCACTTTGCATCAACTCCCCTTGAAATAAATAACTCAAGAACCGCACAACATAAATAACAGCAGAATGGTTTGGGGGAAAAAAACATCTCTCCATCTTCTAAAAATAGCATCCTTTTGGCTAAGCTGCTCCTTCATGTCTTTCCTTGAGAAAGCAGGGATGAACAGAATACTGATTGGGATTCACTGGCAGGGGCTGCCTCGGGAGCATCATTAAGAGGCACATTTCTCCCACAGCCTCCTGGTTTTCAGATGGTGAGGGTATTTTCCATCTCCTTTTTCTTAGGGTTGGAACTGTGATTGCAAATTCCCCACTTGTATTCCTCCATTTGGCTCCCAAAGCTTTCTCTACCCAGCATGTGTCTCTGCTCGGTGCCTCTTGGGTTGGGAGGCTGGAGCAGCTTCTGAGTTCCCATGGAAAACCCAGCACAGCCCCAGCACTCGCTCTGGTCTTGCAGGGAACTTCCAACAGGACCTACAGGCACGTGTGGAATACAAGCTGCATCTAAAGGGTCTTCCACAGCCCTTCACTGGGTCCTCTCTTATCTCTGTCTCACCAGTTCTTACATTTATAAATGCAAGGGTTAAATCCTGATCAGGGTTAAGCTGAGGAACACCCAAGCCTTCCTCCCCTCCAGTTCCAAATCTTCATGGATCAAGTGAAACAAGTCAGGCATGGTCACACTGAGTTCACACAAATTATAGAATCATGGAAAGGTCTGAGTTGGGCAGGAACATCTTCCACTGTCCCGGGTTGCTCCAAGCCCTGTCCAACTGGCCTTGGACACTCCCGGGGAAGGAGCAGCCACACCTTCTCTGGGCAACCTGTGCCAGGGCCTCACCACCCTCAAAATAAGCTCTACTCCACTGTTCCAACAGCTTCCCATGGTTTGCCCCAAAGCAGAAGAGATTGGAAAACGATTTTTCATTTTCCTCTTTTTTAATATGTGCCTGATTTCGAAGGCATTGGGAGGGAGACAACACCACCCTCTCCCTCCGTGGGCTGAAGCCACGGAGAGCTGTGATGCTGCTGGGACTTCACCCAGGTTTGCCTTTCAATCCAACCCCATGAGCTCCACTGCAGGAGGACCTTGGGCAACCAAAATGCCTTATTGTCCCACACTGCCACGCTTTTTAAATTCCCTGAAACATACTGAAATGGAGGGAAAATATCTGGGCTGCTGGTGCTGGAGCTGTAGAGGCTGAAGGCAGTCAAACACTGCACTGAGCACACACAGCCAAATAAATGGAGAAAAGGTCAAATCAAAGACTATCCCCATTTGAGGTTTATTTCAGGACCCCTTCTAACACTACGAGGGGAGCCACAACCCTTTCAGAAACAAGCTGTTCCTGCTATTGCTGGCTTTGGACAAAAAGCACACTGCTGCTAACCTCTTACATAAAGTGAGCACACAAACAGCTGAAACACTGACCCCACATGGCCTTTTCCCTGGGATTTGTGGGTTTGCACAAAGAAGCCAACATTTTACATGCAGCCCTCGATGGAGCCTGGAATTGTGCAGAAACCCTGCTTGCAGAGCACACTCTTAACCCAGTTGTTTGTGTACGATGCTCCTCCTCTCTGATGCCAAACACCGTGGGTCTCTGGGTTATTTTCTTTTTTTTATTTTGGTTTTTTTTAAAAGCTGCTTCGTCATGCACAACTTTGAATCCCTGTATATACCTTCACTGCCACTAATATTGCAATACAATAAGAGCCTGCAGTCAGGGATGATTCTCTTTGTTAGGGTCTATCCTTTTTTTCTCAGCTGAGCACTCAGAGCTCACTAGATCCGAGCTCCAAAATCATTAAACACTTCTTGGCTGTGATTTCTCTGTGCAGGCAGAGATATATATCGGGTTTATTTTATGAGTGGGAGATATTTAGCAAGAGCAGTTGACTCAGTCTGCTCTTTGAGTAAACAATTCTCTTCATCCTTACTTGCAAACTGATTAATTTAAGACTTTTGTCAATTGGCAACAGATATAAAATATCCATAAGGAAGTGCCACTTGCTTTTGAATGGAGAAAAACTTCAGGCACGAGGTGAAGCAGCACTTTTCCATTCAGGCAGAGGCTACACTGATGCTGGGATTTGCTGGGCAGGGTGTCCAGCGCTGCCCCCATGAGATCTGTGAAAGCCACTCAAACACCACAGGAAAAGCCAGAGCAGGGTATTGCAGGACCACCCACCCCCTGCTGCCAACACATGGATGTTTAAATCATCCCCAAGGAACCGAGTCTTGCACCTCTGAGGATGAGGAAGTGCAAGCGATCCAACAGCCCGAGCGGTGTCTGTGCACAGGGCAAGGATGAGACACTACAATACTCGGATTCAACAGCAACAAAACAGCATTGAGGCACCACAGCCAGCACAAAAATCACCATTGTACAGTGGGGTTCCAGCCATTCCAGCCCTGAGCCGCTAAAAACTCCAGTCTATCCCACTCCCCTACTCCTCAACTCCTACATCCAACCTTCGCATTCCGGTTTGAATTCAAAGACATATTAATTGTTGTGAAGGCACAAAGTATTACCTGGAACAACACTTGAAATGCAAATTAAGGGCTGTGTAAAATTATTGCAGCACAAGAGGACCGTGGTTTATTAGCAGCAGATTTGCAAGGTTAATTTTCAATTATGTATTTCTTATTAGTTTTCTAGCTGTCTTGCTATTATTAAATTTAAAGAGGAAGATACTTCCAGTCTGTCCAGCTTCTGTGGCATTATTACTGATAATTATTCCTATTTTCCAATTTGTGTTACTCTCATGTCTTGCAAAATTTGTAATTAATGAGCAAATAATTACAGCAGCACTTACTAGAGCTGCTTTGGTTAAAGCTGTGTCAGCTTTTGTATTAGGATCCCCATTTTTCAAGGGTTTATAACTCAAGCATAAAAATTCACTCTGGGCAGAGCCTTCTCATAAGAACTGTCTGCTGAGCATGATTTTTTGGTTTTAAATGTTTCTAAGCAGGGTTATCTCTTTTTATTTTCCTTTTTTTTTTTTTGTTTTGTTTTTGTGGGTTTTTTTGTTTTGTTTCGTTTGGTTGTTTTTTTTTGTTTTGTTTTGTTTTTAAAGTTACAGACATTTTAAAATACCTTAAAGCTTCCAGGGGCATTAAGTTTACAGCGCTGCATTTTTCTGTGCCCCAACGTCTCCGAAATAAAGACATTTTGTTTTAAGGTGAAGGCATTCACCTTTACAAATATGGAACAAGATGCCTCAACATCTCCAAAGAGCAGAACGGGGGTTTTTAATGCCTGCTGGTCATTAGCTTTACAAAATAGCACAGAAGAGAGCTTGACATTCAGGGATGTTTGTGCTGCTCCCACCCAGCTGAGCATTCATGCACAGCTCCAATTAAGGCACACGAGTGGTCCTTAGGAGTCAACAGGCCTGGCCAGGCTCTCTGGGATGCACAAACATTCCCTGCCCCGATTCAGCACAACAAAGACTTGCTTTTGACTCAAGTTTGAGGCTGTCCCTGCTCACTGCAAGCTGCTGTCCACGCTCTGGGGAAAGCTGAGCATCTCAGGGATCAATTCTCCAGGGTGCTGAGGACCTGGAGGGTTTAAACACCTCAGCGCCTCCTCAGTGAGGGGCTCAGCATCACACGCGGTCCTGTCTGGTGCCAGCATAAAACTTAGCACAAAACTGGCACTTCTTTTGTTGGCTGGAAGAGGAAACCCAAAGGGGAAAAGCAGCAGATCCCAAATCACCAGGTGATTGTGGCTGGTACCACAAAATAAAACTGGAGTGACGGTTCTAGAACAAACATTCTGCAAAATTTTTGCTCTACAGGAGAGCTCATCACAGTTGACTCTTCCAAACATCCAGAAAACACTGGATGCATCCCATCATCACTGCATCCCTTCTCCTACAAAAAGCCTTGGAGCAGCCACACAGCCCCTGTTAGAATCCTAAAGGTCAGAAAAGACCTTCAAGATCATCAAGTCACTCTTGGAACTGTTTGACCTTAATACTGAGCTTAATTAAAGCAAGACCACTGTAACTCAGCAAACAGGGAATATCAACAAGTCAGCAGGGCTGTGCATGTCAGCTTTTCTCACCTTAACTTTGAAGAGTAGGGCGGCTTAAGACACTTCCAGCAGCAAACTAACAGCAAAAATTCACACCAAAAGGCCAGTTTTGCTGGGAAACACAGTCAGAGATGAAATAAAACCAGAGAACCATGAGGCCCAGCTGCATCAGCCCCAGTCAGTCACAGAAAGCGAGGTTGATCCTCTTCAAAACCCAAGCAACCTGTTCCTTAAGGCTCCTCATCAAGAAAGGAGCCTGTTCCCTCACTGCACCTTTTATTTACCTTCCCTTGACTACCATCAGCTGAGGTTTTTCACGCCCTCTTTTGGTCTAATTATCTCCACCTGTTTGAGTTCATTGCTAACAAGGGGAACCCATTTTTCAATCCATTTTTCAGCCCTGAGCCGTGGCACTGGAACCTTTTACCACAGGGGCTGAGGGGACACCGATGTCCCTTCTTCCTGGTGCCACCCTCATGGTCAAGCCACATTTTGCAAGCCCAAACACCATCAGCAAACCCACCAGTCATTCGCAAACCTCACTTCTGCTTTCGAGGAACGCTGATGTCTTTATTTTTGGGCATACGCAGAGCCTGGCCCAACTGTGGCTGATGTTGCATAAACAATATAATAAATATAATAAACACCTGCCGTAGAAACCAACTGCTCCTCCTTATTTTAGGGGCCTGTTTATCCTTCAGGTAAATATTTTCTCTTACATGAGTTCCCCCAGTAAAGATTAGTTTGCAAAATGGGCTCAGAGGAATCTGTGCGTGCTGATATTCCCTGGTTTCTGATGGCTTCCCAGTTTGGCTGTAACCATGGTGCTGCTGGATTTCTCATGGCTGCATGGCACAATGTGTATCTCATTATTCCTGGCAGCTTTGGATAGCTTTTATGTAGCTGTAAAAATAATTTACATTTCTTGAGCATCTGAAATAAAGATAAAATAGAACTATGACATCGTGAGCTGGAGGTTTGATGCAAATTTATTTATAAATATAAATCACATCTAGAATGCAAAATTACACAAATGTCTTCTACAAATTGCCCATATCATAAAGAAATTATTTCTTTCCTTTTTCAAGGATAATGCCTTAACATATTATCTATATATTAGTGCTGGGAATGGAAACTCAGGAGAAAATCCAGAGTGAAATTTGGGTACCCTGGGCTGCTGCTGAGATCAGTTACATGACAAAGAATTTTTTCAGTTCTGTGTCACTGACTAGAAATTGCTCCACCTCACCTCCATCACCTGCTCCTGGCCTGGGATGAAATTCCAGCCCCTCTGAAGTCACTTGGGTGCCAAGGGATGCCCAGGAATCCCAGTGACATCACAAGTCCATCTCACAGTGCTCCTGTGCCCACATCACACACACACCCCCCAAACACCTGGGCCAGAAGTTCTGTTATTCAAATATTCCAGAATAACATCCCTCAGAAAGCCCAGCTGCTTGTACCTAATTCCAGTATTCCCAAGCATCCACGGTTTTTCACTGTTTTTTGGGATTTCAGAGTGGTATGAAGTATATTTTTGAAAGTGGGATATGAGTGATGGGGGTTTCCTGGCCATAAAGCTCCTTTGAGCAAATAATGTAACTAAGAGCAGTCCTTCAGATTTCAAAACGAGCACAGATTTTAAATACAAATAAGGCTTCATCAAATCACTTTTACAAATTTTGATAATTTCTCTCTGCTCTAATCTCAGGTTTTTCCTTTCAGTCTCTTCTGGGGCTTGGTTATTTTAACATTGCCTCCTCCAACGAAAGATCTTTGCTCTGGGAAAAAAGTCAGTGGTTGTGTTCTGGACTTTCCAATTAATAATCCATATGAGGTCTCAGTTCTGATGAACAATTTTAGCATAACATTTCTTCTACTTGATGGAAGTGATGTCCAAACCATCTCAGAAATCTCCATGCTGCCCATCCTTCTGCCACATGGAATTTTCCACTGAACCGTCCTATTCCCATTGCACTTTATCCCCTCAAAAAGGGGGAGAATTGTTTCCTAAGGGGAAAAAAAAAAAGGAGTAAAAATCTTACCTGCCAAAACCCTACTCTTTTTTCAATTCTGCTTCCACACTGAGGTTAAATACTCTGGAATCAAAAGTAACCCAGAAAATGACTTTTCCTTCAGTCAGAGCAGTTCCACGGGGTGTTTGCTCCCCTGAGCCTCTGTAATTCACATCATAAAATCACAGAATCATTAAGTTTGCAAAGACCTCCAAGATCGTCAAATCCCACCTTCAACTGAATGTCCACTAAACCCTGTCACCCACATTTCTGAGCCTCTGCTCATTGTTTTACCTGTAAAAGCATCCCACTGCCTTTTGCTATGTCATTTTTGGTTTTAATTCCACCTTCTGAGAAACTGGAGAGGGAAGAAATCCCAGGATTAAAAAATTAAATTACATTAAAAAATTCATTAAATCATCCTATGGAACTTACTGGGTTAGAAACTTTCCGTCAGTGCTTTTAACCGTCCCACAAAATTCCTTAAAAAACACATAATTTTTGGTTCAGTGTCATGAACAACCTATAACTCAAGTAAAGTGGATATTCAGGTGGATGAACACTGAGGACATGGTTCTAATTTTATACATTTAGTTTATCAGAAAGACAGGACATTTTTCTAGCCAAGTATTTATTCATCAACATACTCAGAAGGTGCCACGGTGTTGTGGGCAGAAAAAAAGTCATATTCCCTGAAATCACATTAATTTGGACATTTGGAGGGCACAAACATCTACTCTGAAGAGCAGGAGAGTGATGGCTATGGATCCTGCCTGGGACTGGACCAATCCCATCCATCAGGGCATTGGAATGATGGAGAAATTGAAAAGAAAAAGGAAAAAAGGAAGGTGAACAAATGACGAAAGTCTTAATTAAGAAGAGCCAAGTTGACTGGAGACTGGCTTAACGAATGTAGAATGGTTTTACACCTCAGGAGGGAATTGTGCTGGTGCAACCTCAGGCAGGGCCTGAGCATTTCAGTGCTCCAGTCCCATGGCAGACAATTGGATTTAAGCCCCTGTTTAAGGACAAGGCTGAGCCGGGATGTTTGCGAGATCTCTATAAAAGCACAACCTTCCATTCTCCCAAACCATATGGGTTTGACTTCCCATATGGAGTGACAAAATAAAAATATAGGCTAAAAATAGCTCTCAAAAAATGCACTGGCTGTAGGCTGTTTCCTGTGCCACAATTTGATTAGCCTTGTGTTTTATTTCTTCGGCAGCGATTTCAATTTATCTCTGATTTGGAGCATGAAAAGCTGCTTTTATAGTTGCGAGCAGAGGAGAAAAAGGCATCAGGGAAGCAAATATAGAGAGCTCTTCTGGCTTTATAGGAGCTGAAGGAACAAGTAGAATGATTTCAGAGCGGCAGCAAACAAAGTGGTGCTGGGAGATGATCTATCTTTGCAATCTGTATTTAAGTTCGCTGTCAGCCCCTGCGAGAGTGCAGAGCATTAAAAATTCCGTGCAGCTCCAAAGTAACCTAAAGGAGCCAAAAATTGTCAGAGCAGAAATCCCCTGTGCAGAGGGATCTGTGCCAGCACGGCTCCCACCCCGCCCGGCGCCGCGGCCGAGCGGCTCCCTGACAGCTCCTTCTGGCCACCAAAGAGGAGCTGGAGGAGCCGCTCCCGCGGCGTTGACGGATGGTATGGAACACAAACGTTCCCATTTGGGCTCTGCTGGAAGGTACCTTCGTGAAAAGCATGGATTTATTTAGGGTTTTTTAGGGGGAAAAAAAAAAATCCCAGCCACACCCCAAACCCTGTGTTCGGCCTTGGGCGCCTCACGACAAGGAGGACTTTGAGGGGCTGGAGTGTGCCCAGGGAAGGGAACAGGGAAGGGGCTGGAGCACCAGGAGCAGCTGAGGGAGCTGGGGGGGTCAGGAGGGACCTTCTCACTCTCTGCAACCCTCTGACAGGAGAGTGTATTTAGCTGGAGGTTGGTCTCTTCTCCCAGATAACAAGTGACAGGATGAGATGAAATGGCCTCAAGTTGACCAAGGGAGGTTCAGATTGGATATTAGGGAAAATTTCATCACAGAAAGGGTTGTCAAGGCCTGGCACAGGCTATCCAGGGCAGCAGTGGAATTGCCATCCCTGGAAGTGTTCAAAAATTGTGTGGATATGACACCTGGGGACATGGTTCAGTGGTGAACATCTGGGTGGTGCTGGTTGACGGTCGGACTCGATGATTTTAAAGGTCCTTTCCAAGCTTAATGATTCTAAATTCCTTCCCTCTTCAGCTGGCACAGGGAACAAACCATCAACCAAGCACCAGGAGATCTGCTGGTGGCATCTAAGACCTGAAACCTCTGGCTTTGGAGAAGGAGAGAAGATCAGTCTTGGTGGCACCTCCTGCTATCAAGGAAGGTGTATGTTACTATTCGAAGTCTCAAGAAGCAAATGTCACAGCTGCCCTCCCCAGGAATTACTTTCCCTGCCTCTGTTGGCATTGGACAACAGCTGGGGAACGGCACCACGGCATGAACTCATCAGCATTCCTCAGCAGCAGCTGGACCTGGACTGGACACCCGATGGAGGTCTTGCGTGCTTGGTTTGAGACTGACACAAGGCAGCTCAACAAGGATCCTTCCTTTAGGATCTGCTTCGAAGCTCCCGTGACTCCAGAAGTTACCACGGATTCCTGGGCTTCTCTGCTCCCTGCTTTATGTTGCTGCCAGAGGCTGGAGAGCAGGATTTAACCTCCACCCCTGCTCCAATTGCAACAGGAGCACAGGCAGCCGTCATTTATTTCTCTGGTCTTGCAGCTCCGCCCAAACCTCACCCACCCGTGTCACCTGCGAGGCCCCACGGGGGGGTAACTGTCCATTACAGACAGATATTTCTCATTATTTGTGTCTTTTGCCAAAATGAGTAAAGAGATAGACAGATAGCAGATAGACAATGGAAAAAAAGGCATGTTCAGCTTGCCGGGACGATGGAGAAAGTCACATCTTGCTTTTCCAGCATTTCAGTTTTCCCACATCCGTGAGTCTGCCTGGCTTTATGCAAGCAAGTGTGGATTTCCTGCAGGCTCTGACGTTATTTTAATGGTACACCCTCTGGAACAGTTTGTGTCCTGTTTCTGCATTAATATTTGTTGCTGTGGCTGCGAAAGTGGAATAAAACTAAGAAATAATGGTGTTTAAAAACAAACAGTGCCCCTCTGCCTGGCACCAGAGGGGACAACAAGCACTGGTGGGGTAGGGAAGAGCAAGTCCTGGCTCTGATTCAGCCCAGAAGGAATGAACAACCAGCAAAGGGCTAATCCCTCCAGTAGGCAAGAATCAGGAGTGAGCAAAACCAGCCAGATCAATGGACCGGACCCTACTCTGAGCACTGGTCAGGCTTTGGACACACATCTCCACACCACAGCCCAACATCTGCCAGACTCTGGGATAAAGTTCTTCTATTCGATAATTTTTTCTCTTTCACCACTTCCTTAAAGCTCTAGGAATGACTTTTCCACTCTGAGCAAAAGCTCTACGTTTCCCCTTAAAAGTGATTTTTACAATATCTAACAAATACTAAAATCCAAACAGGGAAAATAAAAGATATCTAGAGTGGGAAGGGGCTGAGCTGCAAAAGCTTTGGAAGAGAAAGGATTAGAACCCAACAAACCAGCTTTTCTCTAAAGAATTTATAGAGAGAGGAGAGAAAAAAAGAAAAGAGAAAACACTTGGAAACAATTATTTACGAAGTTCAAAGTATTTGGTACCCTTTGCTCGGGTAAGATAAGGGGCAACAAATAACATCCATAGTCATGAGGAGTTGGCCCAATTACTTCTGTCAGCAAATCTAATTTTACAAAACATATTTCTGCTAGGAAGAACACTTTCCTTGCTTCAAATTCCTTTTTACATTGCTAATAAGTCTCTTAGCAGTAGATTAGAAGAGCCTCTTCAGCCAGGAACAGGCGGATGGCCCTGAGCGCAGCCAGAGGTCTCTTCTCCGGAAAAACATGATTGAAGCCGAGGAGAATTGCGCCTGAGGAGGTTCCCTGCAGGTGTTTGGTCCCGTGTCTGTAACCTGTGTTGTTACAGAAACTGTTAATGATTAGGATTATTGCACTTACAGCCTTCAGAAGCGTGACCTAGGACTGGTCTGACCCTTTTCCCTCCCCTGACACGTGGAAAGCAAAAGGGGGTTTTGAGGGCTCTGTGCCCCGAGAGCAGAACAGAGCCCACCCGCCTGACAACCTATGCGAGGCTCACAAACCTTCCAAGCGTGTCCAAAATGATCCCGAACCTGTGTGAAACATTCCAAACCTGCCACCTGCTGAGCCAGGTAAACCTTTAAAGGCAGTGTAAGTTCAGAAGGATTTAATTTCAGTCAGGAAAAAAAAAAAAAAAAACATGGATGAGAGATGAAGATGATCAAGGACGGCCCTCTTTGGGTGGCACCGATGGGTCCCACTTTTCCCCAGCTCCAGCTGTGGCATTTTTCCCGAGGAGATGCTGAAAAGCCCGTGGCTGTGCTCTCTGGAGGGGAACAGCAGGAGCTGCTCTGAGGCAGGAAGACGAGCAGTGGATACAGGAGACAGAGAATTGAAACTTTTTGACGCATCACAAGAATGATCTAACAAAAAAAAAAGTAGTCTCTTTGCGAATAAATACGATCTTATCAACTCTGCTGAAGGCAGTGGGAAGCCTCAGGCTGCCCTTGGCACCTCACCTGCACCTGGAAAATAAATGCAGTGCCTTGACTCCCCCAGAGAAGTGTTCGCTTATGCAAACAAAATAACAGAGAGAAGAATCAGCTTCCAGCTTTTCTGGGTAACTCTGATTTGTGCCTGGGCACCTGACTGAAGAATAGAGATTGGAGGTGTCCTTGGCCATCCCAGACATTATAAAAAAAAATCTGAATCTAAATCCTGTGCACAGAAAACAGGCTAAATTCATTAAATCAAATTATTCCATTTCAGTTCCTCGCTTTCCTCAATTTTTTTCTGTTTCAAAATTTTTGTGGCAGTTAATGTCAAAGAACTAAGTAAATATTTTCTTGTGGTGTGTGGAAGATGATGTCAGGCAGTGATGGGAGCGAAATACTGACTTTGTACAACTGTTCGTACCTCTGATAGGATTGACTCATATTGGGAGATTATAGAAAATGCATTCTGTGATTATATACCTCCCTAGAGGCCCCATGGAGGTGAGATTATGCAACTCACACTGTTATTTTACCAGGAAAAAAAAAAATGGACTAAGTAAATAAAAAAGCTGCAGGACGTGACTTCATCGTGCACTGTTGACACCTGCTTGTATGATTTAAAGGATGTTACTAAGAATATCAGAGTTGCTAATGTAAATGATGAAGAAATCAGAGGTCAATCATATAATAATAAATATTAGCATAGGTTTCCCAAGGCCAGAAGTACCTGAAATGGTAATTGGAATTATGATATTGCTCTTGAATTATGTGCTACTGAAAATACTTCGGTCGCTGCTGCTTTCCTGGAACTGCTCCGTTAAAGCCAAACTCTCCAATCCTTCTTAATCCAAGAAATAATGCCAGCTTTTCCTAAGGATCCTTTTTCTTTCATGTGGGCACCCACCTCCCCCTGTGCATTAAGTTGTTGTGTTAGAGGGAGGTGCTGGGCTGCAGGGACAGGGTTCCTACAGCTCCAGGTGCTGCTCCAAGGTTGCAGCACTTCAACTCTGTCCTCCGTGTTGGATATCCCAGGGTAAGGTAGAAAAACAGGAAGAATTCCTCATAACAGCACTGCAGGCACAAAGGAAGCATCTAAACCCTCCTCGAGCACAAGACACTTTCCTATGGGACTCCAGAATAAAGTGGTCTCATAATGCATTAATGCAATAGGCAATAGATTAAGTTTGATGAAAGACTGGTCCAAACAATGCGGTTTCAATTGACAAAATAGCTGCAGCTCACAGCACTATTTACAGCACCACTGAATTACCCTGGACACACAGAAGACACACAAAAAAATGTGGTTACAGCTTTAGAATAATTCATTTAGGAGTTATCTGGCAACACCTTGTGCAGCAGAAGATCAGCCCGGCAGCCAGGCTGGTGCTGAGGGGAAATTCCAGAGGGCGAGGGGCTGGCAGTGGCTTTAAAGTCATTCTTCACCTGCTTCCCCACCTCCTCCATCCCTCTCTGCAATGAATTTATCCCAGAGGGGTCTGAAAGTCAGAAGCTGCTGCATGAAAATATTGTCAGTAATCGGAGTTGCTGGGTGCTGCCTGTGGTACCTGGGGATTCCTGGCAGCCGCCGTGCACGGCTTGGGAAGTGCTGCTAAATCAGATTTTTACAGGGAAAAAAACCCCACCGTCTAATCCTGTAATGCTGTCTGAATATGGTTGGGCTGGTTGCCTTTAATGCCTCTAACTCCTTGCTGATGGGCAGCTCACAGGAGTCATGTTTGAGCTGGTGTCTGATGCCGGAACGCTCCGTGCAGAAAAATCCGGATCCGCCACGAGTGTTTTAGCGCGGTTACACAAAAGTCTAAAATGAGGTCATAAATTATATAATCCTGCAAGGAAACAACGAATTTAATGACTATGCCAAACCAGAGATAAAAGCTAAGGAAGGAAATAGCATCTTGCTCATTAAATATTAAGGATCAGATCCTTCAAACATTTTTCCAGTGATGAACTCTGTGGGAGTTTGGCATCTGTATTTGTGTGTGTTCTATAGAATGTGCTTATACATCATACACAAGTGCTGGATGTGATTTATGGAGCACACACACACATAGTAAGTATATTTATAATGCATAACTACACTCCATCAAGAGCAGAGAAGGTGATTAGTGAGAGTTTCCTAAGAGGTTTAATCAGATATTTTGATGGCTTGTTTCCAGTGTTCCTCCAAAAGCATTTTTCATCACAGGGCACTGGGAAGGAGCAGGTAGAGGCACCTCCTTTCACACTTACAGCAGCAGCAGATATCACAGAGCAGCTCTGCATCCTCGGTGGGATTGAAAAACCCTGGAAAATAAGAGAGATTACCAAGATGTAACAATGGATTTGAAAATTCCCTGCAACCTCTGAATCCCTCCCCTAACGCTGCTGTGACCCAGCCTTTTTTCGAACCTTTCACGAGGCAGATCTGGTTTGAGCTGTTTGAAATAACACAGGGCCAGGTCTTGTGCATATTCCCTGAAAAGTTTGAGGTGATTCTCCTGGGTCTGATGGCTGTGCTGATGTCCTGAGTGTGTTAATGAGAGGGAATGGGAATCTCTGATGGAAAAAGGCAGATAGTGCTGCAGTCCTTGCTGTCGTCAAAGCCTCTCGGATAACCATGTCCTTCTCTTCAAAGATTGGAGTCATTTGTGGATTGACTATATAATCCTTGTGCTGAAGCCTGGGAAAACTGCTGTTGATGCCCTTGGCAAGTTCTTAGCCTAAAAAAGCATGAAAAAGAGGACCAAGTAATTTCAATTCCATAAAATACATTAAATGCAGCACACAGGTATGTAAATGGGAAACTCCATAACTGTAATTTGCCCATTTAGAGCCTGATCTAAAGGCTATAAAAGTTAATTTGAAATCTTTTCATTGATTTTAATGGCCTTTAGATCAGGCCCATATTATTCACTGCATATCATGTTTGTTTCAGTGCAATAGTGTATTTATGTAAAATGTGAATTATCTGGATTATAACACATACAGAGCCACTGCTTATTGTGCAAGACCAAAGCTTCTGAAATTACTGCCTTTAACAACACACATAAAATATTTAAAAAAAAAAAAAAACACAAAATAAAGTCGAAAATAACGATTAGACTTTTAAAAAGTGAGATTAAAAAAAAAATGAGGAGGCCTTCTTTTCATTATATACTAATACAGCCTAAATGTATTTTAAGCATCATGAAATCCAAATGGAATTTCTCACAATTCCTCATTTCCGACTGCAGCGGTGCAACAAAAAAAATTACATGTAAATGATTCAAAACCTCTCGAAGAAAGAGCTTTTTTTTTTCTTTTTTCTAATTTGGGGAGAGAAAAAAAAA
The DNA here is from genome assembly GCA_013399855.1 of Oxyruncus cristatus. Lineage (NCBI taxonomy): Eukaryota > Metazoa > Chordata > Aves > Passeriformes > Cotingidae > Oxyruncus > Oxyruncus cristatus. Next base: position 66,228 of record VXAY01004763.1, read on the forward strand.
AAAAAAAAAGGTTTCAACCCAAGCTCAGCAAGGGATAACAGCATTACAGTCTGTGCACGGAGAATTTAGCCCCTCATAATTCTAAATCCTTCTCAAACGCTTTATTGCTATAAGGTGGCTCATACCAGTCTCTACACAACAGGACTCCCATAGCATTAACCATGAGAGATAGGCTTCCAGAAAGAAACTCTAGCAAAGTAATTGTAAATCTCTAATGATGCATAAAACCAAGCTGAATTGGTCCTGAATTCTCAGCATAAAAGAAATGAACCATCAGAAGAACCAATTCTGGTGGCAGTATAACACAGCCCAGTGTGGGAACTGTTTATGGGGTTTGCTGCAGTGGAAATATTCCTGCTAATATGTAAGTGATAGGAATTCATTAAAAATGCCCCAATGCTGCAAGATCTTGTGATGCCACGTGTGACATTAAAAACAACTCGTTAGTCAAAAAGAAAACCTCCTCTGTACCAGAACAGTTCCCTGTCTGTCTCAGTCACTGCCAGATTTCTGCACCATAAATTCAGTGGGTTCTGCAGGGTTTTGAACCCACCTTGCAAGATTTCCAGGTTTTGTGCACTGGGGTGGGTTCAGCTGCACCAGGCTGGGCTATGTTGGAATTGTGCCTACCAAGACATCCCCAGGGGCTGCGTGGACAGAGCAGACTGAAGCCTCGTCCCCCTCCCCTGCTGTGTCCAAGAGGACATCTGGGATGGGACTTCCAGTGATGGCCTTCAAGGGGACATGACCACAGACAGTCAGGACAGGGCTGTCCCTGCTGGTGTGCCAGCAGAAACCCTAACCCTCCTGTTTCCTTAGAAAGCTTACTCACTTCCTGCTGGATAAGCACTTGATAAAATACTTTAAATTATACCATTTAATTAGTTAATTATGCAACCCACAAACTCCATCAACGAACCAGGCTCATTCCAGAGCCCTCAATGCATGAACCTGAATCATCACCCACTAATCCAAGACAACTTTCTCCAAAAGCAGGTCGGATGGACAGTCTGAGAGAGCAGAAACCCCTTCCTCCTGCCCAAACCAGAGGTCCCACATGTGTCCCCACACAGCCTCACCCAGCAGCTCCAACGAGGCCACAAACATGATCTTTTGAGCTGAGAATCCAGTCGTACTTCGTGTCTGGGAGATCTCTGGCTCTTTTTCCACACTGCCAAGAGGTGTTGCAGGGCTTGCTGCTCTTCCAGCACCAGGGCATCTGTCCACTGAGAACTAGATTGACAAGGCTGAAATGGTTGGGTTTGTCTGCTTGATCATTTCACAACTCTTCGAGCCAGACATCTGAGAGCTCGGCTGCATCATTGCACCGTGTCAACACTGGTGGAGGCACAGATTTGAAATCTGCATACGTGGACAAAAAGAGGGTGGATCTGAAATTAATTAACATTTCCAGGCACTACCTAGAGAAATATTTACCCGCAATAAGCATGCATCAAGGAATGTCACATTTACTGCACAGTTTTTAGTTAAGCTGCAGTTTTCGAGACTTGTATGTGGGACTCCAAGGTTTAGCAATAACTTCTCAATTTATAAAAGCATTTTAAAGAATTCTCTTACCAAAAAAAAAAAACAAAGAGAGAAAATATCACTGACTCATAGTCAAATTAAAATGAAATGAAAAGCAAGTGGTACACTGGGGTTTTCTATGCTTGCAGTTGGCATCTATCCGCACCACACAGTACATGTGAGTTATAAAACATCCCATAACTATATATAGGTGCTACAGCCTTATCTACAATCCCCATGGAAATTATGGGAAGAAAATGTAAACAATTTCACAAGGGATTAAAAAATAATAGTAAGAAATGCATTGGTCTCATTCTGTTTTGACTGTGGTTAATGAAATAAGGGGAGAAATGAAGTTTTTTGTTAAATATCCTCCTTGTACATATATATAAAAATAAAAGAATGGGGAAACTAAGGAAAGAGGGATGAAAGAAATTACCTAATTCACACTGTTAAAAACTTCCTTCACACTGGCAAGGTGCTGACACTGTGACCATCTCTTATTTCCCTGTGATTTAGGGCTGTGAGCAATTCATAGATGCTCGTTTTGGAAATAAAAGTCCAACCTACCAGACCCATTGCCCCAAGGATCTTACAGCAGGAAATGCTCTCCAAGGTGCTCCATCCGACAGTTCTATATTCCAAGGTACCTCCATTTTTCCCCATCAAATCAGAACAACTCCAATTAAATATAAACAAGAGACTAAAGTGAGATGAATGGTCTATAGGTGCTTCATCCTTCCCTGCATTGATTAACAGATAAAGAATTCCCCCCCTCCACCGGCTCAGCTGACAAACCCTGCTGTAATTATTCCTGGTACACGATGATCTGGAAGCACCGTCACTCCAGCAGGGACACTCCAGCTCCCTCTACACGTATTTTGTGCTGCTTGGCTGCACCCACCAGGTATTCACATTCCACGGATCTCGCCTTCGTATTCAAAGTTTCTCGACGTGGTTTTTCTCCGAAATCAAAGCAGCAGTGGTCACCCTTGTGTGGAATGCTATTATTTGTGAGCCAGTTTGCAGTGTGGGCAGCGTCCCTGGACTCTGCTAATTCCTGGTGCCCGAAGAACTGCTCTGTGGGTTTTATTTTTCCTTTTGTTTTCCCCTGCAGTTGTCACTCTGCTCTGTAAGTGAGCAGCAAATACGATTTTATTTCACGTATGGAGGAAATTTTGCTGCAACCGTGCCTTTGCCCCTCAAAATCAACACCAGGGTTGCTGCAGAAGATGCCTGACACTGCAGGGGCTGCACCAGATATTTTCTGGCCACCCTGGACCAGATAGACCCACCTGAAGATGGGTTCCAACTTTTGGAGAATGCACTGATTGAGCCTATTTTTAAGTTTACTCTCAGAATAATGCAGTTATTAGAGTATGAACCAGCAGCTGGCAAGACATGCATCTTAGTCTCACCCATTGATTACTCCACAGTCCAAGTTTTGCAAGGGGCATCCAGCCCTTGGAGATGGATATCCCTGTGCTGGAAAAACGGAAATCAATAAATCTATTCAGAAAAACATAATTTCATTTTGCTTCTTAGCCACAAATTGAGATACACACATTTCCCCCCTCCCTGCTCTTCCCTGACTTAAATATATCCTGTGTTATGTAAGTAATTGTTTTGAACCCACTCTGGGACACAGTCAGAGACATGACTCCAATAACACATTATCAGTAAAACAAAGCCAAACAGTTTCATGTCCCTGCTGGGTTTGTATACACACTCTTAAATGAGCAGATTGTCTCGTTATCCACCCTGATCTGGTCATTGGATGCTCAGGCACAGCTGTCACAACAGGTGCCTGAGCGGCTCCCCCTTCATGGCACCGCGTTTGCTCTCCGGAGTTTGTTGTCAAATTCCTCTGGTGGCTTTGCTGTGCCCTGTCCTGCTCTTCCCGGGTTCATAGTTACTTCTGAAATCATCCAGGGCTGGCTGGCTCTGCAGGTGATAAACCTTCAGCTCAGGCAGCAGCGCTTCTCCACAGGTTGATGTTCCTCATCCCATCACGAGACAGCAGTTCATCCATGACGGATAAACATGACACCAGTTTATCCATCACCTTTGGCCATGGGTTTCTTGCCTGGACCTTTCTCCATCTCAGTGCCTCCAGTGACCACTTCCCACTGAATGAAGTGCCCGACGCTGTGTTGCAGGAGGTACTTTGGGACTGTGCAGGGCTAGAGGCTGATTCCTCCACTACATCAGGTCATCTCCCCCCATGCCAAGCGACAGCAGGAGTCTCCAGTGACTCGAGAATTTCCGTGGGCTCTTGTCCAGCGTTATATTTAACAAGAAAATTCTTTTAAAAATAACTTTTGTGCCCAAAGACATCACCTCCTCGCTTTTGTTTCTCTTTAACATCCTTCACCGGTGGTTTGAGGTTGCCAAAATTGAGCACAGAACTCTCCCCTCCTGTTCCTCTCCTCTCACTGCAGATTTATACATCCCATTTTCCCACTGAGCTCAGCACTGACTGGGGATATTTTACTGCCCAAAATCCTGCGAGTTCTTCAATTATCATCTCTGTGCCACTGTGCACTAACAAAGTTGATCTGATACTGCAGCATATCAAATATTTGTAGTTCTGTAACAAATGTCTTCTTAGCTGGAAGCAAATCCCATCTGATGTTAAAGCATTTCCAAATAAAGAGACAATTTCATATGATTTTTTTTTTCCTTTTTGTCTTCAAGGACTATATTGTAGATTGAGGGCAAAATAAACACACTCCAACCTCTTTTGTGTTTTGTAGACATCAGAATATAGGGCCTGATTTCTAAAGTACCATAATCCATCAGTCTCACTGAATTCCAAAAGCTGGTGAGGGAGAAACTAGACAAAAAGCCAGCTGGGTAACCTGTATCAATGCCCTGAAGCACTGAAAAGATTGTACCAGTAAAAGCCAAAGATTTCTATAATTTTCCTTCGATAAAATTACAAAAGAGCAATGAGAGCATCCAGCTTTTGATTCACAGAACAAATAGACTCAGTATACTACTAATACCAATTTTTTTTCTCCCTAAACCCCCATAGTTAGGAGTTAAAACAGGTATTTCTATCTCAAGTTTTATCCATTTGGGACTGAAATATATTTGCTTCCCCCAACTTAACCCTTCCAGTCCTGCCTTCCCTGTCCTACACCACAGTCCAACATCTCTACATAAACAACACCTCCTTGAACTTGAGACCAAAGTGTTCCAAAAATCTTCAATGCTTTGCCACCATTTTAATGCAATTTATTGCTGAAAACGAAAATCAGAGGCAGTGCCATGTGATCATCCAGATTTCTGTGGGCCACCTACACTTTGAGGAGTTCATCCTCTATGTTCTTACACTTTACAGCTCTTTGGGTAAATTAATTATCATGGGGAGCTAAACTGACTTAAATTCTTGCTACCTTAAAACTGAATAGATAATTCATCCTTCTATTCCTTATTCTCCCACTTTTCCCATGTTACTTTAAGATAAAGTTGTTATTGGTGGTGCGTGTGGCCTGACCCTTCCCAGGATGGGAAGTGTCCCAGGCTGATCACTTGCTAAGCCAAAATGGGAGCAGCTCATTTGCTCTGCTGTGGTGAAAATATTCTGATTTTAAAGACAATGTGAATCTACAGCACATGCAAGGAAACTAAGAGAGGTGAAAAGTGATCTGGGGAGAATCAGCCACAACAGAAAACCAATGCGCAGAAAACCAGCAATGGAAAGGATGTCAAGGAGAGGAGCTTAGGAGCTTTGCCACAGCTTTTTTTTTTTTTGTGTCTTTATTGGTTTTAGGGGTTTTTTTTGTTAGTGATGATGGTGGTTTCTTGTTTTGTTTTTTGGTTGTTTTTTTTTTGTGTGTGTGTGGGGGGGGGGGTTGGGTTTTTTTTTTTTTTTTTTTTTTTTTTGTTTTGGTTTTTTTTTTTTTTTTTTTTTGTTTTTTTTTTTTTTTTTTTTTTTTTTTTTTTTTTTGTTTGGGGTTTTTTTTGTTTTTTTTTTTTTTTTTTGGTTTGGGTTTTTTTGTTTGTTTGTTTTTGTTTTGTTTTGGTTGTTGTTGTTGGTTTTGGTTTTTTTGTGTGGTTTTTTTGTTTGTTTGTTTGGGTTTTTATTTGTTTGGGGTTTTTTCTTTATCTTTTTCTAATCCCTTTATTTTATGGCTTTACTGAACCTACTTTCTCCAAGAATCACCGACCAGGATAAAAGAAACCCCCGTTTCTGCCCACCATTGCTGATGGTAACGGGACACAATCCCTCCTCCCATGGTTCAAAAAGCAAGAGTTTCAAACCCATTCTCAGTTTCAGCAGTTCTGTAGCTATAAAACCTCCACGTTCCATATTATTAACTTCTTTCTCTTCAAGCACCTCAAAAAGGTGGTTGTGTCAGCTGCCCAGCCTGGAGTTCCAAGACCTTTTTGGGTGAGGAGAGATTTTAGAGCATAATAAGTACACAAAATCCTTATCAAGGCTTGGGGGAGGGTTATCAGTCAATAATTGTTAGAGTAACCGATGGAGAAGGGGTAACCCTTCCCGTGCAATTCTGCTGTGGGAATGAGAAAAGCAGCTGGAAGGAATTCATGACAAGAGCCTTGCAGAGCTCAGAGAAATGTGATGTATAAACAGATTATTATTCCCTGTGGATATTGATGAGAAATGAACTGGATTTGGTGTGTCTAGGAAAATATCCCCACACGTTTTAAGCCATCCCAGCTCCCCGAGGCTCAAGGTAAAAACCTCTCCTGTAACTTGGGGGAACCTGGGAAAAAGAAAGCACTAAATATCTGGCTGGCTAGAAATACAGAGGTTGGACATTCCTCTTGCCCATTTTTCATTTAATTAGTATTTCCTGCGGGTTTTCAGTGTAATGAGTCATTGATTATTGCAAGGAGTGCTTTGTAGGGTAAATTAATTCATTTAAGAGAAACAGTAAGAAACGTTAAGTAGCCAGACAAATAAATAAAAGGCAAAGTGTGTTGGTTGCAAGTCAGGCCCAGGGGAGCCCCATTTCTGTAAATCAGCTCCTCAGTGAGCTCACCAACACCTGCCCTCCTCTTTACCTGTACCTACACCTTCTATAAAATATGAAAAACCCCTATAGAAGAAGCAAATAAAACCAAAACTCAGTTCCTCTCTTGAAAATTACATTCACTGAGACAAGGTCATACTTAATTACGTGAGAAAATATATGCAAAAAAAATGGATTTTCCATTAATTTAGAGAAAAATTCTACTTGGTGCATGCTCATTTAGGCTAATAAACAGCCTTTTTAAGAAGAAAACAAAGAAGGAAGAGTAAAATAACGACATTTATGGTTAAAGAGAAAAAAACCGTGATGTTTGGAGGATCTGGTTGTACCTGTGAAATTAATCTTAAAATATGGCCATGGGACAAGACTAAAGATATTTAAGGATGTATTACCTGGCTTTTCACAGTGTTTCCAAAAAGATTAAATTCTCATGCAAAAGTCATTGAAAGGAGAAACATGTTCAATGCAAACAAGGATGGAAAAAGAGTCACCTTCCTCCTTGGGACAGCTCTGATTCTTCTTCAGCTGATGTTACACCAGGTATTTATCAATATATTTATGCAGGCTGTGGTTTATCCAACCAGTCAGCAAAGAGTAAATGTGCAGCTGGATGTTGAGAATTACACATAGGGCAAAAACTACACTAAAGAAACAATATAATCCCTCCTGACCTTACCCTGAGACCAGCCCCACTGCCAACCAACTGGAATCACAAAGGATTTTGCACTAAAACGCCTTAGAGGTAATGGGGTTACAGTTCATGGAGATCCCAAACTCCCTGCAGTGTTAAACTGTATAAATCCAGAGTAAATGTTGCCTCACATTTGGACTGAACACGGAGCTACAGCATCCATGCCTATCTTGATGGGTTTTAAATGTTGAGAGGGTTCCCATCGTGCTGTGAAGTCTCATTTTGTCTCCGCAAGACCTGCCCTTTAGCCTTGGAAACCGAATTTTAGATGGCCGAACACATGCCATGAACATCCAAGCACACAAAGGTAACGACACCCTCTGTTTCCAAATATTTCTTCAACGCGAACCACAAAGAAAGGGGAAAAAAAGTACCTTCACAGAGGAAATTATTCGTAGAAATCACACTCTAAGCAGGAGGAAACGCTAAATTCAAGAATTAAGTTAATCATTTATTATATGCACTCAAATCTAGCCTGATACGTGCTATTAACTCACTTTGAGCTGCAAAACTCTGGGGACAAAAGCCACATTTTCCATGTTGGGACTTGCACAGCCAGATTTAAAGCCCATTAATGGTGCTCAGCGAGCACCAGCACTGTGAGATGGCCTCACTGAGCCAAGTCTGAGCCTCGACAGAGCACATTCCATCTATTCTGGGTCCTGCTTGTGGTGAGGAGCAGTTATCAGGCTACATAAAAGCCGAATTAAAAGCTCAGTTTAAAATAGGCCATGTTCAAAGTAGCAAAAGGAGTCCTCTGCCTGCCTGGAGATCCCTGTTTTCCCAAGAGTTGGATTCTAAGGAGCCACTGTGTATTGTTTTCTGCTGGTCAATGACCCAGTCCCTGAGCTGTCTGCAGTGGGACACAGCCTGGGGAGAGATCTGCAGTGGAGTGACTCAGCCCTGCTCATCCCAGGGAACAGCTCCCAGGGAACAGAGCGAGCTCAGGAAGTTTCGTTTCTTGGCATGGAAAACAAAACAAACAAAAAAATGACGAGAAACCTGCCTTCCCAACATCAGCAAACAGGTGAGCAGGAACAGATTTACAAACTTTGGGGTCATTTCGAATGACACAAATTTGCTTGTTTGACAACACAAAGCTGGGGGTGAGGGGGTGTCTCTGAGGAGAATGTAGAAATGAGAAGGCACTGGAACAAGTTACCCAGAGGAGTTGTGGATGCCCTGTCCTTGAAAGTGTTGCTTGGAGTAACTTTGCCTAGTGGAAGGTGTCCCTCTGCCCATGGCAGGGGGTGGAACAAGATGATTTTTGAGGTCCTTTCCAACACAAACCATCCTGTGATTCCACGATTTAGATTTTTGACCTTGGACTGGCTACAGGATGAAGTAGAAATCACAATTCAAAGATGAAGTTGAAATGGTTGTTTACATTGAGTCTATTTTTGCAGATCTGTTTGATTATTAAAATTAATCTTAAAACCATGGAATGGTTTGGGTCTGAAGGGACCTTAAAGATCATCTGATACCAGTATTCAGTGGGAACACTCACAAAAAGATCTGAGTTCTGCCCTATTATTATCTTGGTAAAATATTTTTTTATTTTCTTAAAGCTGCATATGTTGATCCTTGCAATGCCTTACAAATAATGCATTTATCCATCATTTAAATCATACATTATAATTTATAGGTTAGTTATTTTATTTTGGTGTCAATCAAAATGGGAAGCTGTATGAAAGAGCTCAGATTAGGAGAAAGATTTTTCATGGTAAGCTTTAATAAACTCACGATGACATTATAAGAGCTATCACAGAAAAACCTGCCATTTAATAATAAGCTTGTTCCTGTTTATTTAAATGTTCCACCTTGTACATGTTTGTAAGAAGTTAATCATTACAGCAGAGTTAAACCTACATAAATAGGTGAGTGTGCTCTGGCTCAAACCTGTAGCACTGAGCTCTGCCTAACCTGCAAGAAGTGGGTTTGCGATTTCAGCCCTTTTTATGGCAGAATCCAACATCCTTCTGCAGATGTGTGTGATGTTTTGCCCAAAAAACTCCTGTGTGAGGCAGGGTGGAGATGACCACCCAAGCCCTGTCCCTGCACAGCCCTGTCCAACCTGACCTGGAATGTTCCCAGGGATGGGCCACGCAACAGCTCCTTGGGCAGCCTGTTCTGGTGTTTTACCACCCTCACTGTAAAGTAATTTCCTCCTGAGTCTGTCCTGCCCTTACCCCACTGGGCTGGAAGCTTCAGTGGCTTCCAGAGGTCCCTGGAGCACACCCACGAGATGATGGAGGTCCTGCAAGGCAGCCACCTTCTCTCTTGCATTCCACAAACCAAAATACAGTCAAAATATATTCATCAAACCCATTCCTGAGGAAACAGCTCTCCCAACAGAATGAACCCCAAAACATACCCGTGTTCCCTGATGCCAGGGGAGCAGAGTCATCCTGGCTGCTCCTCTTGCAGAGGCCAGGCCAAAGCACGAGCCGTCGACTGCTGGAGGTTGCTCAGACACAACAACCACCCCCTGCCTGCTGTCTGTGCCACGGTGGTTAAACACTGACACTCCTTCCTGCCTCCAAGCACATGGCAGAGCTCTGGAGCTGTTGATAAATGAGATTTCAGGATGGGCCGTGTTAGATCCCAGATATTTGCCGTGTCCCGCTGTGCCCCAGCCAACCATGGCCATATGGACTGGTGGGAGCACCACTGGCTACATGTGCTGGTGGTCCTTGGGTCAGACGTGGTAGCAGCACTGCCCAACCTCCCTCCACGTGCACAGAGCCACCCCCATAAATCACACACTGCAACACGTCTCCAACAGCCTGGAATCCATCCAGCTGGACCACGGGCACGGATCATCCACCTCTTGGCACTGTGGTGGAGGACAACGGCAGCATCAGATGCCAAATGCTCTCCATGGGAAAGGGATGTTTCCCTGTGGGAATGGGACACCCTTGGAGCAGTGCAGGGCACCAGCCCAACTCACCTCAAGATCCAAACAGGCCCTGGTCTTTTCCACCACCCTGTAGAGAAATGAGTCCACCTCAACTGGCATCAGCACTTCTGCATAGAGGTGGAATGTAGAATTTCCTCTTTCAAAAAAGAAACCCTCTCTCACAGCCATCTCTTCCAGTACTTTTTCCCTGTCCAGAGCAAACTGGTGTTCATTTCCTGCAGAAAGGAGCAGGTCAGCCTGTCTGATTCAGAAATATCTTTTGCCTCCTTCCCCCAGATGGCAAACTCTAAGGATTCTGCCACAACTAAACATACAAATAAATCAAGATATGATCTGCTAACATATTCAAAAGGATGTTTGGCCAGATTATCTTTTTTTTTAGCTTCAAACATCAATTTCATTCCATAATGAATACATATTTCATCTCATAACATTTCATTTTTCATACATTTAGCAAAATTACTTAACTGATACTATTTTTCCCCCCAAACAGCTTTATTCCTACACTAAAAACATGCAAATCAAAGCCTTGCACTCTTATATAATGTGAGAATTCCCTACTGTTGGTTCAATCACTAAATTATAAAATATTCATAATAACTGTTTGTCTTTTTTTTTTTTTTTAAATATTAATTTGGTATCTTGGCTTTTTTTATGAGAATCACACGAAGATACAAGGACAGGATTTTACAGGACCCTATATTTCCATTTTTCCTTGCTCCCCTCTCCAGAAGGGACCCTCCCCAGCACCCACCACGTGCTCCACACGCTGAGAGCCTTATCGGGGACGCCGCCGAAGCACATCCAGCCTCGCTTGCTAAGCTTAATGCCCTTTGCAATTCTTGTCTGAGCAGTTGTTAGCCGAAGACAAGACGACTTATTTCCATTCATTCCCTGCATAATCCACCTCATGAATTCACACCTCACCTACCGCACATTCAAGGACCCAGAAACGCACAATATTTCCTACTGTGTGTTTTAAACCCACATCCTCCCGGAGACACGATAAGAGCTTAATAGCTTTGACACCGCTCTGTTTTCATATTCATGCATAAGTTATGGATACAGCAACAGATCAGCACTTCTTTGTGCTTGGCAGTGGCTCTGCTTCACTGCCTTAAACCGTCTGAGTCAAGGCCACGTTTTAATGCCATAGACGCCCCATTCAATGCCAGTATGACCACATTTTAAAAGCCACCCTGTACCACTTCATTGCCGCAGATGTCCTTTACATCTGGCAAAGGGCCGTTTCTCTGCATGTCAACAGTAATTCAGTTTAACAGCTGTCTCTTTTGACAAGCTTAGTGTCAGACTCTAAAATGACAGGGTGACAGTTTTCCTTTTCTTTAACAGAACGTAGCGCAAATTAACTGTTTGAGTGCGGGATCACCCGGCGCCTCCCTACGGTGGTTTTCAGAGTTAACGGAATAGGATTAGGAATTGTTGGTATTAACAATCAAAAGGGAAAACCTGTAGGGCCTGATACTGCTCTAAACTGGAGATTTTTACCTGAAATCTGGGTTTCAGTACCCGGAAAACCTTAAATCGAGTTGAAATCGATGTCGGAGGAGAACGCTGGGAATTTGCGAACTGAGGTGGTGAGTGATTTTCCTGCATTGCATAAAGGCACGGGAGAATTTTCCATACAGTTAGAGAATCACTGAGTGTGCTGAGCTGGAAGGGATCCACAAGGATCATCAAGTCCAACCCCACAGGACCATCCCCAAGAGTCACAGCATGTGCCCGAGAGCATCAGTGCTTGCTAGCACAGCAACTACAGGTACCCTGAGTCTCAGCTTTCCAACATCACTGACTACACAAAGGTTTTCCACAAATTTCAGGCACACAAAAGCATCCCGGCACAACTTCCGTAGGACTACGACTATGCCTGAGATAATACTGTCCCTCCTAATGATTGAAACCTTTAGCACAAAAACCAGCTCGTGGACAGGAACAAAGTGGCACTGTGATTTATGATCCACAGTAAACGCTGCAAAGACACTGCTTTAATCTGGTGCAAGAGTGAGCTTCCTGAGGCTGCATTAGGCTCACGTAAAAATGAATTTAAAAAATATAAACATTACATTACGTGTATTTAAACCAAGGGCTGATATAAGTTGCACACTGAGCCACCTTCTTGTGTCCATGTTCTGCTGAAGAGCTAAGGTTGCCTCCCTGGTTCAGTTCTTGGCCAACCTCAAAGTAACTACAGTGGGGCTTTACTCCAGTTCACATCATTTATATTATTTTAAAGAATTTTGAAAGCCTTTCTGTTGTTTGTTCCTGGGTGAGCAGGTACAGCTAAAGCACTACCAAAAAAAAAAAAAAAAAAGGTTGAAAGGAGGGTACACACAATTTAAATACCTTCAGAAATTGCTTTTGTTCGCTTAGTTATACGTTGTCAGAAGGAAGAAATTTTCTACAGAAAACACTGGCACAGGTTGCCCAGACGGGTGGTGGATGTCCAATCCCCGGAGACATTCGAGGTCAGGTTGGATGAGCCTCTGAGCAACCTGATCTAGTGGAAGGTGTTGGACCAGATGGCCTTTAGAGGTCCTTTCCAGGCCAAACCATTGTGTGATCAATATTTGTCTGTGCTGCCCCTCACTGTAACACCTGCACACCTCATGACCTTTAGAAAGGCTCACCCTCAAATGCCTGTGACTCTCTCTGGCAGCCATGCTCACCTGGAGCAGCTGAAATGGAAACTTCTCATTTCTCAGTCTCAAAATACAGCCAAGCTCTTCCTCTTTTATTCAGCCTTTTTACCACGGAGTTGGTCATGTCCTCAGAATCCTTCCCTGGGAGGGTGGGGAGGCCCTGGCACAGAGAAGTTGTGGCTGCCCCATCCCTGCAAGTGTCCAAGGCCAGGTTGGACAGGGCTTGGAACAACCTGGGCTAGTGGAAGGTGTCCCTGCCCGTGGCAGGGGGTGGAACAAGATGGGTTTTAAGGTTCCTTCCAAACCAAACCATTCTGGGATTCTAAGCAGTCACTTATTCTCCACTGCGTCTCATACAGCAGAACTTGTGTGTCCCCGTGCTGCAGGAGCTGGGACAGAGATGCTGAAGGGGCCACCTGACTCCTTTCTTACCCACACACCTCATCTGCTCATTTCCATATCCCGGGAATTCATTCTTCCATAGCCAGAGGTGAGTCTCTGCAAAGGGAACATATCGCTGCTGTTTTATTAATATCTCATGAAGCTCAGTTAAGCTGCAAACACATTTTTAGCACAACACCAGCCCCATGGGAGCGTTCAGGTCCCTGGGTTTGGAGGGGTAGGTCGTTGTTATTGCACTTATACCTCAGCTCCACAAAACACATAGAATAATTTAAAATATTTAACCATAATAAAATCTATCACAAGCCTGAAACACTAATAATTCTATAAAGTTAAGCTGAACAGAGTACTATTCAGCTGTAAATTTTATGGCTACCCTCTCCACCTCTTATGAAGTGTGAAAAGAGGCTTCATATCTGTCAGTCTTTGCTCAGAAATGACTTTCGCTGATTACTTAAACTTTCGTTAAATAAGCTTTGCACAAGCTGTAAAAACAGAACACAGTAGGGAAAAAATTGGCTCTCTTTTAAAAGTGCTGTAAAGTCTCTTTTTGAATGAGTAATTAGAAATGTGTAAACTCTTTTATGGATATGTGAGAGGCACACACAAAAAATTTGACATTCCATGCAAGTATTTCTGTGTGCTATCAAATTTCATTGTATTTCACAGAGACCCAAACTATACAGGCCCAAAATACACATACATTAGTGGACATGGGTTATTTGCCAAGAAGGAATTTACATACAGTACAAGTAAAACATCCTAATTTAAATCTACGACAATGGATGCTCACATTCTTAAAGAGAAATCAGAGCTGTTTGTCTTTCCACTCATATTTATACAGATTGCAAAGCTGTTGACAGAGCACGATTTGAGCTGGGCCTTTCCAACTGCTTACTGTTGTTTTCACTGCCATTGTCAGATATCTTTTCTGCTATCAGTAACTGAGCTCAGATGAAGAGGTTCTGACATCCCAAAGCCATACAGGAACGCAAAGCATGGGTGGTGGGGCAGGGAGTGGGCAGCGAGGGATCCCGAGTCCCTCATTCGCTTGGAAACTCCCCAAACCCCTGAGTTAAACCAACTCACTTTTCCATCCTCGTTTCAAACGCACACCTAAACTGCCCATCCCCAAACCACGCTCTGCAGCTGCCCTGCAACCCCCTCACACCTTCATTCTTTGGGTTCCTCTCCCTCCCCTTAAACTCTCACTGTTTGTGCTGAAAACTTGCCTTGACTTCGCGCCTCACGATGAGCTCCACGGCGGGGAGGGGGGAGAGCGTCTCATCTCGAAAGAAGTGAAAGCAACCTGGAGATGAGGGGAGGTGGTGGCACCCTGTGTGAGTCCCTACACCTCCCTGGGAGAGGGGACAGGGCATCTCGGGGGCACGGGGCTGGGAAGTGTCCCCCCTCCAAACTGGTAGGATGTTTGCTGGCAGAGCCGAGGGATGTCCCGCTGTGCAGGCGTACTGTGCACTATAAATAGTAATGTCTTCCCTGCTCCTCTCTACGGAAAAAATCCACAGGAGGGGAAATAGTCTCAAATCTGTGTCGTTTTCCAGGCAAACAGAGCCAGGCTCATTCCCTCCTCGGCGGGGAAGCCGTAGGTAGGGGGTACTCACCCCCAATCCTGTGGAGTCAGGATAAAGCAGGTCCCAGCTGATGATTCTGGGGCAGGGGGAGCCTCCCCATCACCCACTCCCCAAACCTCTGGTCCCAGCATGTCCCATAGCCCTTTGCCTTCCCCCTCCACGAGCAAACTCAGCCCCTCTCGGAGGAAGATGATGGTCTCTGAGAAAGGCTCAGGGCATGACATGAGCAGGTGGCATTAACTGCTCCCCAAACACTGTGGTGGTCACTGTGAAAGGTTTAGGGGGGGGACATAAGCAGGTGGCATTAACTGCTCCCCAAAGCATCCCAGCCAGATGCTGCTCCCCCCCTGAATCCCACGGATTTCCAGCATGGAAATGCTGCTGAGGACTCCCAGGGAGAGCAAAGAGCGCCTCAGCATGCTCTGCCTTAAAAGATACTAGCAAAATATCTCCACGGTGAAGTTATTACTGCCATTATTATTATTATTTTAATCACCCAGCGAGTGATTCAGAGCCCACCTGCAAAGTGCAATAACCCTGTGGATAGCAGAGGTGCCACCTCTCCTGCTCCCCACCACATTGCTCCGAGCCAGCTCTCTGGCACAGCATTCCCAGGCACAATCTGGTGCCAAGTCTGTGACAAAACCAGCCACGGTGCGAATGTTTCCGAGGAGAGGAACAAAAGTATGAGAAAGGAAAAGGCTTCACACATCTTTAGTGTGGAGAATGTACTTAGTGCTCCCAGAATCTATTAGATGGGGTGATCCAGGCAATTTATTGTTTTGTCAATACCTTTTATTTTGATTTAATAACTTACAAACCCTCCGGTCTATCTGTAGCGCAGCCTCAACTTTCTTTACACAACCCCACTTAACTCCCAAACACTTTCAGTTTCAGGTCAAATCTCTGTCATATTGATAAATGGGTCTATTTAAATTTTTATCACCCAAGAATTCTCTCCGGTGTCTTTTTCACTATCAGATTTCACACCCAAAATAACAGGATACTTATTATTTTTTGTTATCCACCACACACACGAAAGGAGTGGCTGCAGAAAGCACAGATGTGGGGAAACATCTGTAATTTGTCTCATTCCTACAGACATTTCATACAGAGGGAGGTACAATATTTTCAAGAATAACGTGTGAAAACAAGGGGGGAAAAGCCCAGTATGGGCTATATCCACTAACTGCAGTCTGCCCTGTGCTAACAAATAAACAACTCCAAGTATTTTACCCTCCTGAGTCATTACTGGGTATGATATAGAGGCCCTGAGCAGTTTAATCTGATTTGGCTGACTGTTGCTTCATTAGGTAAACTAAGAAAAACGGCTGCAAAGTCAACAAATTTTTAGGTATTATTGTAATAATAGTAATAAATAATCACCCAGTTTTCCTGGTAATAATCAGGATCAAAAAGTATAATCCTTCTAGCCCTAAGTAGGTTATGGATATGTTTAACCTCTCCTTTAAATGGTATTAAATGCTGAAACGCTGTGGCTACTGTAAAGATAGTAAAAACAGATACTGCAGGAACAGAGCGGTGTTTAACGACAAGTTACAAAGAGTTCTACTGAAAGAAAAGCAAGAGCAAAAAGGTTAAATAAACAGAGACCCCAGTGCCTCCCATCTTTCTTACATTAACTTTCTATAAAGGAAAATTTCCGCTCGCCGTGATTTGATTTCCCCGATCTGTGCATTAAATATTTACTTCTAACTATAAACTTATAGGAGATGCAAACAAAAACTAATTTGCATTATTAATGATGCAAGAAATGTGATGTTTAGTCCCCTAAGATTCGTAATAAAGGAGGAAATGTTAGAGATTTACTTTCTTTTTCATTTTAAAAGGCAAGTTAAAACGATAAAACTTATTTAATTAACAGAGAGTCTATTTATGAATTAGTTGTTTCTGCCAGCGAGAATGTTTAAAAAAACCCAAAACTGTCTGAAATGAGGCTGAGACTACAAAGAGTCCATTTTCAGCTTGGGAGTCTCAAGGGAAAAATCAAAGGGTTTCTTTCTTTCAACAGTTTGGGTGAGATGATATTTTGAGATGTTGACAGCTGCCAAACTGCAGCACCAGTGAAGAACTACCAAATTGAAATCATTTTTTATCTTTTTGAATTTTCCTCGATATTCAGCTCAACTTCCTTTCACAGCTCACAACTGAAATTTCTACTTGGTTAAAAGGGTTTTTTTCCCTCTTCCTTCAATGCTCATGTTGACTGTTCACTGACCCTCTCTCTTCTAAAATCAACCATATATAATAGAGAACCATTATTACTACTTTTAGTAGGCTTTCCATTAGAGTAATGCATTAATTAATTAATTCTTCCTTATGTGCCCAGTGTGGAACCAGATTTCAATGGTTCATCATCTTAATCATCTCTATCACACCAAACGTTCTCAGTCTGTTTGCTTACGAGATTTTAGTAAAACAGAATTAACAGTCTTTAATGAACAGAGCAGAACTAAAAATCAACATTCAAAAATTTTTTCCTACTTTTCTGATGGAAGCTGTTCATAAGATTCGAAACAAGCCAGCCTTTAGTTAATACAATAATAATTACAGTAACAATAATTTAAAGTAATAACAATAAACAATGCTTTCAAGACAGCTCCTACCAGTCTTCATTTTCCATTTTCCTGGTAATTCCTGTTTCCACTGCTAAAGCCACCCCTCCTTTTCTAACCCCTTCTTCTCTATTGGCACCATGACCTGCCTTGTGGCGGTTTCTCCTCTGCTTCAGGCATCTGCCCATGTTTCCCCTTAAAGCCTCTTCCCTCCCAGACAATCAGTCTGTGCTTTTTTGTCTTCATCACATGTTCATTAACCAAACCAAAGCTGAACAAACCCTTTCCTCTTATTATTCAGGCTTTCAGTCTCAGCAACAGCCTTTCTTCGGCTTCCTTGCCTGCTTCTGCCTCCCCTCTCGCTGTCACATCTGTGGCTTGAAGAGGACACCTCTTTCATCTTCCTCCAAGTCACCGTTTCTTTCTAAACTTGTCCTCTAAGGTCTGTCCCAGGTGTCCCTCTGTCCTGTTCCCTGATTCCCCCAAGGAATGGGGGCAATTCCTTGATGGATCTCTGGTGGCTCCCATCGCATTTGGGTTTGCTCTCACCAAAACCAGCTCAAGCAACACCAGACTAAGCAAGTCAAGAGGTACTTTCTTATAAGACAAACCCCTCCAACTTTATGTTGAATTAAAAAGTAATTCAAGAACAAAGGTTCAAATATTGGTTGCTGCAGACACTTAATATCCTTGAAAACAGGAGTTTTCTTCTGAGTTACTAAGAGAGTTTAATGTCCTGCAAAGATAGTTGTAAAGAGAGAATAACATCCCCTGCTGTACTCACAGACCTCTTCCAATCAGTGACCCAAGGACTAATTCACAGTTATGTGATGAATTAGAGTGGATCTATGTAATTTTTTAAAAGTTTGTTAGTGCAAGAGGGAGCACATAACTATTTTGGGAGATTTCCTGACAACACTGAAAGAAAAATATCCTTCCCTTTCAAGGAGACCTTTCCACACCGTTATAGTCCTCAACTGAGGCACAATACACAAAGTCTGAAAATAAGACAGTTGTATTTACAAAGATTACTAATTCAGTGCTTTTAGGATTAGTGAAGTGATGTAGAAGCACTGCCATGGCCAGCACAGGGCAGAGCACAGCCATCAGGTCCCAACACTCAACGTCAGTGGGACTCAAGGAAGGGTTGTGTCACCTCCCGTTATTCCCCCGCCCCAACTCTGGACAGCTACATTTGAAAACAGTATCTGTCACTCCCACAAACCAGGTATTGGTATTTTTCTTTTCTGTTTGAACCTGAATGAAGAAAAAAAAACAAAACAAAACAAAAAAAAAAAAAAAATCAAAAAAACCCCAAACCTGAATCCCCGGCTGTCTGACATCAAAGCCTGGGAGAAGGGAACTCCTGGGATGGTGTTCTGGCATTAACACAGCAGTAGAAAGGAAGAGCAGATGGGCAGTGGGGAAGCAAATCCTGTTGAAATATGATTAAGTGACACTGAAGATAAGGAAAACCATGAAAACTAAAGGGCAGGTAAGGAGATTTTAAGTGCAATATAAGAGGGGATTTATGGCATGTGTAATTATTCCTTTAAGTGTTTATTAAACACAGAATTTTTTGCCTCTCAGTTATAGTTACAGATCATTTTGTTTCTGTCCCTGCTTTCTCCAAAGATCAGTGAAAGCTGAAGGTGTTTGGCACTTTTGTATCTACTATATGTTTATGTTTTATGCTCACTCACAAAGTGCATTTCCAACCAAAGAGGAAAACGGGAGGCATAAAGGGAAGAACATGCCATAAATATCTCCGGCATTCCGAGAAAATAAGCTCAGGATTTCACTGCAACCACACTCCAAATCAAGCTTTATCCATCACTATTTATGACCAGGCAAGCCAGGCTTCTGATCATCTTGTTTCTCCCCTGTTGTTTGTCAAAGCAGAAAGCCTTCTGTAAGTGTTATGGGATTGAGAAACCTTAATTTTACATCCTTTTAAACTATTTGTGCTGATTCAATCGTTGCATATTTCAATAAATTACTAGTTGTTGGCAAATCTTTGTTCCTAGCACTAACAGAAATAGGTTTTATTCTCACATCTCTGCACATGCCCATGTCCACCAAACCCAGCCCTCAGTGTGCCAGGTTCCTTTGAAGCTCCTTTACAGACCTAAGCTGGAACATCCAGCCCTCCTGCTTCCCAGTGGGACAACCTGCTCCAGAGGTGGCCTTTCATCTGGTGTGGCGGTGTTTCAGCTCAGCATTTCAGTATCTTTTGTGCCTCCTAGAGAAGAGGATTTAATTGAGTCTTTAAATTCAAGAGGATCCCTGGAGAAGGGGAGGGAGCAAGCAAGGGATGGATGGAGACAGAGAGGAAATGCCTCGTGTCTGTTTTTTGGTCAATCCTATGTATTTTACTGTGATTTTCCACAATCATAAACCCAAAGGGCTCCTCCAACCCCTGTGAGATGTGCTGCTCCCTCTGCTCCAGCACAAACCTGGGATGAAGAGGGAGAGGGAAGGGCAGGTGTGCGCAGACCCAACACTCCAGAGGAGGCCTTCGTACCAACCCTGCCAAAATGACATTGCTCCGAGACAAATATGCATCATTCTCTGGATGTAAAATCTGCATTTATTTTTACTTTGCACTGGAAATCCTGGCTCATGCCTGTGGCTGGGACTGGGCATGTGTGGTGTGTGCTCATCTAGTATTGCTTGTGGCCAGTTAGAAAAATCATATAATCCACCACAGGTTTAAAACATAATTTAAACCTGCCAAGTCTCATAACTTCCAAGAAGGCAAATTCACCCTAAAGAGAATGGTTTCCACTTACTAGGGTTTATATTCAGATCTCTGGCACATGGGCTTGCCACCAAAGAAGCTTTTTATGCAAGCACATAATCAACGGAAGCCTTCCCTTTCACTGCGGTTGGATTTAATGTGATAATGAATATTCCAGTGTCAGCTCTGGGTAAACGGATGGGGTTTCACCTCAGATTCCCTCCCTTGAATCTCTCACACAGGCACACACTTGCTGAGTGGTAAATAATTCAGCGGCACCAGCAGAAGGACACCTGAGCTGTGTTCCCCAAGCGGGCGGATCCGCCTCGCTCGTGTTCTGCCCCGTGTCCCCGCTCTTGTAAACACCATCCCTGGAAAGGCTTTATTACCTATTTATATCTGTGCCTTGCAGAGGAGAACATGTGGAAAAAAGGCATGGCTTCAGCAGGCTGCCTGTGGAAAAACCTCCTTCGGGTCGTGGTCACCACGAAGGTCCAAGGTCCGCCACAGGGGGAAGTTTGGTGGGGTGTCCCAGCCTGATTCCAGAGCCAGGAGGAACGCACGTTCCCTAATTAGCAGCATTTATTTTCATTATAAAATTTGCAGAACTACAGCTGGTATTACACATTCGTTTGAGAGCCTCTCTGCAGTTTGCAAACATTCCCCCGCCCTGTGTGAGGCGAACTTTTTCCTGCTCATTTTACAGCCATGGAACATGAATTAACGTGGCTGTGAAACCCTTCTCTGCCAGATTCCCCTGTCTGTGTCCCCACATTTAACCCTCATTCCCCCAACCAGGGCTGCCTGGGGGAGCAGCTTTCCAATGTAATTGTTGGGGATCTGCTATTTCTTTGGGCTTTTTCCCCATTTTCCAGTTGTTGCCTGATGTTTTTCCTCTCCTTTTTGCCCGTTTCAAGTTTCCACTCCGACACCAAACGCTTTCCCCTTTTCCTGCTGCTGTTAACACGAGGCAGATCAAACAGACAAAAAAGTGTTTTCTCAAAAAATAATCATTAAGCAGATTATGGAGTTTAGTTCCAGTGACAGCTGAATATTTGTTTCATTAATAAGTCATTTGCAATTAATTCCTGGAGTCATTTCTAAAAGAACATTGTGATGTTTCCATGGTTTTAGAGTGGCAACACACGAGTCATTCTTTGACAAAATTTGTGTACAAAGTGATCGTAGGCATCCAGTGGAAAAATCCAGCCTCCAAGGAGGAGTGTCCCTGTGAGGTGGGAACGTGGCTCCCATTAGTGGGCAGGCACCTCCACACAATATGCAAATAACTGCAGCATTTTGGGGTTCAATTTTAGGTGCATTGGTGCTTGTGTTGCTCCATTCAAATTATTTGTGTGGAAATTACTGTATTAAGAGGGGATTTTTTTCACTTAAGGCTCATAAACAACTCCCCTCCATGCTGCAGAAACAAAATAAATCTCCCATACAAACGGTTCAATTTATCTCTTTTCAGCCAAGAAGATGGATGAATAAATGACTGCTATCCTGCCACCTAAAAGCAAAGATGCTCCAGCTCACAAAGGTTCCTGAGGCTCTAAAAATCACACCAGCAATTAAGGGCCATCCCTCCACTGGCTGAGCACCTTCCCTGGAGATCCAAGAGGCTTCATCCTCAAACCTACCAAGGTCACCTTCTGCTTGGGATGGAATAGGCACCGTTCGCCCTGGTGTTTTATTAAGAATTAAATGACAGTTTACCACCTTTCACAATGTTCCTTCTAACCTTACAAACAGGCACGATTTGGGAATAAACAGCATAGGAAAGCGTCTCTAACCCTGGGCACCACTTCCACTCCAAGTCCCAAGTCCTGATACGTGGCCAGCAAAGATTAAGGACATTTCCAAGCTATGGAAACAATTCCAATTGTTGCCATATCACCTTCTCAATAACCTTCCCCCCAAAATCACAGGTTCGAGAGAGTTGTCTGTAATCATTAACTGCCTGGAGGAGAAGCACATCACCAAAGCAACAAACCTCTAATCAAGGGAGTGGGAGCAGAGCAGAAGAGCAAAATAACTCTTTAACAAGCAAGTTGCAAGAGGGTGTTTTTGGTGGGTTTTTTTGGTTTGTTTTTTTTGTTTTGTTTTGTTTTGTTTGGTTTTTTTAAATCAAAATCTTACTTGGCACATATAGTTACCACCCCACAGCAGCAAAATTAAAATGCTGGAAAAAGTGAACTTCTGAATCATGAATTTCTGCCTACTTGGGAATGTAATTTGCTGGAATAACACTTCTAGAGGGAAGTGCTTACAGGTTCTCATATTCAGCAGCAAGAGGAGTAATTATATTAATGAACTGACACAGCTCTGAAGTGACACAACAGAGAGCTGGTAAAAAAATTGTCAGGAGGTTTAGTTTTCGATTTAAAATGCAGGTAAAATGTCTTTTAAAACTTAAAAATGCCCAATTTCAAGCTATTCTAATAGAGATGAAGAGATAGCTAAATTGAGGTCTGGAAAGCAAAGTTCTAGACCTGCTTATAAAAATCGTTAAGTGGAAAGGTTTTCAATTTATCAGAAAAGTCAGGTTAAAAGTAATCTTTTAAATATTGCAGCAATATCATAACTTATGAGCTAAAAATAAATAAAAATAAAAATAATTTAAAAATAAATAAAAATAAAAAGTAATTAAAAATAAAGTTGGGTAGGAGAATCTGTACATTATTCTGGAAGAAAAAACCAGAAATAATCACCTATTTTGCACCTTCCATCAATATACTGTGAGTTACACAACTATTTCCATGAGAAGATGGGACTTTGCCTTGAATGCAATTTGCAAGCTATTGGTTTGATCCAGTTTCCACTGAAGTAAATGAAAAGATTACCATTAAATTCAGTGAAAGCTGGATTAGACTCTGTTCACATTCACAGTGGGGGAAAAAAAAAAAAAAAAAAGATTATTTATGCCAGAAATTCAAGTGTAAAAAGCAAAACGGGCACAAATGTGTTGAAGAATTTGAAGAGAAAAATGAGCACAGTTGATATAAAAATATGACTCCACTAAAAATTAGAGGATTACTAATTACTCTGAATACGCTTATAGAGAATCCATAGATGTAATTTAATGGCACAAATATACTTTGAAATCCAATTATAGCAACAGAGCAGTGATTACAGAGTTGCATGAAGAGTTAAAATAAAATATGATACCAGATAAATGGGTATATTAGAAAAGCACTATTAGATTTTCTTGCATTTATCCTCTGAGTGCCACCAGGCCTCTGAGCCAGGGACAAATAGCAGGAAAAAAACAGAGGAGAAAGATAAATTGCTAAATATAGTCAAAACCAACTGAGATATTTCTACTAAAAAAGATAAAAAATTTAGAGATACCAGCTACCAATACATGATTTGTACGACAAATCAAAATCCTGAGTCTTATTCACAGTCCTGCTGTTTCAGATTCTCAACTTTTGTAAGCACTGAACCAGAAGAGAAGGAAAACTTGAAAAGAATTTACTGCAGAAAGTCAAAAGATCTCAGAGAAAACACAATGTACCAATAAAAGGCCAATTATTGCAACCATCAATATCCAGCAGTGGGCTATTAGGGAAAAAGATATGCAGATTCCATTAGGAAAAAATACAGCCATGGCTGTCCTCTGGCATAACAACATTACTTATAAATGGGAAAAGGGACCCTCACTTTATTTTGTTGGTTTAAATAATAATTGGATACTTCACCCATTATGTCAAGAAATTACCATTTATAGGAAACAAATAAATGTCCCTTTCTGATTTAAACCTAAAATAAGTCACTTCTTGCTCTGCTTTCTCTTGCCCTTGAAATTCACATTGACTTAAAACATTTATATTTACAGTATACACCAAGTTTGCCAACTTTTGAGACCCAAGGGAAATATTCACCAACTGCCAGAAACTTGTTTAAATCTCTTCCAACCTTACCTGTTTTTAACATTCAAACTTAAACCAGGCACGACTTGCAAGAGGTTTTGGTGAGGATTCCTCTCTAGTGAATTGGGAGATGCTTCTGAGGGAGGTTCCCCGTTAATAAACACCTGCTTTTAGCCCTATTCAGGAGTTAGTCCCTATTTTCCAATCACAGGGAGAGGGCTGGTAAAGGTTTCAATTTATAAGGTCACCCAGACTCCTTCCCAGGTACGAGCTGGGTTATTAGCATAATAAAAAGGTGGGGGGGAGGAATGAAAATAACCCCTAAAAATCTTTTATTCCGCTTTTGCTGCAGTACCACAAAGACAAACAGAAACATTCACATGCTCAGCTCTGCCTTGGCCAAGCAAATCTCATAAATGTCTGAATTTCCCATTACGGCCGTGATTTCTAGAGGGAGATGAAATCTTTACCTCTCTCTAAATTGATGGGAGTCTCCCTCCTCCCTTCAGATGCCGGAATATGGAAGTAGAAGACTCTCCCTCTGAAGGCTGTATTTTATAATACTCTGATGAGATGCCTTTTGATTTAGGGTTGGCATGAAGGGAGAAAAAAACCCCGTTGTAGTCTGCCAGCTCATCTAACCCAACTTTAATCACTGACTGTGGAGACAGCTCTATCTGAACCAGTCATCTAAAATCCCTTTAAAGTCAATGGGGAGAAATAGATGTTTTTAGGATGCAATTAATTGATTGGAGGGAAGAGGGATCTATCACATATGGAAAAGAATTATGGCCCAGAGGGTTCTGCTTTTCCTCGTTTACTTCAGAGGAATTCACATATCTGCATTTTCACAGTCATCCAGGACAGGTGAGAAGAATATCGCCCAGTCACTATTAAAAAATCTCTTTTGTTCTGTTTTGGGGTTTTTTAATCTGTTCTACTGTTTCTTTTCCCTTCTGTTCCTACACTCAGTCTCTCCAGGGATATCAGTTCAATTTTTGCATTACAAGCCCATTAACCCCTCAATGAAATGGTTGATCCATCTAATGGTAATGAAAACTTTTGGATCTTACATGAGTGCTCACCTGGGCCAGAAGAACAGATCCATCAGGTTTAAAAAACACACTGTGGATAGTTCAGTGTCAATTGTCACAAAAATATTCAGAACAGGACAGATAACAAAACAATTCCTACAGTTGTACCATTCTCCCAAGGACCTACAGGCCCTTCAGCTCCGAGGGCCCTACATCATGTCCCAAATGTACCAGAAAATGACGATCACGTGCAGTCTGAGGAGCTGGGGTGATGATTTTCATGGAAACAAAGAAAAATATTCCCCCTCAAGAAGACACTGCCTACCTGTCCCCTTGAACACACAGCAACCCTAAGGGGGAGGAAAATTGATAACTATAAATTTGCCTTCATCAGTGAGATCCAAAGTAGTCATTTTGAAATGAGTCTGGCCAGACTTGAACATCGCAGAGCCCCCCCAAAAACCCTTTCTTCTCCCTGCTCTGCCACCCAAGGCAAAGCCCTGTGCAATTTTGTTCGGCTCTCACAGGCGGGTGAACCTATTTCCTCTCGCCCACCAAAGAGCCACCATTGTGCTGAAGGACTTTGAGGAATCTGCTGCTCACTCTGACATGAGGGAGTCGGTTTTTGTTTCATGTTTGCCTTGTGCTGGGACATTCATCTTCAAAGCGCCTCGCACGCAACCGGGGAGCCTTAGAAGCGGATCAGGGGCAATTCAAAGAGCTGTGCATGGAGCAGGAGGGGGCTCCCATTCAAAGCTGCAGCCTTGAATCTGCCACAGAAGAGCAGATTCAAGCCCAAAGAGGTCACTTCACCTACCTGTAGTGGGATCTCGTATTCAGAGGACTCCAGCTAAAAAATGAGGGGTATTCAGGCAGCGTGGTAAGTGAAACCCTCGAGCGATGCTCTTCCTCGCTCTCCCTCACACACAGACACAGACAGAGCAACGGCTCCTTTAGAAAAATAAAAAACCCCAAAACTGTAGGAGGCATAATGGCCTCCAGAAAACTTACTCACGGATCAGCTCCATTTGTAGCATCCTCCTGGTCTGAGCAGAAAAGTTTCCAACGAGCTGGAGCACCGCAGACCTCTGTTCAAACTGCCTGGAATGAGGAAACTGTGATCAGCAGTTGCTCAACACATGATAGAGTAGTAAAAACACTGATTTCTTTCAATTACCCAGGTTAATGCAATCTAGAGGAAATATTCTGTTTGGCTCAGGAATTACCTGTTCTGTGGTCAGACCTGGGAGCCGTTGGACAAGAGAAGGATTCTGCTTGGATGGGCACTGCCCAAAGACAGAGTAATACAGAGCTGCTTGCCCCAGAATTTAGCCTTTACACAGGAAATACAGAAAAATACACAAAATACTCTTCAATTTATACGTGGAGAACTGAGACAAGGGGAGATGCAGGCTCACGTACGAGCAGATCTACAGCTGTTTAATATAATTGGTGAGGTAAAGAAAATTAGAAAAAGATTTTTAAGAGAAGCAGAGGCATAATAGTCTTGCAGATTATCTGCAGAGCCTTTGTATCAGGCACCTGATGTTTTCAAAAACAATTTGGATTAAATGCTTGTAACCCCTGATTTTTTTTGTAAGATGTAGCAGCTCTGCATCTGCAAGGGAGTCTCATTTTGCTACTGGGAGAGGGCAGTTGCATCTCTGGGATTTGATCCTGGGTTAGCAGAGTTTCTCCCTGCTCCCACTGCCATCACACCACTGATGTGGCCACTTCTCCTTCCACTGCCACAGATAAAAATCTCCGTACACAGTTTCTACCTCCTGTATCAGTTCTTCAGTTTCAACTGTCTTCAAGGACATTTTTTTTCCTTTTTTTTAAATACTAAATTAAAATGCACAAGATCCTGCGTTGTTTTGTCAGACTCCCCTTATTTATATTATATCTTTATTAAAAGCTGTGCAGCCTTTGGGCCAGTCTGTGTCCGAGTGGTAGTTCACAGGTACAGTTGCATTACTCTCCATATCATTGTTATTTTGTTTTTTTATTAGAAGTACCTGGGTTTGTTTTTCTTTTAACCTCAATTTAAACATCCTCTCCACTGCCATGCTCACTTTGCTGCAGTGCTGACTGAGGTGTTTCAAGTTCATGGTGCTCCCTCTAAGCTTGCAGGTTGAGACGGATCAAAACTTTGTATCTGATTCCACTTCTTATGTGACATTTGTGGGTTTTTCCCGTTTTCCTACTAAGCAAATATATTATTCCTTTAAAGCACCTGATCAAACACACTGGGATGGGGGAGATAACACTAAAATTTCATTTAATTATAAAATTATGCTTGTGCTGCATAAACACAGATACAGCCTAACTTGGGCAAGGCATCTCCCAGGAAGAGCCAAGTGTTTTGAGACCCTTCCATACAGGGCAGCTGGATCACACACTGTGCTGTACAACCTGCTCTCAGATGGTTTCAAACCCTGTTTTTGCACTGTGTCTCCTTCTGTCCATATTTTATTCTCCCTTCTGCTGCCCTGGCAGTGACCTCACCTGGAGCAAGAGGCTGCAAGTCCCTGCAGCTCTTCACAGAAAGAGCAATTGGTTTGTTCCCCAAATGTTTCCCAGGTTGTAAAACAGCATAGAAGTACAAATGAAGAGCCTTGTGATATTTTTCTTCCTGCTGTGTGCAATCAAGCCAGAAAGTATCCCTGACTCCCACAGAACCTGCAAATTACCTTGGCACACCTGACCCACCAGCAGCAACACAGCATTAGGACTATTTTCCCCCACTGATTCTTCTCCTGCTGAGCTCCTCCACGGGTCTGGGATGTTCCCTGCTTCCACAGTGCCTGGTTTGAAACAAAAATCCAAAACGTGAGTGAAATACTAAACCTTTGCCAGCAAAATATGGGAATTATTTCCACGGAACTTCACATCACTTTACATATTGCACAATTGACCCCATATATCTGCAAAGTCTGAAACTGAAATAGATTCAACACTGCCAAGAAATAATTGCAGAGAGCATTTTGGATTCAGCCAAGGATGAAGTAAGGCACTCTATTTTCAACCAAGCAAGCTGAGGCCGCTGTTCACGACACTCAACTACATCAGTTGTACGGAGTCTCACTGGAAAAGGATTAGAAAGTACAAAGGTAAAACAAACAACCTTGCTGCAGCAGGATGAAACAACTCCCTCACATGGTAGGCATGATTACAGAAATGCTAAAAGAAGAAGGGAAGGAGGAGTGGAAGGAGGGATTTCAGGGACCTTGACCAGGCTCTCTGCGACCATGACATAAAGCTGGGGCACTGCAGCACACACACTTTGGAATTCAGCCCCCACATCCCCTGTGTCACTGCCAACACTCACATCTGAACTCCCTATTTCTGTATTTCCTCTTTTTCTCTAGCCAGGGAATTCCATTATTTCACCAATGCAAAGTTTTAGATAATGTTGGGCTTCCTCAAGTCTCTTCCAGTTATGTCTCTCCTGCCCCAGATCATCGCAAACTATTTACTTCACTCCACCTCTATCCACATTTTCATTTCCAGGATCTGCTCCGTTCAGCTCCATGTTCCTTAAAAGTTTGATATCGGGTTCTTCATATGCCTAATTTGGGCTTAATTCCAGGCTGGGGTAAATCATTACAACTCAGATGGAGTCAATAGGAGCACAGTGACTTACATCAGCTTTGTGTCAGTAAATACTGACAAGATTGATCTCAAACTTTTTCAGAACAAAAGATTTTCGAAGATGGATTAAACAACATAAATGCTGAGCTGTTTTGCCAGACTGCAAATGGCATAACACAAGCTTTGTGTGACATCTCTGAATTATCCCTTCGTGGTAATGTTGACATTACATGGTATTGACTCATGGAAGAAGCTTAAATACCCTTTTAAGTTTTCAAGACTCTTTGACAAAGCACTATTTCATTAACAAAATGTTAATGGAATCCAGGAAGCTTGACTCTCCAGTACAGCCTGCTGCTTTCCAGAAGCTCTGACCGAAGGATGTGACTGCACAGAGCAATGTAATTCTTATTTTTAGGACAACAGAAAAGGAAGCAGGGCACTCATTGGTTGAGGGAGGAGGACCCAAGGGTACTTCTGCAGTGCTCCACTGAAGGGCTACCACACCTTCTGCTGGAGAAGGTCAAAATAGCACAAATTAGAAAATACATCATACAGGGTGAACTGGGAGAGACAGCAGTGTTGGTGTTTGCTTGGAGATAAGGCTTGTTGGTTGTGAAAGGGAGAAAGACCTGGAGAGCATTCCAGACGCAATACCTGATCTGGGGTCAGGTTTGGGAAAGGGTAATTAATGTACCTCCAGCTAAAATGATTGGTTCTAAGTAGCATAGGATCATTTAGGTCGGAAAAGACCTCTAAGGTCATTGAGTCCAACTGCTAACGACACAAATGGCTCTCAGATAAGTAGAGGGTTTATAATTGATAGGTTTACTGCTAGGAACAGACCTTGGCTTTCAGGTTCTTGATCTGACCTAGAGAAGGGACTTGATGGAGAGAAAGAGGCAGCGCGGGCGGCCCAGGTGTCCCATGTCACCACCAGGATGAAACCCCTCTGTGGGGAGCCAGCAGCACACGAGAGATTGGTTTGCACCCCAAAACCTTTCCCCTGTGAAGAGCAGAGAGCAGGTTCCCCTCCCTCCTCCAGAGAGCAATAGATTGTTTGCGAACAGCCACCCGCAAATCTTTTCCCCAATAACTCATAAATATTTTATAACACTCGCTGCTCAGGACTGTGACATGACCACAGCACCTTTCCAACACTGAACTCCAGAGAGACACTGCTTGTAAGCCAAACAAAAGGTGACAGACCTTCTCAAGAACGATGTTTACTCACACTTTGAATAGTCAAATTTTCAAACTGAAGTTTTTCTGCTGATTTCTAAATCTGCAATTGCTCTAAGTAATAAGGAAAGTCGTTATTAACCAAAGAGATTGGAAGGGAGGGGTAGGGAAATACTAAACCTCTGTCCATTTGCCTGCTTTCTGCATTTGACAGCATTTTGTGTGCCAAACAACTTCCACATTTTCTCCTCTGTAGTTCATTTCATCTGTTCAGTGGACTCACATAAAGCAACAGGTGGAAGAAAATAAAGCAAAAAAAGGAATGAAAAATTCAGCACTCAAGTGCAAAGCTTGACTGAGGTGCTCAAGGGCCATTTTGTTGCCTCAAACCACTTCTTTTCTTTTTTAATTGTGTACATTTTGAGTTGATAAAATCCACAGCAGTAAAGATAAGTTTGCCTGACTGCCCAGTAGAGGACATGATGAGAAGCCGTCTGGAAGGGGGGAAGGTCTCCAAGACATTTTTATGTGTCCATGAAATATATTACAAATAAATAAACGAGAGCTACATACACAACTAACAGCCTCAATCAAACACAGCAGAGCTGTGAAACACATCTGCACTTGGGCACTGGTGACTGGATTAAAGGGTGGAGTGACCCAGGTGTTAATGAGCCAGGAGTGAGGGAGCCCCGTGGGACTGTCCTCCACGCCTGCCATCACCTCCAGCACTGATGGGATCAGGACCAAGGACTAAAAAGGGAGATGGACATCTCTGACATGTCTGAATGATGGACAAAAGGCTTGTTCCCTGGCTGAAAGCAGCCATTTTGGTGCAATAGCAAAACTTCACGCACACCTACCCAGCTCCTACATAACCAAGAGGTGATGCTGATGTTGCTGCTGTCACCAGGTTAATGCTCTTCTCAACAGGCCTTTGCCCTCTTGGGTTTGTTTGCTTTAATTTAAGTCAAATTCCCTGTGCCTTGAGAGGTGAAGAACAGCCACAGTCTTAATTGCAGTCTGATACCCCAAAGAGAAGACAAACACCCCTGTAGAAAGGGATGAAAGATTCTGTGCCTGCAGATGATTCATCTTTCCAAACACCTGGCTGCTCTCAAAAGGAGAGGAGGGAAGCTGCACTGCCCCAAGGGTCTTGGCTGCACTGCACCACAGCCAAGGAGCTGCAATTCCTCTGCTCAGGGGATTTGCTCCAGCACAAGACAATCCCACCTCTCTGTTTCCCACTGAAACACGAGAGAAAAGAGCCTGGAGCACGTAACTTGACAGGCAAACCAGCCCCTTGTCTGTCCTCCAGAATCCTTCTGCTGGGAGAGTTTCCTCCAAAACTTGGTGTAACTAAATTGAAAATCAAAGATTGAGGCTCTTCAAGGATAACCAAATGAAGTGCTGAAGGTTTTCTGGGGTAAGAATGGCCATACCAGAGCTCAACTTCCACACAGGATGAGTGCAGCCTATGAGCAGAGGATCCAGGTGAGATTTCAGAGCTCCATCTTCCTAAAGGTATGAAAATTCAATAACCTGATAAAAGAGAAAGGGAGAACACGTGGGTCATTCCTCAATAATCCATTCCTGGATAATACTGTAGGTTTCAGTATAAAACAATTTGAAGGACTTACAGAAAAATCCAAATTCAAGGGAACTCTGGGGAGAAAGGCATTTTGATCTTTACTGCAAAGTGCGGCCCTCACTCAAGGACACTGAACTTTGTGATCTCCCTGGAGTCACGAATTTTCCACATGAATTAACAGACACCCATTGAGCTGCAGGACCAAGCAGGGTTTTTCTCCTGGCTGAAGATCTGCCCCACGACATCCACATCCCACTGCCGGGAAAGCATCTCCCGCCCTCCAGATAGCGCTGGTCAGAGCCCTCTGTGAATAACCACTTTATAGTGTGAGACACTTACTTATGCACTGGGTCACTGGTAGCAGGGTTGAGAAAGGGACATTCACATCTAAAATCACAAATCTCCATAGTCAACTCTGAAAAAATGAGCTCTGTCTCAAAGGCTCTTACAGACCCAGGAGGAGGAACACGCTCAAAGAACAGATTGCTGCAGTTTGTTAGCAAAGGTTAGGGAAAGCTGGAGACCTTAAGGTCTTGCAAATCAATCTGTGGATTGCACAGCTTCTCCCCTTCCACAGCTGAGGCAAATGCAGATTGTGTTTGCCATGCTCAGAACAACCTGCAATCAAAATCTCTCTCTCCCCCTGGAACAAGACGACAACACTCCCGAGACACAAAGACAACTGGAAGGCAGGAGTTCTGCAGAAGGAGCTCTTTGCTTCTAAAACTCCACTTCATCCCCCTTGTGATCACACAGATTTCTGTTGATTCTTTACACTTATACACGTTATTTGTCTTCAGCTGCCACATTGAACCACAAGTGCTGTGACCATAAATTAAAAAACAAACAAACAAAGAAACACACTTAAAAAAAGGCCCAAATGAACTCAACAACATTTGCAACTGCGTTTACATAAAATTCACTGGACCCAACTGGCACTGGACAGTAGGATTTTTCTTTCCCATTCCTAGGAAGGAGTTGAATTGAGCCGAGCTCAGCTAACCTGGGCCATTGCCCATCCTCCTTCCTGCCCTTCAGGTGCCTTTCCCGAGCCGTTCCTCGAGGAGGACATTCCTTACTCCAAAAGAAAAACACCTGTGTAGTACCAGGCACTGCTGATTTTCTTGAGGTGAGAGAGTATTTACTGTCTCTGTGGGACAATTAGAGGAATCAGCCCTTTTTTTTTATCCCTGGATGGGTCTTTAAATCAAAGATTAAAGAACCGAGAAAAGATACACAAAAACCAATAATCCCAACCCAGAGACCTTCCAATCATAAATACTTGTCATTCTTAGCATAATATGCAACCTTCAATACACTGTTGTGTTTCAGGCACATTTAGGTAGCCTACAGAAATGACTTTAGGCTGCTATTATTCGTAAAGAACTTCAGATGAGT
Organism: Oxyruncus cristatus; assembly: GCA_013399855.1. NCBI lineage: Eukaryota > Metazoa > Chordata > Aves > Passeriformes > Cotingidae > Oxyruncus > Oxyruncus cristatus. Next base: position 99,016 of record VXAY01004763.1, read on the forward strand.
TTGGATCCATCATCATTCATCATGTCAGCCCCTCTACGGACAGTTCCCCACACTTTGCTCGGGTTTGTCTAATAGCTAGCCCTGGGTTTTATTAATTTCCAGTGGTTTGCAGAAATTACAGAGTTCCTACTCTTTTTTTATAACTTCTGTCTTAGCTTACATCCATTTCCATGAAAACCAAGCAGTGCTTCAAAGGCCCATTACCTCTTCTGGGGCTCCTACTCCCTTGGGAAGGGATCCCAAATCTTGCCTTGTTGTGGTTTGGATTTCTCTGATGTTTGTTTGCTGGGGTTTAAACTTAAGGAGAAGCGGTTTTTTGGTGCTGCTGATAAATAGGTTCCCAAGGGCAAATTACCCATTTTTATGGGGAGGGGGGAGGGTGTCTTTCTCTTCTTGGATATTCAGCAGCATCTGTGGGATTAGTGAGCATTTCTATGTAAGCAGAGATAGAGGGAACCCAAATTTCCCATGTCATGATTCCCTTGGCCAGAGAAGCTGTGGCTGCCCCATCCCTGGAAGTGTCAAAGGCCAGACTGGACAGGGCTTGGAGGAACCTGGGCTAGTGGAAGGTGTCCCTGCCCATGGCAGGGGGTGGAATGGGGTGGTCTTTCAGGTCCCTTCCAAGCCAAACCATTCTATTCTGATTTTATGATGACAGAGGAAATAAATTCCATTGTGTACTATTGACATGTATGCGAAGGTATAGAAGAATATCCACTTATCCAGCAAGAAGAAATCTCATTTTAAATACACATTTATGTGTTAAATCACTGTGATTTTGGTTTTTGTACTTTCAATGAAAATCCCCACAGATCGTTGTCAAAGCCACAATTGTTAATCTAACAGTTCTGCTGCAAAGAAAGAAAAGGAAAAGCAGAACATATACTTAGTGTATATATATACACACAAAATATTGTATATGTTTCCTCTAGGATGTTACTATACTGTATTTTAGGGAGAATTTCTCTCCTCCTCCGTGAATTTCTGCTCTGTATAAGCTGTGTAAGAGGCACAGTGGAGATGAGAGCAAGCCCTGGTGCAGGGCAGAAAGGCTGCCCTGGCACCCAGAGCCCTGGCCACGAGGCACAGCCACCGTCCTGTGTGACAGCCACAAGCCCCGTGTGACATCCACAGCCCCAGTCCCACGAGTCAATGGTTCCAAGAAACAGCAGCACCTGCTCGGGATTTGGATCCCGCTGGGGTGTCTTGGGGTCTGTGACTCCCCAAACCCTCCCTGACCCATGGACACCCCTTGGCCCACCTTGTGTATCCCTGGAGCTGGAGCTCCTCTCCCCCCTGGCAGCTTCTTGGGTACAGAGAGTCCCGGAGGTGGTTCCCATCTTCAGACTCTTCCCTTTGGAGCACTTCAGCCACCTGTTCAGCACAGCAAAATATCCAATCCATTCAATGAGGCTTCTGGTAAAAATCCTTCCTTTGAAGTCCCTCAGAGCGTGACAGCAATTAACTCCAGCCCCATCTTCACTGCTGTTGTTTTACCTCATATCAGTCGAGATCAACAACATCACTGATGGTGCAAATTATTTCCCTGCATAAGCAGTGAGGGAATGTCTCACATCCAGCACTTACTGTCAGCTGGCAAAGTGACCTGACTGCAATCACAGCCACCATGTGGGGTGTCTTCAGTGTCTCTGCGCTCCTGCAGGACTTTGAGTAATTTCTGTGGATTTAGGACTGCGAGGAAACTCCTTGCATTTACAACTGGCAGCATTTAGAGATGAACCCGCTGTAGGTATAGGGGAGGTGGGTAAGGATGGCATCACAGCAGAACAAAGCACAAAGATGGGGTCAGGAACTGGGACTCCTCTTCGCAAAACTGTCCCCAAGCTCATCCCATTCAGCATCACATGTTCATGTGGATATTCAGAAACTTTTCCCCAAATGTACACAACGGGGATTATTTTCATTGCAAATTGTTTGTAACAAAGCACATTAAAAAGCCAATGACATCAAGTGGACTATAAATAATCTCAGTTTAAAAGGCAAAAGGATCTAACTGAAATATTAATTTCTCCACATTAGAAATGAAATAAGAAATGAGGAAGATCACAAGCCATAGATACACAAACGGAGGCAACCATATAAAATTGCCCTTGGAAGAAACCTTTTTTTTTTTTAAATTTTTTTTTTAATTATTATTTGCTTTGGGTTTTGTTTTTAAAGCGAGCAAGAATAAGGATAAAAGGAAACTAATTCCCCACTAAAAGGGCCTCCTGTGGCCGGAGCGGGATGACCTGCTGGCTCCATAACCTCTGCCAGGGCAGGGGTGTGAGCACACACAGCCCCTCCAACCGGCTCCAGGCAACAACGGCAACACAGGGAAAACAAACCAAGATCCCAGTCCTTCCCCTGGTCTGTCTGAGGACACCACCTACACCTTAAATCCGTTGGCCAGGGTTGCGTTTCCCAAGCCCTGAGGGCAGAACACACCACCCCACAGTCACAACCCGGAACTCCCGCTCCGTGAGGAATTCCAACATTTTCCCCGGTTCAGAAGGCTAAAGATTCTCAAAAGATCTGAAAAATACTTAAAAAGATTTCGGTGAGACTGAATTTGTGCAAACATTTCATGAGAATATTTTAAGATTAGGCAGTGGCAGGCTGAAAATGGTAAAATTGCCCTATGGCAAAAAAAAAAAATATATAAGACAAAGCATATGGGAAACACGAAAAGGATCAATTAATTAATTAATTAAAATGAAACCTGAACCAATTAAACCATTTCAGCATCACCAAAGTGAAACACTTTAAGGTTATACCAACAGAGCTGAAAGTCAGGTGATGCGTCAGAACATGGTTTTGCTCAAAAATTATTATAATCAATAAAATCCCAATTCCAAATTTCATTTTTGTTCTGACTGGATTGTGGATTCCGAGCTGCTTGCACGTGTTTTGACCCCCTAAACCCAAGAAAATTGCTGCCATCCCGACCTCTTCTGCAAGGGTGGTGCAGGGAAACGGAAGAACATTACCGATTCTTACTGAAGGAAAGCCTAAAACGTGTATTTTCTCCAAAATTGGTGGCTTTGGCTTATTTCTCAGCAAAAAAAAAACGCCTTAAGGAGAGGTAAAGCAAAGCTATTGTTACCAAGACTTTCTTACTGTAAGAACCCATCCCACAGTGCATTTCCTGGTACGCTCTGAAATACCATAAATCATTCTGACAACGTGATACTTGTCAAAATAAAGGCAGAAAATACGCCTTGGAATAAAATATCCTCAATCATATTTATTTGTTTGCTCACTCGTGCCATTTGGCTTCTCTCAGTGGGTTTCCCAATCGTTAGGGTGAATTAGTGAGATTCTGCTGGAAAAACAGCCCCATGTGCATATTCACGGGCTCACACACACGGAATATCTGCCCATGGCACTGAACACTCAGGCAAGAGAACTGAAAATAATAAAGCTTGCAAAGGACACTTCGGTTTTCCTGCTTGTTTTGGGGTTTTTTTTATCCCCTTTTTCCAGCCTTTTTTTTTTTCCCCCCATCCCCCTCACCAAATATTTCACTAATGCTCGATGGTGGCTTGGTTTAAGGGAGTCCTGCCTGGAAAGCTCCTTCAGCTGCTCAGCCCAACAGCATAAATTTGATCTCGTAATTAGTATTCAGCTCAGCATCTTGGATAGAAACCAATGTTACAGCCAAGAGGTGGTTTAAATCACATAAATCATAGATCAATGACAGAACTCTAAGCACTGGATAGATTACAAAAGTAAGCTTTAGTTAAAAATAGATTAACCATTTCCCTGCAGGAATTCCTTCAAAAAAGCCCTGAATATAAAACAAATAAAATTAAATCTGATAATTTTTTTTTCCTAATGTATGCATATACTAGATGAATTGTTCCTTCCCTTGACAGTTACACACTGATTAAAGAAATGTGTTAACATGCTATTTCAATGGAAAATATTGTAAATTGTGGGGACTTTAATTTTTTTAATGAGCCTCTAATAGCCAAAAAGCAATGTTGTGTACAGATAGGTTTATAGCACATCACAGCAGCTAACAGCATACTTCTGCAGTCGCCTTTTTTGTAAAAAGGGTAAAAATCATTCCCCGAGCCAAGAAAAATGTTTTTGAGAAGTGTTTCTAAAGTATTTTGTGTTTTAAATTTTAGCTAATGAAGCTCCCAGTCCTAAGAAGCATCACGAGCCATCATTTATCCTGATTTAAGCACACATGGGGGTAATCAGCATCTTGAAGGATTGAGCCCCAAGATCCCCAAATTGTTAAAAGTTCAGGGGAAGAGAAAATACGGGGCTGAAGCTCTTCCCCCTGACTAAGGGATGAAGGAGGGTTTGGCTCCTGCAAGGAAATTCTCTGTTGGTGTGGACCAGCTACAACAAATTGGGGTGCACCGGAGGACACAGAGTGTGTCAGCCAGGAATCTGCTCTGCAACCTGAGAATCTAAATTAAAAATACAAATTTCAAGGATGTGCTTGCTCCTGTACATTGTGCTGTGATTGCCTCCCATGAGGTCACACATCATTCAAAAGAAGAAAAAAAGGGAGAAAAAAACCTAAAATCCCCCCCCAACTTTTCCGCATTGGAAGGACAATTTGCATGTCTGTTTTCTGAGCTGCAGAGTTGAAAGCCAGAAATGCCTGAGCAGCACCTCAGCCTCTCCTCAGGCCAGGGAAGGGCAGATTCCAAGCCATTGTGGCTGGAATAACGGGCTTGGATTCCTCCTGAGGACATACAGGGGCTGAGGCAGCTCCAGCCACAGCAAAGAGAGGAGAAGCAGCCTGAGCATCAGGTACAAATCCTGCCACCTCATCCACCCTTTCACGGCCTCCAAATCCACCTTCAAACTAGTGAGCAAATAATCAAAGTGAGAGAAATCCCGTATTGCCTATCCCTGGACTGACAAATTATGATCAAATGCAGACCTGAAAATACAGTGATTCACCCCAATAAAAAGTTGCACAATTCTTGAACTGGTAAATAACTGTTATAGCCACAATGCAATGGATTCGAACTTCCTGAACACCAACATCTGCTTGTGTATTGAACTTTCTACAGACGACAAAAACATGAGTATAATTACTGTTGCCATGTCTAGAATTTAAAAAAAAAAAGTAATACAGTTCCTAGAGATGCTCCCATTTGTTTTCAAACACTCCAGCTCCATCGAAAAGAACATCTTTAAACTTTTAGTGCTTAATGGAAATGACTACTTTCGATTTCCAAGGATTTTTTTTTCCCTGGCAGAAGAAATAAAACAGCGAGCTGCACGATGGCTATTTGAGGAACAACACTGAGATTTCCAAAGTGCCTCCCTGTGTGATAGAAGACTGCAATATATGCAATCAAGAGATAGATTCAAACAATAATAACTAGCAGAGGCTCCAGGCGTTGCAGAACGTGTCATTTACTTCAGACCCGTTCCTTGAAACATCAGCCCTGCGAGTAGTTTAGTGGAAAATAGATGGGACTGCTCCTGGAAGTACAGGCTGCTCGTACGGGGAAGTTTTCAAAGGCTCTGCATTTTCTAAAGTGCTGAAAAATTCATATCAAGTTTAGTAAAACTAGAGAAGAAAAAAAAAAAAGAAAAAAAAAAGGGAAGGGGAAAAAGGATCTCTTGTAAAACACCGAATTGTCAGAGAGATGTCAGGGTTAATTTTTAAAGGCATATTTCCCTCCAGCAACAATTCTCTTTAATTATTTCAATGTGAAACACATTATCAGACATGTTCCTTCCCTGTTCTCAGCTCCCTGACACAAGATAGGTACAAGATGTTAAATCTCTGCCGACGCTCACACACGTTGGCCGGGCAGCTCCTGCTGCACCTACAGCCTCCAGCTTCCTCTACCAAACTTTTGGGGCCACCTGCCCGTACTCACAACACCAAAAAACAGGGCAGGAGGTGGTTGAAGAAGATCCCCAGGATTTCAGAGGGTGGCCGTCGGCACACACGGGGGCACCAAGAGCTGCACGGAGCAGACACACTGGTTTAAAAGTTATAACCATAACACACGTGACAGTCTTCCAGCACGTTTGAGTGGGAAGTCATCCAGATTTGGGTTTGTTTTTGTTTTTTTTACTCAGAGGTCTAACAGTTGTGTAGAATAGATTGTACAGAACAGGCAAAGTCCAGTGAGGAAGCTCCTGGAGTGCCACAGCACAATGAGCTGCTGCAGGACACGGTCACGTCACACACTTCTTCAGGAATTTATGAGAAACACTTTATGTTCCTCCCAAGTGGTAAAGAACAGTGCCCAGAGACCCAAAGTAAAATATCAGCTTAAAATCACCAGTGACAGCAGTTTCACATTTAGATCTGGAGGAGAAACCTTGATCTAATGCATCGGTTCTGTCGCAAAGCACCAGGTTTGGTCGAGTCTTTCAGCTACTGAAGGAGCTTTGTGTTTTCCCACATAATTTCCAACTTGACAGATGTGTATTCAGGAGTCACATCAATCTATTCAACCCTTGTTTTGGTGCAAGGAAAGTCTATAATCCTTTTCTAGAGCAGGAAGAGGCTTCAGACCAGCTCTACCAGATCGGCTGTACCCTAATGGACTTTTTCATACCACCCCCAGTAAAACTCACCATACAGCCAGTCGCGAGATTAAAAGCTTTTTAAGTTGCTATCTTGGGAAATTTCTTTCAAGGAAATTACTACAAAGCCTTGTTTTAGTGTGTTCCCCTACTGTGAGTCCTACTGTGTTTTTTTAATAAGGAAAACTATCCATCCATGGAGGTGTATCCTGTTCTCCATGCTTGAGTGTCTAACAGCAGGCACATACAGTAGACACTCTGATGTTTTGCCTCTTTAATTTTCACTCCATAATGTTGGTGCCTGGTTTTCCTGACTGCACCTTTCAGAGCAGTTTAATTATGGGCGTGCACAGAATTTCGAGAGGGGATTTTCAGCGATAATATTCAGATGTTAGGGACAAGTTTAATACATAAAGATAGTCAGAATTCTTTCTTTTAACCATAAAATAAAACCCTGCTATGCTTTTATCGCAGGATGGGAAGCGAGATAATATTACCAAGAGAAAAAAAAATACAAATACTTCAAGGCTAAAACAGAAAGGGGCATAGAGATGCTTCATTTAGTCTTTAAAGGATGCTTCATATAGATATAGAGACGCTTCGTGCAGATATAGAGATGCTTCGTATAGATATGGAGATGTTTCATACAGATATAAACATGCTTCATTTTGGTCTTTAAGAAGACAACCTTATGCTAAACATGAAAGTATGGCAGATCTATCATTGCTTTCAAGCACATAGGACCCAGCCAGAGGTTTCCACACCCAAACTCCCACCCAAATGAAAACAGCTCACGCCACTGAATTTATTAGCCCAGGGATTTTACCACAGATTTTGAGACATATTGTTAAATCAAGCCAAGCAGCTCCCTGATAAAAGGTTACACTACCACTCAGACATCAGGCTTGAATTGTGGGGGTTTTTTTCCCCAATAACAGGCCAGGTAGTGGGTTATAAACGAGCCCTGCTCGATTGACTGCAGACAGGGTATGAAAATTGATTCAGTGGAGCACCACCAGCCCTCGCCAGCTGAGTATCTGTCCCTCTAATCACAACTAAAAAGGTTTTCCTAGTCAATTAAAGGCTCCAAGCCTTTACTCACTCACACAAAATCCCTGCTAACAATGCATTCATTTAAATCTTAACAAACTGAGCACAAGCCCTGCCTGGTGCCACAGTCGGTGCTGGAGATTGAAATCCCCGCTCCCGCCATCCGGAGGCACCAGCCCTTCCACACTGTCTCACGTGGCCCAGGATAATCCCCGAGTCCCCTCCGATCCTGACACGCTTCTGGAGGACCTGACAGAAAAATTAGCACATTCATTATTTTCTGCTAACAGGAGTATGAGCCCCACGAAGAAAACATGTACCTGTGCTGACAGAGTGGGAGTGCTTTAATTTCCAAATTACATACATAAATAAATCAAACCATAGCACCTGATAAATGAAAGATTATGAAAATAGTAATATCCTGCAAAATCTTGAAAGGCATCATAATTCCTCCAACAATTATCTTCTGTCATATTTGCGAGTAGCCCGTGTAGTTCAAGAAGAGAAAATACAAATGTGCTCCTTTAAAATTCATGAAACCACTCATTCTGTCATAAAAGCAGGCATCTTTCATGGCTACTTATTTCACACAGTCTCATAACTAATACTGACAGATACTTGGAATGCAAAAAGAAAAAAAAAAAAAAAAAAGGGAGCACCGGACAAAGAACACGAGCGCTGCTCAATTCTTACATTTTAATGCTTAGAATAGAAAATAAAATCATATATTATATAGCGCTGACGAATTTCTGCTGTAATTAAATCAAAATTTGTAGATAAAAATGAGATTGTACAAAGACTGGTGGTATAGTGCTCCCAGGATTGGGCTGTGCTGCATCCATGACAACAGGATGGAAGGTTGCTTTTAATACTATTATCTTACATACCCACAGCTGAATGCTAATGCAGCTATACCGAGGAAATCAAGTTTCAGATCTGTAGCCACTGAACTTACAGCCACTAGGCAGGGAGTTTAAAAGCCAGGCTAGCACACAAAGACTAATATTATAGCTCTGTCAACTCCCCAAAGGTCAGCTATCTCAAAAGGCATACACAAATATTAATTGTCAGGTAGTTCTGTACCAGAGACCAGAACTGAGGCAGAAATCAGGTTTCGTGGCCATAATTTTCTTCCAATTTTATTTATAAAATGGAGGTGAGGAAGGAAGCAGAGATTAACTCAGTTCATGTTCTGTGCACTGACAGAGGGTGACGTGGTTCCTTACGAGCAGTGTGTCAGGACGAGGTTTGCCTGTTTTCCTCAATGAAGGAGACAGAAAATGTGTGGGAAAGCAGCTGGGAAGCCTTGTTTTCCAGTGGATACCAACAGTCCAATTGGCCCAACCCCTTGTGTAGTGCACTCTCCATCCCTGGAAGAGTTCAGGGTCAGGCTGGATGGGGCTTGGAGCACCCTGGGCTAGCAGAAGGTGTCCCTGCCCACGGCAAGGGGTGGGACTGGATGAGCTTTAAGGTCCCTTCCAACCTAAACCATTCTGTGATTCAAAGATTCTGTCCTGGCTGGGGGACAGACAGATCCCTCAGTCCCAGCCTGTCCTGTGCCCACACAAGGATCCTCTGCTCTCCCACAGGCAACCCCCTATCTGCCCAAGCTCCTTCTACAGACATCACCTCCAACTTCCCAGTCCACAAAAAGTACTGATCTAGTTGGGGGCAACAAGATAAGTGTTTCCCAAATTACAGAACTCTGAGCTGCCCTGTGCAGTCAGTGCATCCTTCCTCCTCAGGGCCAACAAAATCCAAAGGGTTCAGCAAGTCCCCAGGGTGAAGAAGCCTCTCCAAGCCTTGTTCTGCCCGAAGTGATATCGTGTGACTGGCACCTCTGATCCAACTTTCCAAAGGGGAAAACAGCCTCACCAACACTTTTAGCCTCTTCTTAGCGCTCTGAGAATTTTCAGACATCTTACACTATTTTTATTCTCCAACCCTCTACTCTTCAAGGTGGAGAGCTCCAAACTATTTGAGCTGCCGACTACTCTCCTGCAATAGCCTGTAACCTGTAGTTACCCAAATCCGACTTATTTATAAACCATTGGCTCATGTGCTGTCATAACCGGAATAATTCATTTTTAGGAGCAGTATAAAGAAATTCTGGCTCTCTGGTGCTCTGGCTCTATCTCACATAGTCAAGCGTGTGGACATTCTGGCACATTTGTACCCCGTTTTTGTTCTTCTTTTTCTGAATGCATTCTTAAGGTTGCTATACGTGAAATGAAGATGGTAAAATAAATTATATGGAAATAAATCTAATAAAATATAGATACTAAAGTAAACTGAACCAACTCAACTAAAATAATAAGAAGGGGGACTTGTGGTGAAGGTTTCTCAAGCCTATCAGGACTGGCAGATCAAGCCATCTCCCACGGAAGTGAGGATTCACTACAAACCACTGCAGAAGTGTAGTTCCTGGGGAGGGGTTTTCCCCCCTGTATAAAGAAGCCTTTCTCCACAAAAACATGATGTCAGTGAAGCAGCAAAAAGATGCTTCATGAAAGAAAAAAAAGGGGGCAACAACGTTCACAGCAATGAAAACTTTGGCCTCTAAGTGGCAGAATGTCAAAAAAAAGTTGTAGCATTTTATGATATTATAATTGAAAAAAAGTGTTACTTTTGTTAGTGGAAGTGTATTTAAGAAAAGCCCCACATGTGGATATAATAGAAAATTAATCCTCAGAGCTCAGAAAGTCCCTGAGGATGCAGAATCCATCATGAAGTTACCTCCTGTCCCAGATTTTCCTGTTGCTTGCCTCTGCTGACAACAGTTGTCTTTTCATTAGAGTATTTGATATCAATTTACTCAGACACCAGGGGCAGAAAAGGATTTCACTTTCTTCATCTGAAAGACACTGATCCACAGAATTAGTACTTTGAACAGATGCCAGAGTAAAATAGTGACACGTTCTCTAAACCAAGAACCACAGGTGGGCACAGCAAGTTGCCCAAAGCCTCTCGGGGCTGCCCAGGTGGCCACAGCACTCCCGAATTTCTGATGATTCTGGGATGGACAACATTCCTGATTGCAAAGGTGTCTCCTTCCAGCTCTTGCTGTGGATCACGTTTTGAAACCAATCCCATAAAAGAATGTCCCTGATGTCAACGCCCTCGTCCAGATAACCACAGAACGATGGGTAAGTTGGAAGGGACTACTGGTGGGAGCATTTGGTCCAACCTCCCTGCACAAGCAAGGTCTTCCTAGAGCTCATGGCACAGGATTGTGTCCGGATGGTTCTGGAATGCCCGTCCTTCTGCAGCAGAGAGGGCAGGGAGTGGCTGCTCTCAGCGCATCTGCAGGTTAAAATCCCTCGGAAGAGGTTTGCCTCCGTTTTGGCGCGTATTGAGCATTCAATTAACTTTAGATGGTACAACAAACAACCTCAGGAAGGGTGTCTACCTCCCCTCATTTGACCAAATTTGCCTTCTCCTCCTCGCTGCTTCCAGTGTTTCAAGAACCAGTGGTACAGAACACCAGAAGTGATGGCCCAGCTGGCAGAAGGTTATCAGGGACATTATTCCCAGATGACTGGGCACCTGGTGAAACCTGTGCTTCACCCCAAAGACAGTGGGAAACTTTGCCCACATCGTGTTTTCAAAGCCTTTGGCTCCTTTCTTTTTTCAAACCTTGCTTATATCGAAGGTTTACCACAGAAACCCTTAGAAAAAAAAATGAACTGGCCCGAAATGACTTGCTCTGCCCCAGCATGGGGTGAGATCTGGGTGCTCAGGTGAGAGCCCAGTGGCCTAGTGGGAGCCCTGGCAGGGGAACAGCCCTGTCTGAGGTGTGGAGCCATGCTCCTCACCGCGCCTTGTGCTGGAGCAAGGAGCTGACTCTGCAAGTGAAGCCCAACTGGACCTGCAGCAAGCAGAGCTTGTGCTTTGTTACAGCCAGAAGCAACCTAAACTGGATATCTAAAATTAGACAGCAGGAATTTTCTCCAAAGCATCACTGCATCTTGGTGGAAGAGTGGAAAATGGAGATGGAAACCTGAGAGCAGCAGAAACAAACCCTCTGTTTGTCAGCAGGACACTTGTGCCACAGGCACAGGAGCCTCTGTACTCAGCACATCCCTGACCTGCAGTGATCCCTCACACACAGCAAAGGTCTGCCAGGGTTTGGACTCAACAAGGCTCCTAATAAGGTATAAAAACATGTTACTTTTTTTCAGAAGGCTTGGGGATCAAACTGAGGCAAGCAATTTATTCCAGCAGAAACCCAGACATCACCTCAGAATACTCACAAAGAAGGTTTCTCTCCAAAAACAGAGAGCAAAAGGAAATGCAAAAGCATCAGTTGTGGCTGTTCCTCCACCATATTTTATTATATTCCTTTGAGGCTCAAATGAGGTTCCTCACCCTGAACTCCCCCTTTTAGGGCAGGTGTGCTGGTAATTAGGCAGAAGATGTGAAAACCAGCCCCAAAACTGCGAGTCAGTGAGCAGAGCTTCCCCTCAGCTCAGCTACTGCACTGCCTTCAGCTCAGCTTCAGCAGAGACCCCACTTTCTGCCCTCAGACCCCACTTTCTGCCCACAGGGAAACTCTACAGCTATCCCACAGTCATTTACCAACATGGAAAACTCCCAAACCCATGAATCCACCCACATTCCCACAAGAATGTCTTGTCCCCACAGGCAGCCCTGATGGGGGATGAGCTCCACGGGCAGGACAGGGAGTCATGATCCCAGTTGTCCTCCCACCCCGTGGGCACAGGATGCTTCCTGGGACGATCCAAGGGTGCAGGACTCAATCCACTCCCAGCCCCCATTATTTTGACCACCAGCCCAGGCAGGGAAAATGTACAATTCCATGTGCTCAGACACCACACTTGGGAGATATTTCAGTCCCAATTTCTTCCACTGAACATTAGATTTGGTTGTTTTCCCAGTCAACTCTACTTTTTTGGAAAAAAACCAAACCAAAACAAAACACTGAAGAAATTCAGCCACTTTTAAAAAGAAAACTTGAAAGAAAATCATGAGTTCTGTTTTGGAACCTGATCCAAATGGCTGGAATAAAAATGCTCTAACCAACTTAATATTTCCTGTACTTGAAAAATTTGGGTATTCAGTCTATATAATAGACTGAATATTTTTATTGGATGTTTTAAAAATAGAGATATGATTTGGCTATGATTCTTCAGTATTTATTTCAGCGAAATTCTGAGGTCATGTTGTTTGTGAAGGAAAAAAAAATAAATCTAGAATGGCTTGGTTTGGAAAGGACATTAAAGCTCATCCAGTTTCAACTTCTCTGCCATGGGCAGGGACACCTTCCACCAAACCAGGTGGAAAAATCATATTCTCTAAATCCAATAGTTTTCCAGTTGTCAGGAAGTAACTCTGCCTTCACCTCAGGTATTCAGTTTTCATTTTAAACTATCTCTCTCCCATTTTATTCTTCTTTTTCTTAACCAGATGCTCCTGTTTGGCTGAAGACACACCAAAAACTATTTGGATTTCTATAGGTGGGACAGAACTTGTAGAGGATGGGGGAGTTACAGGTGAGAGAAGCAGCTGCTTAGGCTGATGCTGAGCACTGTCAAAAATGCCCTCCACAAACACAACATGGGCACTGTTACAGATCATAAAATCACAGTCAAACCCTGTGGACAGGAACATCCTGGAGTTTCTCGTCTGGCCGTGTCTGCAGAGCCAGTCACTTGTTGCTGGGAGGTTCTGCACTCCAAGCAGTGGATCCCAACCTTCCCCACCGTGTTTCTCTTCCCTTTCCCGGAGGAGAACTCGGCTCAACCTCCACCCAACAACTTTGCTTTCCCATTTTTGACCAATTTTTACCAATAATTCCCTGACAGGCTTTTTCTCAGCAGTGCTTGATGGGCTTTCCCTCCTCCTCCTCCTCCTCCTCCTCTTCCCTGGCAAACAGCCCATCTGGCATCCACGTGGCAGCGTTTGCTGTGTGGGATCTGCTGGAAAAGTGCCACATTTCCAGTAGCAATCACCGGCCACACCAGCACAACACCCAGGGAAATGACTTCCAGACTATTTATCTTTTTCCCCCCGAGGTGTGGAGCATCTCATGTGTATAAAAACGCACTTTTCTTTTTTTTTTCTTTTTTTTAACTGCAGCTCACGATGGTGAGACCCAAACAGGGGGCTGCAGGAATGACTTCTCTTTAAGCCACACGTTGCTCTCTGAAGGCTCAAGGCCTTGCCCGAGCTCAGCTCTAACTCCATCATTCAAGGCTGGTCTAAAGGGCCGGGAGATCACAGTTGCTACACCAAGTTACCTCAGTTAAGAACTGTTCGGGTTCAATCCCCACCCTTTAGGATCCTCTGCTTTATGGGCGGGAGGGAACTTTGAAAACACTCTTGGAAGGAAAAAAAAAAATAAAAAAATGCATTGCTCACATTTTTTAAAAGTGGCCTCGGGCTGTTATGAGTTACATAAAGTTGCTCCCGTTCCTGTTGTAGTTACAGCAAAGTTATCTGAGGTGAATGGCACAAAGAGACGGCTCCCAGCTTGGAAAAGGTCCCAGCTGGGGCCTTTTCATGTAAGGAAAATCAGAATATAACCAACAGCCCGCAAATTAAGACGTGACTCCAAAATTTCACTGGGATCACGAAGATTATTCTAATATTTTTACAACAAATATACAAACCATCTATAGTTAAAAACAGAATAATAACTTGTAGATTAACAGAGTGTGAAAAAATCCCCTTCTTGTTTCCAGTAGTTGCAATCATGGACTTAATTTAACCTGACACTTGAGTAATAATGGGAATATTTAGCTTTTCTGAGTATTTATTCCCAAAACTCATGACTTCTAGAAATCCTTCAAAATCCATCACTTCAGAAAGAGAAGTTAAAATGGGAGATATTCTGGGGAAAATTACTCCCTTTCCTTAACATTCTTCTTCCCCCCACACACACATTCCCAATTTCCCACACACATTTTTAAGGCGCTGCAAAGCAACTTTTCAGGAGCTAAATCTACAAAGAGAAACTGAAAAGAAAGGATATTTTAAAACAATCAAGACAAAAATAAAAGCCATCCCTAACCGAACACAATGGCAAAAAAGTTGGACATCTTTCGTGTCTTTTATGAGCCAGAGAGAGAGGAATGATTAAAAATGTACCCAGAGCTCTGAATGCCATTTTACTGTCATTTCCTTTGATTAACCTTCACCTGACCTCAATCCCTGAGGCAATTCCAGCTTCTTTTTGTTCTTCCATTGAAATTCTTCGGTACACCAGGTGAGTACATCCCTCACTGCAGAGCAGGTTGGTTTTGGGGAGGATTTCACCAAAAATGCTGATTTTTTTCTGGAGAATCATTTACAAAAACCTTAACAGGGATGATAACAGGTCACATCTTCTCCAAACCTGGGATTTTTTTTTTTTTTACAATCCCTGTAAAATCATCTCATTATTATTTTTTTCTATTTTTTTTCAGGACCTTGGTCCAGTTGGCTGGTACAGAATTACCAACCCCATCAGTTCTCACCAGCATCTCTCTGCATCTGGAATATCTACTTCCACATCATGTATAAGTGTAACATGCCCACTGGAACGGGGGGGTTGAGGGGGGAAAGCCAGCATGAATAAAAACTTGAAAAGTAGATTATAAACTCTTGGCAGAAGGAATAGATCCACCCTTCAATATTTGCACAAAAATCCTAAAGAGCAGTTCTTTCTTATTTTAAAACTCACTATTTTTCAACGAGTCTCATGATCTTGGGGGTTGAGTAGAAATCATGGAATGCTGCATATATAGACTCTGTTCTTCAAAATTTAATGGGATAATTCAAAAGAGGACAAACTGGGATAGGGCAAAAAAATGGACTTGATGATCTTAAAGGCCTTTTTCAACCTCATTGTTTCTATGATTCTAATTAGAAAAATCATAGATCTGCCAAAATGATGAGTTCTGACCTATTTACTTCATCAGAGACTGATATAAGGGATGAGTCAACCCTCACCCATAGGAACTGACGTGGTGCTGAGGTTCTGATGGCACATTTTAAATCTGTCAGTGAAAGGTACAACAGGTTGAACAGTCAAATTAGGACTAGAACCCAGGGGCACAGTTCCAGCCCTTAGGAACCACCACGACTACTGCACCAGCTCACATTGGGATGAAGAGATGCTTCATCACACGTGGCCTTTGTTATCATTCCAAAGCACATTCTATCCCATAAGCAGAAGTTGTCAGCCCAATGTTTGATGATCTGCCTGGATTCATATCTCAGTTCCATATTATTCACCCTAAATGAATTTTCAGGATTAAATAAATAAATAAATCAAAGGTCCCAGGCACCAACATTTCTTTCAAACTGCCATCCCTACAAAGTTTAGTTAAGATCAACTGTGATTTTAATAGGCATGGATCATTTTGAAAAGCTTTATTTCTACTGGTCTTCCTAATTTCCATTTTCTTGCTATCTGTCCACGAAAAAAAAAAAAAGCTGAGGTCAAACACAGACCTGTTGGGTTTCAAAATGACAAAATAAATTCCCCTGGTAATTTCCAAATTCTACCGTTGCAAGGAGGCGATTTGTTAACTCTGATCCTCTCCTGGCAGGAATTTTATTCTCCACAAATTGGCCTTCCCTGGGAACACAAAGGAGTTACAACAGAAGTCCTGCCGATCTCAGTCATGAACCTTTTCCGGTCTTAAATATTTCATAATATTCATAACACAATTAATAGACTCTGAAAACTGAGCTCCTTTCAACTGTGCTTGCCCAAGCTCTGCTTCATTGCATTTCTAGACAAAGCCAGCTCTGGGTTGTCTAATCCAGGACATCCTGCCCAGTTTTCCATCCCAGCATCTCCACGGAGTTCTCCAGTGAAGTGTCCAGCTCCTGAGTGACAGATGCCCTCACCTGATAGAGCTCAGTGCTGAAAAAGGGGGAACAAAAGGCTCGGGAAGCGCCTCGGGGAGTGAGGTCGGGTGGAGGTTAATCGAAGGAAATGACAGTTTGATGGTATGCACGGCCCTGGAGATTACACATGTTATTTTGTTGGGAAATATTTAACTGGTTTACCTCTATTTAGGAGGAAAAATAAAGTGGATATATGAAAAAAAAACGCAGGAGAAGTCACAGATGCCTCTTTAGGCCAGGTAGCCTGGCATGGGCAGGATACAAGGAAAGCCAAGGGATGCCAATTCTTCAGGTGGTTTCAACACATTATAAACATTTATGAAACATTTATGAAACATTTATAAAATGTTATAAAACATGTCACTATCATAAAACACAGCACAGTAGCTGGGGAGGTCAGGAAACTCAATAAACCTCTCATTTCCCTTGCTCCTATATTTACCCCCAATATTTACTAGTGTTCTCCTTAAGTGGGTGCTGGAGCTAAGAAGGAAAAATTCCAGCTGGAAAATGCTGTAGAAGTGTCAGAAGCTCATTTGTGTCTTGTAATGAACTTGGCTTGGCCACATTCCTGCCTCGTTTGCATTTCCTTTCCAACCATTTTCATGCACTCGGAATTTTACTTTCAAGAGTCCTTTCAAAAACTGATTTTAAGCTCGGCTTGCACGTGGAAAGGGCTTTTTAAACACTCTCCTCAAATATTTAATCATGAAATTTATTCTGCTGTTTGTCCTCAATTAATTGGGGAATTAAACCAATACCACATGGCTGATCAATCACAAATACGTAACACACCCTGAATTCTGATTCCTACTTTTGATTTTTAAAAAAAAAACCCAAACCCAACCAGTCCCAATAGAAAAATTTTGACAACTATCTTTCTTTTTTTTTTTTTTCATTCTTCCTACAGAATAAAAGGCGAAAATTCACGGAATGAATTATTAATTATGAGTTATTCATCCAGCGCCACTAAAAACTGATCTGTTTCTCTTTTTTTTTAATTTTTTTTTTTTTTTAAGCATCAGAAAGATCTTTCGAATAGAGGTGGCAATAATGAAATATGGCAGCAGATCTTGAAACGTGCCCTTCCCCAGGCTGCGGCTACGGAAAAGGTTACGGTCCCACAGTTATTAATCCCCCATCACACTGACAATTGATTTTGAACACAGTCTGTTGGAGTCTTTATAATGCAAGATCATAAATGTTCAAAACTAATTTATTGCTCTTTGTTCCACCTGGCAAAAATCCACTGTCGGGTTTGAGTTTGTGTTGACGCGAAGACACTGAGGAGGGTTTAAGTCGTGGGTTTACCCGTGTTTGTAAATTTGTTTGCGATATTTGCGGGGGGCTGGAAACATCCACAGAGGGTTTAGAAGCATCCAGAGAGGGCTTAGAAACATTCATAAAGGAGTTAGAAATGTTCACAAAGGAGCAAAATAAAAAGGGAGAGGTTATGCTGCCATTAATCAAGAGGAAGTATTTGCACAAATAGCCGTATATTTTAAATTTGATGGGGAAAAGTCCCTACTTGTATTTATCGGTATTGACATTTTTGGTTTGCACCCAGTTCCCTGGTCTCTCTCCTTTTTTCATGAGGAAAAAATGTTCTGGGGTTTTTTTGGGTTTTTTTTTGGTTTTTTTTTCCTAATTAGTCATTTCAAAGCCTGAACCAACTCCATTCATCTTGAAAATTCCTCAACTTACCTTTTTTTGCCCCCGCTCCGCCCATGCCAGGGAAGTGCCAACCCCCAAAGAGGGACAAATCAGAAAAAGAGGGAAGGGCAAAAAAGGGAGAGAAGGATCCCCTTTGCACTGACATAACACACTCGTTTGTAAAGATAAAGGGGGTTTTAAGCATCAAATAGAATATTTTACAGGGAAGCTTATTTTGAGGATAAAAATCCTGTCCCTTAGACCAAGCATTCCATAAGGGATGAATTACAAGGTTTCCAAAGCCCTACTGGAGGAGGGAACTGAAACCCCCAAAAATAGAGAAGAAAAACAGCGGAGCATTTCCACATCAAAAATACGCCAATCCCAAAGTCTGCTTCCCAGGCTCCAAAGGATCTTTTTCTCGGTAGAAAGACAAACTTGTAAAATGACCATTCTTTTCAAAAATAACCACAGAATGCTTCTTTAATAGCACTTTTCACTCTTACGTATTTTACAGTCCAAGAATATAATCTTCGGCCTTCCATTATCTAGAGCCAGAATCATTTCATTGTCCTGGCAAGTTTATTCCTGTTGAATTCTTATTTTTACCCCCGATGAGGAACTAGGAGAGCTGTGTGACTGAATGCTGGAGCTGCTGCATTCATGACTTGTAGGCATCTGTACAATACTGAAATTAATTTCCAGTATAAAACAGTTAACAGAATAACCCCAGATAAAGGCAAGTATAATATTAATTTCATTCTTTTTGTTGGCAATGTTGTAAAGTCCATTGCTCAAGTAAAGAGCACTTTGCTGAGCCGGATACAAATTAATTTTACCATTCTTCTTCAAATAGGAATTTTAAAAGTCAACTAAAGGCTACAACAGCTTTGAAACATTTCGGTGATTGTTTTAATTACCTCTCATACAGCTGTGAGACACTGCAAAGGGAGGGCTGGAGAGGGAAGGGGGAACAACACCTGGCATGTTACCAATTGTTTTTGTCACATAAAGAAGAAAAAATAGTTTCCAAACCCTCAGACCAACAAAAAGCTCAGCAAAGTCAACACAGATTGGGTTTTTTTTGTCAGTATATTAATGTTGTGATTTTATCCTGGACTATGTGCTCTTATTCTGTCAATAACTACTCTCACTCTTAAATAAAACCACCAAATCTCCAAACATTAAATAGACGAATTCTGACAGCTTTAAAGCTTGTTTATCAACCCCAAGTTGATGCACACACTGCAATAAGTAGCTAAAGGCACACGTGGGGCTTCTTTGTAGGGTTTGCTCTATAGCAAAAAAAAAAAAAAACAACCAACAACTCTCTTCTCTTTTACCACAGCTACACCAAAAAAAAAGCCTATTTTGTTCATTTCAACCCTTAATAAGATTGGAAACTAAAGGCTGCTGGGACTTGGGCTGGCCTTTGACACCCCGGCTTCCAGCACCTGAGGAATCAGCGAGCGCTGGGGTGAGGAAAGCCCCCTGAAAGGGGCAGTTGTCATCCCCACCCTGCATCTGCTGGAATCAACAACAACAACAGAAATGAGAAAGGAAACGGGGTGTCAGGAGTCAGGGCAGCACGTCTGATTCGCACATGTGTCAGTAAAGATAGAAGGAATCGCTGAATTAAATTAAATCAAAGCAAACCTGCTAATTAAAACAGCTAAAATTATGTTTGTGAAGATGTGTGACTGGTTTCCTGCTTATCTGCAAATAAGCCTCCCCATAATATAAACATGTTTCTATCTCCACTTCATTTATAATAAGTCTTTAGGCAGATTGTAATTAGTATTTTGAGTTTCTAATGGATCTATTGTGTTACTGGAGCAATATTTTTTCCTGACCATCAAAATACTGATTATTTCTGCTTCACTCTCAAGGGTTCTCACCTGTTCTTCTCATGCTGGTCAAAGTCTTGTATCCAATTTATCTGAATCAAATTGTTTGGGTATGTGTCTGAATACCATCATCTTCACAACATATTGCTTGCAGTTAATCACATTGTATTCAACTCCACCTACAAGCCAAATCAGAAATTATTACCAGTTTTGCTTGGATTTGTCCTGTAGCTTGATTTTCATTCAACATTTAAAGAACGGTCATGATGGGAAACTAAAAAAAAAAAAAATGGACTCAAACAGAAGTTTTGAGTGGAAAAAAAAAATATATTATTTACAAAAATCAACTTCTTGTTCCTGTTTTACCTATTCCCAAGTTCACAGTGCATAATTTTACACAAACCCAATTACATAGCTCAGTGATTTACTGGCAAAGCTGGCCAGGAGAAAATTATCTGGCTTTAGCTAATGTGTGTGCCTATTTACAGTCAAAACAAATCCACAGAAAACTGCAAAATGGACACAAAGAAAAAAAAAAATTAGTCAAGGCAGAAATGCACCAGAGGTTTTCAAGCTGAAAAAAGTTCACGTTATTTTACAATTTCACTGGGTAAGCAACAAAGTGTGGCTACGAGATCCAGCCTTTCAGATCATGCACTATTTATTTATTCCAGGATTTAACTTTAAGCACATCTGGGGTTTCGTTGGCTTGGAAAATGTGATGTTTTCTTTTTTGCCCTTTTCCATAATTTTTTTAAGGATTAGTTTGCACAGTTAATGGTTGTGTGGACTGGCTTCAACAGGATTACTCAGCTGTTTGGTTACCCATGGTTGGAGCAGGTTTTTTACTTACAGGGTTACCAAAGCATCAGCCCACAGTTACAAACGGGGCGTGCTCAGATATTGGTGTCTTGGAGATGAAAATAACGCTGCAATAACAGCAGTGTGTTATTTATGCTGACAAATCCTGCTTTTTTGTTGTTGTTGAAACATTCCTGACCCAACAAAGAAAGCACCAGGTGGGGGGGGAAGAGGGGGAAGTATAGGATTTTTTTAATTTGTATCAAGTGAAAAAGTCAAAGGTGAAATATCAAAAGTGAAAAGTCAAAAACATAAATCAAACCTTTAGGATATTTAATTGCGTGACAGATAATTTCAGATTATTGTATATCTTTTCCCCGGAATGACCACTCGGCACAATCCAGGGGGGTTGTTAGATGTGGCCCAGAGTTCATTTACTCACCTCCAAGCAACAACTTCCTAAAAATACAGCAGATTGCAAATATGTTAAACCCCAAATTCACCGTAATTGCATGTGCCAGCGCTAAGTCCTGCATCAATAAGAATCCCCACTGATGTCAGCAGGACTTGTGACAACACAACATTTCCCTCCCTCAGTTCGGCTCTAAAACTGGATCCTCGGTGGGTATATTTGAATTATGTGGATTACAGATGATTAAACAGATTTGGATTAAATCCCAGCACCGGGCTGTCTCGTGGTGAACACACTGTCAGGACCACACTGAGGAGCAGTGATCAAGGTGACCTTCCAGACTTTTGCAACCCAGAGCAAACTCTGAGCAACTCCAGCGGAGGGGGATCCTTTTCAGCCCCGCAAAGATCAGGCTGCCAGATGTCAGGAGTTAAAATGCCACTTCCCTGACAAACTGTTCTCCTGCCTTAAAACCATGGCTCAGGTGACAAAGAGCAATCTTTCTTGCACAAGAAAGCCAGTCTCAGCTCAACCCCTTGAGCCGAGATCAGGATGGAAAACACGGCTGGTTGAGCCTTGTCTTAACGTGCAAGAAAATTCAAGTGAAGGAGAACAACACCTAAATAAAGAAATCCATTGAATCGCCACCAAATCCCAGCTCACCCTCCATTGCATCACTGCATTATCTCACCTAATTTTTTTAAAATATCTCTATGAAACCTTATTTTTTATTACTATTATTAGTCTTCATTTCACTCAAAAACACAGTCTATAATCTCTTACATAAATGCGCATTTGGGCTAACCATAAATGAGGGAAACTAATTTCTTCCTCACTGGACAGTACAGCTGAGAATAGAGTTCAGTGAAACAACTCTACAATAACTTCCAGCTGAAGTTTAACTCCAAATGCCTCACACAATTCCAGGATTCTGGAATTCGTTGGTTCTTCAACAGCCTCAGAGGATCTGCCTCGTGGATGCTGACACAAGTCCTCATATTTAACAAGGGTCACATTTAGCAAAAATGGCCAGAGAGGTCGTGCTGAGGGAGGAAGGAAAAAGACCTAAAGCATGTAAAAGGCGGGGGAAAAAAGACCCAGGTTGCCAAAGTCTGAGGGTTTGGCAGAGGAGCAGAGATAACCTAATCAGCAGCACAGCTTCCCTGCACCGAGGCTCTCTGAGTGCCGTGCACAGCCCCGTGTCTCTCTCCTTTGGATTAAGCAGCCCAGAAGTTCCTGGATCCATAGATAACACTGAAGAGGGAAAAAAAGGAGAAAAAGGGAAAGTGATGGGAATACTTTTCTGGAGTTTACTTCAAGTTCTGCTCAAAAAGGTTTTTTAGCCCAAGATACCACATAAAAATTTCCAAAGGCTTGCTGGAGGTGGGAAGCTGTTACATAATCCATTAACACTCCTAATGGCTTGTGCTGCAATCTCTCTCACATGGACACTGCAGCAAACTTTGTGCTCTGAGCCTCTGGGTTCACACCTGCCTTGAAGGGCTTGGCCTGTGTAGGCAAGTTGTGGTGAAGCCACAGGTCTGGAAACTTCCTCCCCTTTAACA
This sequence comes from Oxyruncus cristatus, assembly GCA_013399855.1. NCBI lineage: Eukaryota > Metazoa > Chordata > Aves > Passeriformes > Cotingidae > Oxyruncus > Oxyruncus cristatus. Next base: position 121,725 of record VXAY01004763.1, read on the forward strand.
TCCCTCCTCTAAAGGAGCCCCCACCCCATCCTCTCCTCCACCAAGGACATTTTTAGTAAGATTGCTGTGCAGCTAATTACATTACCATGGCATCCGAGTACCACACAGTCACGAGACCTACTTCTTTTAACAGCCCTTGGGTTTGTGGAGAGGAGCTAATAGGGAAACATCCTTATATTTGGAGAGCTGAGGCACAAGGTCAATGCATTCGCCCAACATCCCTGCAGAGGAGGCTCTGGGCAGGAAATTACTCACTGTGGAGTAGCTGCCAGAGTGGACTGGGTGCCAAAGCAGCTGCATGGCCACCAATTCAACCAACCACCGTGCCCTCAGAGCTGCTCTCAGGAGACAGTGCTGGGATTCCAAGAGGAAACCTTGAGCAAATAGAGCCAAATACCTGCTCACCACCTGCACTCTGCAGCCTCCAGCTACGCCACCAGCCCTCACAACAGCACCAGATTCAGCTGGTGGCCCCCGAGTCCTTCTTGCGGACCCTGGTGGTTCTTCTGCAAAGGCAGTGAGGTGTTGGGGCAGCCTGTCCCCGGGCAGAGCTCACCCTGCAGATGGGAGAGGTGCAGGGGCCCACACTGAGCACCACAGACCACAGGTCTGTTGGCTCTGCACAAACTCTGTGGCAAAGGGAACCTGCATCTTTATCAGGGCCACCTTCCCCAGCCCCCTTGTCCAGTCTTGGGGCTGTGCTGCCCTGGGTATAATTCCGATGGTGTTCCCTGACTCTGAGTTTCCTACAGACGAAGGTCTGAAATGAGACACTCCCATGTGTCCTGACTCCTGTGACCTTGTCTGGAACTTGACTTATCTGAGACAGCTCCTCTGATCCCTTTCAGCTCCTCCAGAGCAGGGCACTGACTTGAGAAGCTGTTTTCCCCACACTATTCCTCTACGTGGATCCGAATTGCTCTTTATATCTAATTTCTCTCACCAATTTCCTTCAGCTGGTTCCATTTGCTTCCTCTAACAGCCTCTCGAGTTACTCCTGTGATACTGGAAGAGTTTGCTCATGACTTGCTGCAGCCTGCTGTTTATCTGCCTATCACTGCTATTAGGTTAGTTTAAACCCATGTGTTTACCTTTGGTGTCGTCACCTCTCACTGCTCTGCTGTTAAAATGTTTCTTCCCATAGACTTGCACAGCATTGTCACCAGATAATTATTAAATATATATATATATATGTAAAGCAATCACAACAAAACTTGGAGCGGGGGGATTAAGCCCCTCTCCTGCCCAGTCCCACCTCCAATCCCTCCACCAGCACAAGCTTTCTGATGGAAACAGGCTCAACCACAGCAGTTTGACAGGCTCCTAATTTATTCAATTAACAATAAACTCACAGTGCTGAGTCCTGAACCTGTCAGCCAGCTGAACTGAGACAACCAGCTGAATATTAAAATATATTCTGCCACTGAACTACCTCAGACCTGAGGGCTGCTAAAAGGGAGAGTGAACCCCAAATAGCAGAAGGGAAGGACTTTGGCCAAAGGTGTAACCCACTGGAGAGCTCACAAAGGTGACCAAACTTGTTCAAACCTTTGCCAAAAAACCATGGACGTCGTGTTGTCGGGCTGCTCTACATTACTCAACATGCAATCCTTGCTGTGGCAGACAGATTAATTAATAGAGATAACAGAAACAGTGGTATATAATCATAAAAGAGAGCTGAAACCACAAAGGACTACAGCTTCCCTGTGGCACGACAGTGATTTTTTTTAAGTGGCCAGTCCCTTTTCAACAGTATTTTTAGAGGAATAGCAGTCAGCCAGATACAGCCACGGATAATCAGTGGTGGATAAAGAAAACCCTTCTCCTGACAATCAGCATCTGCACTTTAAGCTGCAGAAGAAACAGCTGCCTCGCTGTTCATTAGAGAAGGGATTTGCCAAACACCCTCCCTGATGCTCTGTTATGCAAGGTAGTGCTATGTGTTCTCTCCTTCCACAGAGATGTAGCCTAAAAGCATCTGTATTTAGTCCTCCCATCCCCCTAAATCTTCCCCACAAAGGACACTGTCACCACCAAAGCTCTGCAACAAGGATCGTTTATATATCTGACAACCTTTAAACCCCCAAAGAAAGAGAAAGGGAAGCAGCAAAGCTCTCTGAAGAGCTCTTTGGTGGAACAAGCAGAATTATGAGCAGCAGGAGAAATATGAGTAATTAAGACAACAGTATATCTATATCTTACAGCTGACAGAGTGAAGCTGCAAGTTAGCTCTGGGCAAGATGTTAGCAGAGGAAAGAACTGAGCAGCCTGTTTCTAATGTTAGTGTTGAAAAGCCAGCCCAGGAAAAGGGCTAAAGGGACAATTTCATTAAAAAGAAGGAAGTAGGTTGGATTAAGAGAGCAGTTAGATGCAGACTTGTAACATGAAAGGAGCAGGTCAACAGCTCCCTGTAACAAGACAAGCAATCATTTGGGGAATCAGCCCGTGTGCCACTCTTGCTGTTCTTAGAGGAAAATGCTCTGAAATCATCCATCGGTGGGTTATACGGAAAATGAACACCGTGGGTTTGCACCCTGGCACAAAACAAAGCCCTGCCGTGGGTGGAAGCTGCAGGAGAGCAAAGGAGAGCAAGACATGATGTTTTCCAACGAACAGCCCAAAACAGTGGCTGGTTTTAGGCAGGTAGGACTCACCCAGAGCCAGGTGGTGGCTAGGACACAGCGCTGGCTCCTGCCCGTGGTCCAGCCAGCGGGTCCCTGCACCGACCGGGCTGTGCTGCCTGGGCACTGTCAGGGCTGGAACCACCACATGGAAGGGCTGGAGCTGCTCCCACACCATGACAAGAGCTCCATTCCCCTCCTTCCCCAGGCCCTGGCATGCTCCAGCGATTCCCCAGCTGGCAGCACTGCCCTCTGTGGCCACAGCAGCGTGGTTTATAGTGGTTTACAGCAGCCCCAGGCTGTGTTTGCCACCGAGTCTATAGAAGTGAATTAGTGGAAAATTTGAGCTTACACAAATCACGGAGCCAGCCACAGTTTGTCACGGCCAGGCAGCCTTTTCTCCCAGTGAGGAGGTGCAGGAAAGAAACCGTGGGCTGCATCCAGGGTTCCTGTGCTGCTGGGGTTAGAGCTGGGAAGGGAAGTGCTGCTGGATGAGAGGGGGGAAAAAAGAACAACAGCAGCTCCCACACCCACAGAGACTGAAGGTATGGCTGGCACAGCCACCTGGGGCTTGCAGGGTGTGGGATACTGGGAAGGAGCAGCCTTCCTCCCTCACCTCCCAGCTCCATCTGCACGAAGGAGGAGATGGGAATCACCCCGAGAAAGGGCTGAGGGGTTGCTCCAGATTTCCATTCTCGCAAACAAGAGCAGCATTTACCCAAACGAGAAGAGCTGGAGCAAAGGCAGAGCCAAAGGGCACCGAATGAGGGTCAGCAGCTGCAACTGCTGCTGCCACCCAAGGAGAGGAGCTACAACCTGCACCAGGGTGGGGGACAGGGGAGGCTGCGAGGTGCCAAAACCTCTCACCACAGATTTTAGTTGATTGCCCTGGTATTTCTCTCACAACATTTAGTACATCCCAGTTTCTAGCCATGCTCTGGCCAAGTCCACTCCGTCCTGCTGTGCCTTTCTTTTATTTGCACCTACAAGCCCCAGCCATTCTCAAGCATTTTTGTGGCCTTACCAACAGCACCAACACTAATTTAGATTAAAAATGCCTCTGGACTCAATGTTTTACAGTGAAGCACAGCACAGGTATTCCCGATCTCTTTTTTTTTTTCTGAGTTTCTCAGCCAGCACCACAGCGAGTGATGGATCATCCTGCTCCTGACCACTCCATCATTTATTTGGTGTAGAGCATCTGAGGCAAAGGGTCTTCTTGCTACAGACAATTCTCTGCCATTTTCTCTACCAAGAAGTGTGCCCGTGCAAGGAGCTCCCAGAACTTTTCCTCCACAAACCTGCTCTCTGCATATTTCAAATCACAAACTCTAAGGACTCCTTAAAACACACAGTTCTGTTCAGCCCATTAAAAAAAAATACATAGTCAAATCCTGCTTGGAGATCTAAATCCTCCTTACACCCCTGGGTACCTCCATTACATCCCTGAGGGGTCACACTGCCTGGATATTCCTGCCTCTAGCCCCAGCCCCATCCTCGTACTGATTGAGACCACCAGGGGATGTAGCCCTTCAAAACTCAAAAATTTCTCACTTTCCTGAGCACCAAAATGCACTAAAATTAGGAAAAATGGCCTCCTGTCATTCTGTTGACTTGCCAAGGAGTTTGTTTACTCACTCATCCCACAGAGAAATTGTTCCAGGGAAATGCTAAGAGGGTTAATATCCCACAGCAAGGCCAGGGAGAGGCACCCAAGTTCCTCCCCGTGCCAAGAAAAGACAATCACGAGGCTCAAGCTGCTCGTCAGCTGCTTTTCCCATAAAGGTGAGCATCTTGACAATTCTTTGGGATATATTGCTAGAAAGAGAGCTCAGAATTTCATATTATTATCATATTACAGACGGCATTCCTTTGATAAAGGGTCAAAGATCAGGAAGACAAGAAAAATAAGGAAATAAAACCCGGCAACAGTCAGATCTTTAGCTGGCATAATTGGACACCCAAGTCCATGGAATTGTGTCCATTAGCAGGAGTGGGTGATCTGACCCATATGCTTTGCCACTTTCAAGTAGGAAGATTAAAACAAGACACCTAACAGCAGAAATGGGTTACATTCCATTTCAGAGAGGCTCGACTTGCCTAAAATTCCGGAGGAATTTTCAACCTGCCACCAGAAAGACTTCAAGGCTGTTTACCCAAACTTCTCAATAGTTCCTTCTAAAAAAGGATGATGAGCAACCATGTTGGGTAACACAGATTTTTAATGTAATCTGTTTATAGTTTGAGATGGATTTCCAGAATAGAACAGTTTTTAAATGTCCTGAGCCTTTAGCATTCTCACTTTGATCATCTCCCATCACGTTATCGCTCGGAGCAGAACGTGATGGAGCCGGGCTAACGAATCTGCCAGAAATGACATCAGAAAGCCAAGTGACCTGAAAAAAAAAAAAAAAAAAAAGCGCTCTATTTGAGCACCAAGCTCTTCTTCAACATTCTCTCTTTTTTTTTATTTTTTCTTTAATACATTTTAATTAATGTTTTACTTTCACCGGATTTATCTTACTTGCGTGAAAGCTCCGAGTTTGGTCTTAGAAAAAAAAAAAAACTGCCATTGAAAACAAAAGGAGCCTTATTTGACCAAGGGAAGGCTGCAGGAGGTCCTCAGATAACAATAACTAACAATTCTTTTTGGGGTTGAACAGTTTAAATAAGGAACACTTCTCTTAGGAGGTTAACTCGAAATCATAATTGTGGATTTTGCAGCCTGTGGAAGGGAGAGATTGCTCTTTGACAGAGTTTATATTACTAACCTGATGTGAGCAGACAGCTGCAAAAATGAAGTGATATCAGTGATAAAAATATTCTTTCTCCATTTAGGCAGCAGGAATTGCACGGAAGCAAAGGGCAAATCCCACTGGTCTCCATGTACAGCAGCATCCTACACAGGGAGACAGGGACTGACTGACACGGCACTGCTGGTCCACGGACCTACTGACTTGGTGTGTATTTACTTTAAACATTTTTTAACTCTTCCCATTAAAGTTCACATAGACACCTTGCATTCCTTGGAAAAAAACTTTAACTACACAAGATCATTTATTATCCTTTAATTCAAGGTATTTTAGGACTGGCAAATAACTTCGTTAAAAACGTAGAATATTGTAATGATAGCCCCCCCCTCCCCTTTTATCTGATATAGAAAGAGATAATTTCTGGTACTAAAAGTGATTAAATTTGGTGCATTTCCAACTTGTATTTTAACAATGCATTACCTCCTGAATTGCTGCATAAATATTAATAGATAGCCTGCTATGGAACTTTTGCCCGAAATGCCCTTGGAGAACCGTAATCACGGCGAGGGGAGCACAGGAGATGAGAGAGAGCCCTGAAGATGGTGGTTCTATCCCCAGCTTCACAGACCTACCCCAGGTCAGGCACTTTCCATGCAGATCAGCAATATCTCAAAGCCCAGATTTTGTCTAGTAGGAGATGAAAGTCTTGCAGACATTAATCTGCCCGATCCTCATCTGAAATACAACCAAAAAACCCTCCACTGATACCAACAGCAGCTACACCGATTTTTCTCCAAATTAGCCAGACTTCAGCTTTGACATGGTGTGCTTTTAAATTTCACCTGCAGATGTTTTCTACTCCAGTCACCTCTAAAATGAGTGTTTAGCATTTATCTACCTGAATTTCATCCCTCTGAGACAGTCTCATTAACGGCCCTGGTCGCTCTGGCTGCCATTTAAAAGAGGCCAAGTGCCTACAGAACCCCCCAAGTCATATTCAGCCTTCTCAAAAACTGACCAGTTATTTAGATCCCTAAATGTGGACTTTGGGGGCTGAAATTCAGGATATCCTCTTGGAAAACCTCTCTGTTCTGCCCTAAACCACATTTCTGCTCTCTGAGAAGAGAGTGCTGTTGATTTTTTGTCACTCTAATGCAAGAACATCACTCAAAAATCTTAAAATACTGGCAGTAAAAGGCACAAGGAGCAAATATTTCTGTCTGCAAACACCTACGGCCCAGCTGGATTTTTGGACACAGGGGGACTGTGCTAAGGGTTAAGTTAATTTAACTTTCACCAAGTTAGGCAGCTCTGAAAGTTTAATCACAAATGAACTCCAGTGGGCAGTTTGGGAGCTCCCAGACAAATGTTCTCATTTTTATTCTTTGTAGGTAGTGCTGAAATCATCGTAAACCATATTTAAAGAGGGAGAAACTGCAAGAGGGGAGGGAGCTGTTTTATATGACAGAATAAGAGAAAAAGGCAACTTACTGGTTTAAATTTTAAATCCAGCAAAATTACCAGAAATGCTGCTGGAAACAGAACGTTGAGAATACATTATTTTGTTTCAAAGTTAGTTTATCATAAATCTGCCCTCTGACACGTAATAACTAGTAACATTTCGAAGGTTATTTGATAGTAAGTTCAACAGTGTAGGTGACTGAACATGTGAGCTGCATGATAATGAGTCCCAGGGGAAATCAGGCTTTAGGATGCAGGGTGAAGCATCCCTAGGCTTGTATTCAAATGGAAAAAACATATTCAAAAGTTTATTGTTTATCTCCTAAGAACATCAAATAATACACAGGCCTTTGAATCAAATGTATAAAGCACACTGGAGAACTATTTGCTGGGGGGAAAACGCCTGATCTGATCCAAATTCAAAAAAAACCCCTAATAGCTTGTACACTGAAATGCACTGAGTGATTTGGATATAAAAAAAAGTGGAGGGGAGTATTTTGGTTTGTTCCTTTGCAGAACTAAGAGGCACAGCAAGTCAATTTGCTCCTGCGTCGGGCTCTGCAAAGAGGAGCTCAAGAGAATTAAAACCGGTTGTTTCCAAATCCCCTGTGTTTTGGTACGACAGAGTTCTTTAGGAGTGACAAATACAAATTGCCCTGCCCATCCTGAATTTCGTCTCCAAAATACAACGGCCGTAATTGATTAATTTGTGGTGTACAAACCAATTTAAAGTCGATGCTGAAAGCAAAAGGGTTTGTTTTCCAGCAGGGAGGTGGGGTGCAAACTCCCCTCTCCAGCAGGAGGACGGTCCCACCTCTCGGCTTGTGAAGCTCTTAAATAACAAATCTGGTGCTGCCCTTATCAAAGGCAGGGGTAGTTCTGGCATCAGCTGTGCTGGAAAAGCACGTGAGACAGAACTTTTTTTAATACATAAACCCTTCGTACCGCAAATGCCAAGGGCACAGCATTCCAAGCCTGTAACTACGCTGCCACTGGCATCCTGCCACCTCCCTCGGAGCAGGGATGGAGGGGATGGACCTGGATCACCCACCTGCTCCTGCCCTCCCTGGGCACGACCCATCCACCACTTCAGCATCGCTGCTCATCTGCAGCCCGGCAGAATTTCCTTAGGGGGGAAAGTTTGCCGAGGAGGCTCCGCGTTCAAGGCTCAAGGAGTTTGGATATATCAAGTGCTGAGTTTTCATCTTCAGAGAAACATCTGCACTATTAAAAGTGATCAAAGGTGCCTCGTGCTGTTTAGGTACAGCCATACCTGTCAAGTGCACCACTTGCCTTAGAGAATCACAGAATGGCTTAGGCTGGAAAAGACCTTTAGGATCATCCTTTTAACATAGTTACACAGTCCCCTCTGCGTCAAGAGCCTGTTATTTCAGATTTTGGATGCTGAGAGTAAAATTAGCCTTTACTTTCAAGGTATCTTTCAATAATAAAATCCATTTTTCACGCATCTTTTTAACTTGTCCTCCTTTTTTTTAACTCGTTACTTAAATCATTCTGCACCGTGTACTTAAGCAGTGAAAAGTTATGCAACACATCTCTTACTTAACACCACCCCATCAGTCCTAATTCTTAATATTGTGATTACTTTTTTCGGAAATGCAGCTGGCAGAGGTTTACTGACACACTACAAATCCCAATTATCATCAAAACTCTGAATTCTATATTGATGAATATCAGGGTTTGAAACGCTCTTATCTCGACAACCTCTAAAATACCCAGTGAATGTTTGTTTATTCACTGTTACTAGTATATATTTCCCTACCTTAACTCTGGGAAAAAAACGGCATTTAAATAAGCACCAAAGGCAAAGATAAATAAAACTGAGCAAACAAGCAATAACTCTGTCTAAAATGCTTTTTACTGTTCTTAAAAGGAATTATTGCACAGGAGACGACTGAACCCTAAACTGCCACGGTCTCAAGGAAAATATATTTAAACGGCGAACTTTCTGGACTCATCCCTGGAAATATTGCTTTACCCACTGTTCAACTGTTGTGAGGTTACATGTGGAAGGTGCACTGAGAAAATTAGAGGCGTAATAAAGTAAGACATAAAAACGGACGTGTCATATAACATAAATGTTAAATAAGAACGGTGTGAGGCAGATCAGTCCTGAACTTTTGTTATTGCAGAGAAGAGTTAAACAGGCAGGTTGCTGGCTGAAGTTCGCCCTTGCCCAGGGCTGGGGTATCAAAAAGGTGCATAAAGCAGAGGCTCGTTTTCCTCTCCGGAGTCGAGCCCCGGTGCCGTTATCGGAGGCACCGGCGGATCCACGGCGAGCCCTGGGCTCGGGCCCGGCCTCTGTGTGGTCTTTGAGAACTGTCGTTATCAGCTTTCTGTTTATTATTGTGCTCAGTTTAAAGGGAATTTGCCAAGTGATCCCTGGACTCCAATCTTTAGGCCTGTTGTCAGGACAAATTAATTTCTGTGGAAACCCACTGTGCCTCAGATACCATCTAGGAAATGTAGGATTAATGGAGTCCCTGTACAACACGCTTTGTAGTGCGGCTGCTGGGGGAGGGGAGCGGGGCCTGGGAGGGACAGACAACACAAATAAACCCCCGCACTTCGGGGGACTTGGGGGGGACTTCCCGTATTTTTTTTCCTGCATCAACTCGCATCAATAATATTTAAAATAAATTCCAGCCACCGGAACGAACCAGCAACTTTTTAACAAAAGGAGCAGTGAGGGGAAACTCTGCTACCAAAGATGAGGGACCTGAGGTCTAATTATCAATATTTTATATTTTACCCCGCTCAGGTCGATCTTGACAGTAGGAAAAACAGGATATTAAAAGGAACAGTCTCCTGTGAATCTTACTAGAAAATAATGAAACTCCACACATGATCCTTTGGAAAATAGGTATTGAAGCTGCATTTCCTACAGGGCTGGGTCATTACTACCTTTGCTGACATTTGAGGCTTTTGTTTTTTTCCAAATGTGTATTATTTCATTGCTAAAAATATTTAGCTGCTGCCACTTTTCTTGCGATAAGTAAAATAAAAAAAAATTCTTTCTTAGGAAAAAAAAAAGGGATTATTTTCCTTAGTGATGAAAGAGAAGAGAGGAGAAGAGAGGAGAAGAGAGGAGAAGAGAGGAGAAGAGAGGAGAAGAGAGGAGAAGAGANAGAGAAGAGAAGAGAAGAGAAGAGAAGAGAAGAGAAGAGAAGAGAAGAGAAGAGAAGAGAAGAGAAGAGAAGAGAAGAGAAGAGAAGAGAAGAGAAGAGAAGAGAAGAGAAGAGAAGAGAAGAGAAGAGAAGAGAAGAGAAGAGAAGAGAAGAGAAGAGAAGAGAAGAGAAGACTCCAATACGTTTTCATCAGTCCTTTCTCATTTTCAGGAGGACACCTCTGCCCATGGTGAGATATCCAGGTTTAGTATCAAACATGTTGGCAATCCTTGCCCTTATTCTTTTCTCTCCGAAGCTAAATCAACTGATAACATGCAGCAGACACACAGGTCCATACTGTGTATGGTGTAACATCCTGCGACTGCCCCGTGCAATTGGTGAGTTGTAAATCAGCCTGCAGTTTGCCCAAAGTGGCACAAAACCACCGAATGGATCACAAAATACAAATTAAAATTAAAAACTCAAAGATACCAGTCTTTTACAGTCAAACACTAAAGCAGAATTTGACTTTCTAACCCGCTGTTACAGTATTCCACTGTCAATAGCAGCGCTCGTCTGGCAGCAGTGCATTTCTAGAGCACTCCTAATGCCTCTCAAGCCTGGCAGATGCAGAGGCTGCAGCTCCTCCAGTGTGTCTCCCCAGTTCTCAAATACCTCGGTACACACTGCTTTTCCTTTGCAGGGCACTGCAAAAATTCATGGCTTCTGTCTGATCCCACATTTCGTTTGGAACAGCGTTTATGGAGAAGGCTCATGTGGGGAGGTTATTTTATTAGTCTTCAGCTCGTGTGTCTATGAGAACTACTTTCGTTTTATTCAGTATTCCAAAAGAGCCTGTTCTTCCCTAACTAAAACATTCAATCTTGGGAGACTTCTTATATGCTAGATTTTAACTGTTACAGAAATTCAATCAACTCCATAATTATGAACAAAATTACTACTGAGTGTTACATGTGATTTGGTGGTAGCTGTTACATGACACACACATGCACTCAGGTTTATGATTCAAAAGCTTAATAATAATAGGTACAAATTCCCAAATATCATCCTTATTCCTTGGATTGCATATACAAACAAGTTTTAAATATGTTGTTCATATTTTTTTTTATTCCATGTCCATGGCAGGGGGGTTGGAACAAGATGATCTTTAAGGTCCTTTCCAACCCAAACCGTTCTAAGATTCTGTGATTTTGGTGATGAAGGGTTTAAGTGCAGGAATCATGTTATTTGCAACCAGTGGGCTGGACTCTCAGCTGATAAAAAGTCACCCAAATTGTGATACTTTGCTGCAAGGGGTGTCCTGATTTCATTAACTCATTCCACGATGAAGTTAAACCCCCAACACCGGAGCTCCAGTGATTTAGTGCGTTGAGGGGGAAAAAGAAACTAAAAAAATAGGGGGGGGGGAAAGCAAACATATCAAAAAAAAAAGGGAAAAAAAAGGGAAGGAGAGAGGACAGGAAGCTCAATGAAGTCTTTAAAACTTTACCTAGAGGCATGGCCAAGGAGCCCCTGGGCAGGCAGGGGCTGTGGAGTGTGGCCCCAAGGCACGGCAGCCCCACTCGTGGTGCGGCAGCTCCGGGCTGGAGGTGGCAGGTCGGGAGGTAGGATGTGCCCGGCTGTGCCAGGAGATTGCCTGGCAGGAACCATCCCACAAACCCTGCAGGTCACTCTGGCAGCGAGCAGGGGGCTGTGGGCTGGCTGTGGGCCAGGCTCAGCCCCGAGTGCTCAGCGCTGCCTCGGGAAGAGTAAAAACACAACGGGTTTTACACCGTGAGATGAAACAGCGGGCTGGGGGCAGCAAGGGGGCTAAGGGTGTCACACTTGGGGGTTTTTAGGACTGAGGTGGCTCAAAGGTGAGGATTGGATTCATGATATGGTTGTACTCAGGGAAACAGTGAGTTCAAGGTGGGCTTTGGTGCTCTGGGCACGTACAGAAACACCTGAGGGAACAGGCACCGCGCTGAAGTCACCACTGCTGTCACAGCCTGAGCCTCTGGGACACCTCCCGTGCCACGGGCACCTGCTGGCCCTTCACTGGTAACCTCTGCTCACACCCTCCTCACACCAGGACCACTCCACCTGCTGCGGGTTGGTTACCACACAGCACCATCGAGGGGGCAAAGGATCCTAGAGGGGCTCGGGCTATTTCAGGCATTATGCAAAATAATTCTGATGTCACTCGTTCCCCTCTTGGTGAGACCACGCACAGCTCCCACACACATAACTCAGCCTTGCCCCCCGAATTCCAGCACCACCATGCCCAGGGATGCCAGTGGAGGGTCTGGCCCCACATTCTCTTCTTAATCTGATAAGAACCCATCTCTGCTGACACAGCAACACCTACAGAGACCTCTACCTTCACCCACGCTTTGTACAAGAGCTCTTTTTCCCACCCACAAGTGCACAGGTGGGAGAGATTCCCTCAACACACCATCCAAGGCTTCATCAAGAGATGCCCATGGACTTCAAACACACAAGGAATCAACAGTCTTTTACTATAATCACTCTTCAAGTAATTGAAAATCAGAATTACCCATGTGGCTTCTCTACATAAAAAGTGAACTGCAGCCTACAAATCTGAATGCAAGACATGTTCATGTGAAACATTCGAAATACAAAATGCAGTTACAGCTCAGTCCTCGGTGGATGTCAGGCACTGCTGGAAAACTATTGCAGGAGTTATTTTAAACAAAAAAAAGAAAAAAAAAAAGAAAAAAAAAAGGAAGGGTATAATAACAACAGGGGTCAAAGCATTTCCAGACTTGCCAAGGGTTAGTTCTTACCAACAGAGTAAAATATTTGAGCCATAACAGAAAGCTATAAATGCAAATATATATAAAATGAACCATAAAATAGGCTTCTTATAGAAATTCATCTCTCATAACAAGAACAGTACAAATATTTCACAACATGTCAAACCCACTGTATCTGTACATTCATGCTTTCCTCACTCCTGGCACTACAACCACACAAAACTGTAATTTAACAGCACTGGTAACAGTTTTCCAGTCTTGGGGCATGGAATCTCTATCCCAAGAACCTGGTGAATAAATGGCAATAAATGTAAACGACGGGACAAATGAGAAGACACGTCTGAGGGCTCAGCCCAGCAAGATCCCAGCCCAGCAGCCCTTAACCACCACCATCCCTAAAAATCACCCCAGATCCACCCCTGCAAATGGAGCTGCCACGTGGTTTGTTTTCTAAAACAACATCTCACTCTGCTGTGGAAGAAATTTAGTCCTTATTCCTCTTTAATATTCATACAGTACAGAGCTACGTTAACAGCTAAGTTTTAATTTCAGAAACATTCTGACATTTACCAAGAACAGATTCCAGCCCTGGTTTCACACTAGGGTTTTTTTTCCATTATCACTGTTATTACTGGTATTAGTATCACTGTAGAAGTGATTAAAAGGTCCTGGATGTCTTATTAAAATAATCTAGATCTACTTCCCTCTTCAGCACCAAGATACAATCTGTTGGTTTATAAATGGGAATCATCTTCCTGGAAATTAAATTTGAAGTATTTCTGTTCCTCTTTTCCTTGTGAAATAGAAGCGCTTTTGCTGTTTAAATTGAATGTAAGAATTATTCTAAATATTTGAAGCAGAGGCAAAAATAGTTATTACTGAATGCTGAACACTCCCCAGATCTGTTCATAAAATGGGAAAATAATAAAAGAGCAGCAACAAGCCAACTCTTCAAAACTCTTAGGGAGGCTGAGGAGAGAGATCCCTCAAGGAAGTCAACAGCCTCAGTCCCTACATCTATTTTCAGGTGCTCATTTACTGCAGCACGGGCACACAAGGCTTGTGATTTCCAGAAAGGGCTGGTTTAGCCGCAATTTTGGAAAAATGCATTTTAGTTTCCCGAGATAGCCCAGCAGTTTAACTACGTGTGTTTGTGCATCAGAGCTCTCTCCCATATCCTTCACTAAACAGAAATTCAAAGAGTCTTAGACGTAGATTAAACGCTTTCAAAAATCAATTCTAGGCTGGCACAGAAGTTAACCAGTCTGACCTCGTGATTACAGACTAAACACTTCCTTGGGAAACAAAGTGGAGGAATATTTTATGTCTCAGTGATTATTTGAGATAGCACCACCACAAATGAAAATGAGAAGCCCCGGCAATATTTCAGGAAGTTTGTCCAGGGATAATTGCATTAAAAAAAGGACTCAATCAGGGGGGGTGGGATATTGTAGCATCAAAATTCACTAACAAAAGGCAGCATCCAACATACAGCTCATCCAAGCTCTGACAGACACTTTGAATTTCATGGAGCATTGTGAAAAAGAGGTTCATATAAACTGGAATCTTAATATCAAGATAAACAGCGGCTGAGAAAGCAGGAGTAAGATTTGTACTTATTTTAATGTGTAAAGAGCCTCTTCCAAACTACCTTGGGACTGATACAAAACAGACCTCTGCAGTTCCGTGTTCCTGAGGATGGAGCACAGATTTAATGCCCGAGCACTAATGTGCCTTGCAAGAGCATTTTTATTTTCATTCTTCCCCGTGTCAATGGCAGAGTAACCCCAGAGCTTTCAAACAAACGTTTGCCTTGGTTTGATCCTATAAATGTGCTGCCCAGTAATTAAATCCAGTTTGTATTTTTAAAGTGCACACAGAGCCCTGTTCCACCCAGCCCCAAACTGCCTCGTGTTTGCATCCACCATCTCTCAGTTCTGGGAAATCCATAAATTCATTTGTCAGAGGTAAAAACACTCACACAAAACTCCTTCTAAATCTTTTGAAATGGTTTGTTCAAACTCTTGACATAACGTTTTGCTCTAAACAAATTTCTAGACAACCCTGTGATTTTCCATCTCAAAATATACTGTTTCCCTGCCATGAAACTAGAACAGAGGGTCTGAGAGAAAGGAAATTATTAAGCATTCTAGTGGGTTTTTTCCAACAAAAACTAAGATAGAGGTCAATGAATAAGTATGTGCAGGCTGGAACTTAAATCCTCTGGGGTGACTGTAGGCTAATTAATAATTAATGCCAGAGACATGGTGTTTGAAATGCAGATGTGATAACTGGAGGCCTGGCAAAGCTGTTCAGAGGAAGCAGATTTGGATGCTATAGGGAATAGGCACTCCCTTGCCGGCTGGCTCTGAAAGCAGACCTGGGTGCAAAGCAGGGCCTATGGTTTAGATTATATTCCCCTCAGCTGTTAATTACCTGAACCTACTTTGAAGTTTTTCTCTTTTTATCCTCTGCATGAAAAGAGATTGGTTCAGCCAAGGGACTTGAAAAAATGATCAAATACATGGAGTAGAGGAGGGGAATAGAACTTCAGATATAAAAAAAGATAAGGAAGAAAAACACTCAGGGAAACACACAGGAACATATTAGGAAGTGCACGAGTGTGGCTCGATGTTTCAAGCGAGTTGTGCTGCTCTAAGTTATTTCAGCCATTAAATAAACCCCCGCGTGTTTTATGAATAGATTTGTTAAAGGGAATCTCTGGCTGTATGTATAGAGTTTACAGTAATTATTTGATGAAAGTACCATAGGTGATTTCCTATGCTATTTTTAATTCAATAAAGTCATTTAAACCTCCTTGTGTTTGGGGCTATTTAATGAGGTGTGCAACATTAGCAGAATCACCAATGAGCTGTTACTACAAGGATTTAGATTTTGCGGAAAAAAAACCTCATTTTTGTGAGGGAGAGACACGGGCTCAGTGTGTATCCCTCACTTCAAGGAAAGGGAGACAGGTGCCTTCAGCACCCCGGGCTCCTTTGGCCTCCCAGGGGGGGCCTGAGGGCGAACAAACCATTTTCACAGCAAGTGGGGTGTGGGGTGGCCCACGGGGCCCTGGCACAGGCAGGGCTGGGAAGGCAGGGGGGATGGGGATGAAGGCAGGGATGGGAATGCTGGCTGGGAGGCAGGGGTGCTGGGGATGAAGGTGTGGGAATGCTCGTGGGGACGCAGGGATGCTGGGGATGGAGCCGAGCGGGAGGATGCTGCCCGCACCCTGCGAGCCGACGGGATCCCTGTTGGAGGGATCCCACAGGCACCGCCTGAGCGCCGGGAAACACCCCATCACCAAAGGGGGGTTGGGGGTACCTCTTGCGACACCGCCGTCACAGCGCAGGAGCCCCCAGGGGGAGAGGGGCCGGGTTCCCCGGGTCTCCCCGGTCCCGCTCCGGGCTCCCCGGGGTTCCGGACGCCCCCGGCCCCGCTCGCTCGGCCCCGGCCGAGTCCCTGCGGCTCGAAGGGCCCCAAAATCCACTCTCGCCCCTGTTCGCTTTGCAGTGACACACGGTTCCCTTTTCAAAGCGGCTCCAGAGTGAGTTTTTTTGCCGCTCTTCCCCGCTCGTTAGAGCCCGCCCGTTCAAAGGCGAAACTTCCCAGCAACTTCACTAAAACCCTTTGAAACAGGGGGGAACAGAGTGGTATCATAATTTTTTTTCCTTATCTCTTTTTCTTTTCTTTTTTTTTTTTTTTCAATTTTTTTGCCTACTCTGGGCCGAATCAATCTCTGATGAACTCAGGGCTGGTTGTGCTTAAAAATTACCTCGACGATACCTGTCCTCAAGGCGCAGGCGTCCCGCATTGACGCCCATCACCTTGGCACCGCGCTTCTCCCCCTGCTGCTGCGCGGAGCTCACCTCGGCCCCCAAACAAGTATTTTTATCCATTTTTCTCTTTCCCAGCATCTCTTTTCACCGTGACGTAAGGGCACACGCAGCTCTACTACAGGCTTACGCAGAAGTGTACACCTGTGGGATGCTCCCGCTGCTCCTGATGCCGCCGGGTTATCCACCCCTGGGATAGTTACCTGCAGCTAAAGCTCCAACGTCAAGGTGATGAGTCCATCCCGGGGCGGAAAATGCCTCTATTTCCCCCAAAACGGGCGTGGGAAGCATATCCATGTCCGTGTCACGGGCGTGGGGTGGCCCGGGAGAGCCACGCCTGGGGGCGAGAGGGGCTTTTAATGGAATCACAACAGTCACACGGTTCCCTATTAAATCCTGCTAATTTTCTAGGTGAAGGCTGTGAAGTGAATGTGAGGAAGCATTAAAAGGGAATTGAATTTGCATTCCTTATGCTACAGGCACATGTTTACATGACCTTTAAAACAGAATTAAAGCTGTATCATCAGCAGCTGTAGGCAATTCACATTACTAAGGCAATCAAATCAGAAGGCTAAACTAACTATAAAACATAAATTAAACTGATAGAGAATCATCCTAATTCACTAGGTTTACTTGCAATTTACTTATCCGCTACTAGTAATTTCTAAACAGTTTGGAGAAGAGGCAAAGAGGAAATACTTGGATGTGGCACTTCAAAACTGTGTTGTCCGAGGGGGAGAGCCGGCTTTCCCGGGGTTCTCCATCAGGGATCGCGGGAATAACAGCCCGTCCCGGTCCCCCAGAGGTCCACGAGGGGCCTGCAAACGGATACCTGCACGCCTAAACCCTGAGCTTTATGGGTTGGCTCAAGCGCCCCCGGAGTCCCTTTGCTCTCTGAAGGACCCTGAGAGACACCGTTTATTTTCGAAAATATGAAATAACTGCGTGTCCAATACAGCTCGCACTGCACCGCTGCCTTCTGCCCCCTCCCCCATTCCCAGAGGGACACTTTCCGATGTCTGACGCACGGCAAGAAAACCCACAAAAATCGATAGCACCGGTGATTTCATTAAAAGTTTGCAGAGTGCCTTTCCTCGGCTCTGCTCCTGCGCTCCCGGGCGGAGAGGGGCCGGCTCACCCCCCTCCCTGCCCCGGGCACCCCCCGCTTTGATTTATTCCCATTTATTTCTCGCAGCCGAGGGCTGTCTCCCCCCTTTTGATGCAGTCTCTCCCGTGTGCGCTTCCCTGTGCCCTGGGGCCCGCGGTGATTTATTGTCCGCCCGCCTCCCCATGAACTTCTCCCCCGCAGTCCCCGCCGTGCCCGGGACCCCCCGCCCGGGGAGGGCACAGAGGGACAGGGATGCTGCAGCCTCCAGGGGCTTTCACCGGGATTCTCCTGGGCGAGGGGGGAGAGAAAAGGTGCCAGGAGATGCCAGGGAACCGAACACGCCCAACCTGCCTCACGACCCCATCCTGCATTGCCCAAGCGCGATTCACGAAGGAAACACCTTTTAGCAACGCAGCCTGGCCTGAAAGTTCATTTTTATAACAGCCTTGGTTGGCGCGACCTGAGTGAAGAGGGGAGGAAACTTTCTGCCAAGCCGTAAAGACGCGAAAGTCTGTGACAAAACAAGAATTAGCAGCAGCATCTACGTATTTCTAAACGTAAATCTAGGAATGACGAGGCGCTTCAAAACGCAGGAGGCGTTTCAATCCCTCTGCGGGATCAGGAGCATCGCTGGATGCTTTGCACGAGGAGTGCTACAGCTGGAAAAACGTATAGTTAATAAATAAATAAATAAATAAATAAAGGGAAAACCCACAACACATAAACCCCAAACCCCACATGGAAATTGCTCGCTAAGCTACCAAACAGCAACGCAGGTATTTGTCATCCAAGGAATAGAGCGATTTGTCTTCAGTGTCTCATTAGCCAGCAGAGGTTAACTAGCGAGCCAGTCAGTGCGTGTTCAAATCCAACCCATTTTCCTTTAAATATGTCTGAGCAGGGATCTGACCGTTCGGGAATTGTGTGTGGATTATTTGAAAAGCTCGGGCAGGATGGCCTCTGGCGTGGCAGGAGCTGCCCAGGGGCTGGGGGTGCCCATCCTTAACCGCATCCCCCCGTTTGCTGGGAGAAGCTTCACAGCGGAAAAAATAAAAAAAAGAAAGAAAACAGAAAAAAAGAGGAAAAACTACTAAAAAACCACGGGATTTCGGTCCGGGATGAAACAAACGCATTCTTGTCATCACGCCCGTGTGAATGGAACGGTGAGGAAAGTGCCTACGTAAAAGGGAAGGGACCCGCATTGTTGTGCGGGTCTATTAACTCCTGCCGTGACCTCAGGAGCTGCCACGCACCGCCTGAGGAGGGTCCGCGGCCGCAACCCCCTCTCTCCCCATCCCTGTTTTCTCCATAAACACAACAAAAACCGACGTTTCAATTCGTGGATTTAATAAACGGCCAGACCGGTCCCGCAGCAAAAATGTGCTCTTTGGAGAGACTTCCCGGAATATTGATGGTTTTTTGCTCCATCAACCAAATGTTCGAGACGAGACCTGCTAAAACCGACCCGGCTCCAAAATAACAGTGACCTGAGCATGACGGGGTAGTGCACGAACGAACGACATTTTTTTTTTTCCCGCAGCAAGTACATTTTTTCAAACATCAACAACGTCGAAAAAAATATTAATAACAATAACAGGCGATTCGAGCAGAGGAGCGAGGGGTCGCCCAAAACGCTTCGGAAACCGCAGCAGTTAGAATACAAATACTATTTACCTTGTGATTTTTTCCTGCTTTATTGTCCCTCCCGGGACCAGCCCAGCCGCAGCCACGCTCCCTCCGTGCCGGGCTCTTTGCTGCCGGGCTGGTGTTGGGAGAGATTTGGGGGGGGCTGCTTTCATTCTTACATTAGGACTAGTTTCATTTGCAATCTGTCAGTCCATCTCCTGGCTGGGGCTCTGAGATGGCAGTGTGTGGCTCTCTCCCTCCTCTCTCCCTGCACAGCATTTACTCACGTTCAAGAGCAGCCAACAGAGACCAAAAAAAAAAAA